>CM069083.1:25950172-26550172 GCA_035578085.1 Solanum pinnatisectum
AAAGTGGAACTTCCATCCACGAACTCATGAGGACTCACACAAGGCAAAGGAGTAATAGTCGAATCCAAGCTTGGAATCAATTGATCATGACAACCTTGGCAACTAAAATTCCTACACTATTAAGAAAATATTTAGAAAATACGGGTTTGTAGCAAAAACGCACTAAGTATGATAGCCATGCATTAAAGTCATGAAGGTACTGCTAAAAGGAAAAATTTTAGTTGAAAAGTGCATGCACTTTACCAAGATTTAGGAATCACCATAGTAGATATTAGTGTAAGAAAGCATAAGTCATAAGCATATTTAACTACATAGATTATCCTATCATAAAAGGAACATACCATAGAGAACCTTCAAAGCATACTTGTACAACGCATGGAGTGAGATCCCATAGTCCCAGTATCACATATTAAGTAGAGCTTCTTAAGTATTCATAGTTCATATTTCATATTCTTGTTCATACAAATTTACTAGTGGGATTAAGCTTTAACCTAGCATAGACCATGAGCTAACATGGAATCTAAAGGTGGTCTACCCAAACTGAAAAGGGGTTGTTACTTTGACTTGCCTAAGGTAGAACTCATACTCTTAGCTTTAGAGGTGGATCCACTAGTTAAAGACCTATGTGGAAACATAGTTATGCTGGATAAAGGAGCTGGCATTACTACTAGAAACCAGGGACTGACTATAGTATAAGGTTTCCATCTCATGAGATACATACCTGTGGAACCCGAACTCAACTAAGTGTAGAAGGAATCCATCAGGGGAAGTTCGACTAACTATCATATAAGCTTCCATCTCATATTCATATACACTGGTGCTAAGCATTAATTCCTAGATTACAAATTTAAGTCCTAACTTAAGTCCATATTCATGGAAGACTGCCTTAACACTCAATCCATCAAAATTCTTACTATAGTTCATATATTCAATGGGTAGAATAGCCTTCCAACCCTAGAATCATCATATTGTGAGAACACTCTAACCTCATACCATATTCTTACATAAATGTGTAAATAAGGATAATCATCCAACGACACAAATAACTAGATCATATCATATTCACTTTACTCTCAAAGTGTTTATAAATCATATTCATAAATCTCATAGTCATGCATGATTTTCATATTTTTCCCTTCAAGGACCATAGCTCACAATTCATCAACACATCTAGAATTACTACATTAGACATAGATGATATCTTAATTCAAGTAATAAAATTATTAGATGCATTATTTTATAATATTCTACTTGCATCAATCAATACCCACCCTTGAGATCCAAATTTGGAAAATAGGGGAATTCATGATTATTGTGAATCAAGTAAACCATATAAAATCATCAATATATCCATTAAAAAATCATAACTCCAATCATTAAAAACAAATTTGAAAGGAATCCATGAGATTGAAGTAAAACCTCGATTTTGGAATTTCTTACTTTGAAATCGGGGTTTTGAAGGGCTCCATGGGTGAAGTACCCATGGATGCAAGAGCTACCATACCTTGGTTAAGAATCCCCATGAAATTGACAAGAAAACCCTAGAACTTTGAAAACCTAGGCTCCAACCTCCTTCTTCTTCCTTGAGTTCTAAAGAGAGAAATTTTGAGGGAAGATGAACTTTTGGGAAATATTTGGGTGTTTGAAAATTATGACTTAACTTGGGTGAATTTGACTTAAAAGTAACTTATATAGTACCTCTAAACTTACCCAAATCAACCCCACTTTCATTGGATTAACACATGAAATTCCCAAAATAGCCCTTACTTATAGTGAGCTGCCGTGACCACGGCTCCATGAGTCGTGGTCATGACCACGAGCCTTGGTCCGACCGTGGACTGAGGCGGACTGGGAAACATGTGCCCTTAGCTCACAAGCCCAAGGCATCTTCGCGAGGGCTCCACGATCCGTGGTCCTCTTGTGGACATTAATGCAGTTGACTAAGCCACTTCTCTCACCCTCACACCACCAACTCTTCCCACGAGCCTTCCCATGAGCCATGAGTCATGACCACGAGCCGTGAAGTAGCTCGTGATGCAGGAAGGCTATTTTTGTAGATTTGGCAAGGCTACTGCCTAGCCCTCCACGAGCCCTCACACTAGTCGTAGTCTTGACCAAGAGTTGTGGTGATGGGCGTGGTAGGTGGGGAAGTGCCTACACCAAAGGTGGCTGCCTTAAACCACTCTTTTGGACCTTTCTCTCCTTCCTTGATTCTAACATTTTCTCTTGACGTTAACCTACACGCTGAAGATCTAGTTTAGCCTACTATTTTTCCGAGGTGTTATAATATCTCCCTCGGGGAACATTCATCCTCGAATAATGATCTAGACACTTTATGAAAGTAAAGACTCAAGACTTGCAGCCCGTCATGCATGCAACATAAATGTAATGCACAATTTAATGGAGGAAATATCAACTCCATCTCAACATATTCAATGCAAACAAGGAAGTATGAACTACATCTAACAACCCATTATGCAAGAAAATTCAACATTTCTCATATTCGTAGGAGGAACTACCTTCTCCAACTAAAAGCATGCCTAACACAATATCATGGAGCCAAATGCTATTACTCTCAAAGACATACTAAAGCATGTTCATCAACTCATCTCATGAAGTTAAATAGGCAACTCATACTAAATTCACAACAACACTTGAGGCATAGAAATCATAAAAACTCATTTTCTTACTAAACATCAATTTCATCAAGAACATCCATAACATAAGGAAGTCATGGAAAAGCTTATATAAAAGACACGACTCCGTAAACACTAGAACTCAAGAGGAGCTAATTACCTCAAGGTTGAATTGGAGTAGTATGAAAGAGATGAGGGTATCTGACTTCATATCGGCCTCGACCTCCCAAGTAGCACCCTCAACTAGATGATTTCACCATAAAACCTTCATTGAAGCTATTTCCTTATTTCTCAATCTCTTGACTTTCCGGTCTTGGATTTCCGAACCTCTTCATTTGAGAGACTTTATCAACTCCCAACCCTTCTAGAGGAATAATGGATGTCGATTTCCAATACATTTCTTAAGCATAGAAAATGAAATGTCGGGTGAAGCTGGCCAACTCATTTGGCAAATCCAACTCATAGGCAACCTTCCTAATACTTTTCCAAATTTGATTTGGGCCTACATACCGGGACTAAGTTTCCTTTCTTGCCAAACCTCATCACACCCTTCATTGGTGAGATTTTCAATGAACAATCACTAACTTTTTAAATTCTAGATCCCTTCTTCTAACATCGGCATAAGACTTTTTCCTACTTTAAGCCATTCTCAACCTCTCTTTAATGAGCCTAACTTTCAATATCTTTCATAAACCGATTCGGGACCAATAAAAGCAATTTCACCTACCTCAAACCAACAAATCGGAGACCTACACCTCCTACCATATAAGGCTTCAAAGGGAGCCATACCGATACTAGAGTGTCACGACCCAAGAGCATCCCCTAGTCATAACACAGCATACTTGACCCCGAAGGGGCCTCATACAAGCCCTTAGCATATCATGACAAAAGAACATAGGAAAAATGCGGAGAAATTTAAAACTTTTCTTTACAATCGAAGTCTTTATAAAATGAGAGAATCTATGACACTATGTCCCAAACCATCTATAACATTAGAATACAAATTCTTTAATACAATCTCAGGGACACAACCCTTACATAAGTCTAAAACATAAAAAGATAGACATAAAGGACATGTGGCCGAGTCGCCGAACGCTATGTGGAATCACCGATTTTCTTCTTCTGATCTACAAAGGTCTTAGCCACGAGGATTGAATCCAATATCTCCAAAGCCTACACTTATAGAAAATGTAAAAATATGGGTTAGCACAAAATGTTTGAAGTATGGAAGCCATGCAAGAAATACTCTTATAACATGCATAAAAGGGACATTTGGTTTAAAACCATGCTTGCCACTTTGAACATCATCCTTGAAATAATTGAGAATGTAGCTCATAGGACAAACCATGCACAATCCATCATAACATAAAGGATATCATCAATATTACAATCATAGTATCCAACACAAAATAATGCATACTCCAATCTACATAACACATAGTTCACATGCATAATTAGATACAAGATCATATCATCATATAGAACTATCATATGAGCAACCCTAAGCTAAACTTGTGCAATTCATAGCTAGGAACCCATAATCCTATCTACACTAAGTCTCACTTTTAGGCTACCATGATCATGCATAACATAAGTTCACACCCCATATATGCCACCCAAAGTCATACTAGTGCTAAGCAAAGGTAAGGTACTATAACCCTACCAAATGCCAAGTATTACATTTAGACCACCAACAACATACATATCTTACTTCTAGTTCATTCATAACCAACACACATAAGTAAGGAGACATTCATGATCGTAACTTAAAACACATAAAGACAAACCTTAATATTCATACATTTTCATACATAATTCATAATTCATCATAGCATCATAACATAAGAGAATGTACCCCACAACCCCTTTATAAGTCTACTTGTGCAATGTGTAAATGAAGTCTCATACCCCCACTCACACTAAGTAAGCTTATTAAGAAGTCATAAGAATAGTCCACGTTCATATTCATAATTCATATAAAGCATTAATTCAACTCATAATCATCATATCATAAAAGAGACATACCATACCCACTCTAAAAGACTACTTGTGCAATGTACGAATGAAGTCCCATACCCCCATTCATACTAAGTAGAACCTCTTGAGGTATCATAGAACATTCCCATGTTCTTATCATAATTTGTATTCTTATCATTTAGGAAGATTTAGCCTTAACCGACATAGACCATGTGAGCTACATGGAATCCAGTGTTATACCCCCACATAGGAAAGAGATGTACTACTTACCTAAGGTAGAACGTACATAACAGCTTATAGGTGGATCCACTAGCTATTACCTATGTGGACACATAGTTATGGGATAGGGAGATTGCTACTAGAAACCTGGACTACTGCCATAAAAGGTTTCCATATCATGAGACACCGTATTGGGAACCCAACTACTACCGTGAAGGAACCCATATCATACTCCTATCCACTTGGTGCTAAGCATAATTCTCTTTAAAATTCATATTAAGTCTTTTACTTAAGTTCAAGGTTAAAAGAGAATGCACTAGGCACTCAAACCAACATTCATCATAATAGCTCAAAGATTCATTAAGTGAGAATATCCTTTCACTTTAGAAGCATGAATAAGTGAGTAAACCTTTCACATTATCATTCATAGTGTTTTCATGAGAATTAGCCTTTCAATCAACACAATAATACGACCATGGTTATAACATACCATACATACATAATAACTAAATACCCCCACCTTTCAAGTGGATCAACATGATCATGTACATTTAATGCATAATAGTATGTAAAGGTGCATATGAGAAATAACCTTTCAACCAACACCATAGATACAATATAATCATAGACACTTCCTTCTCAAGTGTTCATAAGCATGTACATAATTCCACAATCATAAATAATTCATATATATTGCATTCAAGGATCATATTGAGTTAACACATCTAGCATCCAACATATATAACATAGATACAACCATGATTCAAGTAATCCATTTAATTCATGCATAAACTCATGTGATCATATTATAGGTCATGTGGGTGAAAAATCATTGCATATACAACTCAACATACATAATAACTTCCTTCTTTAAGTCTAAGCATCGTTGACCTATTCATATTAGCTTTTATCGTTTAAGCCTTAGGAATCATCTTCATATTATGATCCTTACCCTTAAGTCATGCCTCCCATGATAATCATATGAACCTAACTCTCAAGGTAAACTTAACTACATACTTCATTCTTACCCAATTATAGACATACATCATCAAGTAAACTAAATCTCAATACTAATTCAACCATGATCCATCACATAAGACCTACTTAAGTTAGGTTATGTCTACAAGATTCATTCATAATGAATTCATGTCTAGGTGATCTAATCTAAGGCAATTCACCAAGAATTTCATCAATCTTAGAGGTTCACATCTAACCCCCAATTTGTCTCTTTCATGACATAATCCTAGAATCTTAGGTTAATCAAGGATATAAATAGATTCATACTTAGATCATGTAATTACTTCATAATCAACTCATATTCAATCAATTGAATCAACTTCTAACAACATTCATATTGTAGGGAAGAACCATAGCTAGGATTGGGGAAAACTCATGGATTCTTTGGAATTCAAGTTATAATCATCTAAAATCTGTAGTATCATCTATAACAAACATAATTCAATGTAAACATAATCCATTGTCAAGCTTTCATCATTAATCAAGACATGCCCTAATTCACAATTTGGGAAGATGGGAAAATCATGGGTCCAAGGGAGATTTTTATCCAAAACCATCTATGCTCCATTAATCCAACCATAAATCATCTTAAACAATCATAATAAACTATAATTAAACAATTGAATTCGTTTTGGAAGAAGACCCATGACTAGATTTGAAAACCCTAGATTTGGGGAATTCGAAAACATAGTTGAAGGGGCTTCTTGGTGATAGCTAACCAAGAATGAAAAACATCCATACCTTAGGTGTAGAATCCCATCAAATTCATATGAAAAAGTATTCTTCTTTAAGCTCTAGCTTGATCCCTTCCTATGCTAGACATAACTAACTCTAGCTATGATCCAAAATGATGATGATGGATTGAAACTGATCTAATTCCTTTATAACTGAGGATAAAACTGAAATATGACGCCTAATAACAACTCAGAACAAAGATAACTCTATCAAGTCCCTGTGTTATTCTTTGAGAAATATTTCACTCAAGAATGGCGTTTGCTTATGTAAATTTTAGGATGCAAAAACTATGTTGTGTCCTTGCAAAAGATACTTATATAAGACAGACACAAAATTCTTAAAGCAATGCAATTGGCTGAGAGTACTGTTGCTTTGAAAATAGACGTGCACCAACCACAACAGTGACACTGTTGCAACTTTTAGACAATTCTCCTTTACAAGTAATATAACTCTTAGTCTCACTTAGGATCGGGTTACCTATTAGATTCCAAAGTTTGTTAAATCATCAAAACTTCTGAGTTAGCTCAAAAATACATTTTCTCCCTTTTTGATGATAACAAACTTACTCAACTTCTTACCTTTTTTATAAATTCCCCATATCATTGTGACTATGTCCTCTTCAAGAAACTACAAAAAGATCTCATACCCTTAACAAATTTTCCCTTTAACATCATAAAAGAGTTACAAAGAAGAAACCAAGTTAAAAAAATGCTTCAAGAAAATTCATCATCGCTTGGAAAACACTAAGCATAAGTAAAAGATGGATAAAGTAATGAGACAAGTCAGTAGAAACAAGGTCATTTGCATTCATAACAAAACATCAACATACAAAACATTCCAATTAACACTACAAACAAGGAAGGAGGCTTGGAAGAGGGGGTTTGAAAGAGTAGGGATAAGCGAGCATCTATCTCAGCTTGGTTCTTGAGAAGTCACTCGTTGAGCTAAACATTTTGGTTGCCATGAATTCATTTTGAACATTCAAGGCAGCAAGTTCTTCCACGGTCCTCTGGTTTTGCTAATTGCACCTGAACATGCAGGCAAGCAATCTCTGCATTCATATTGGTCAGTGTTACTACTATGGATTCCAACTTATGTTTGAGTTGCTTATGTTCAATCAATAGTTCAAACAACTTACTCTTATTCCCTGCCTTCCCTTCAACACTTTGACACTCAATAAGAGTGTTCAAAGATATAGTTTGCTTCACAGTGCCTCTTACTCCATGTTCAAAGGGAATTTCAATGTGTTTGAACACCTTTGTTCGCAAATACCCATAACACATGACATGTTTGCCATGCTTAACAAACATGGTCTTGTGCATATGCTCTAACATGATGGCACAAATATTGATTAACTCAATTGTGCTCAAGTCCTCAATAAGGAACAAGTCTGCATCAGAGGAAACAATTCTCTTTTCAGACCTAGGCAACACCACCTTAGTGATAAACTCAAAGAACAGTTGATACTTATGTTTGAGATACTTCTTAGGAATACCTTCATGTCTTTGATTGAGAAGTTTTCTAATTTTGTGAACAAATTTCTTGATGGGGACTTTCAAACAACTGCTTGATTCCTTCCTTGACACTTGAAGAATTTTCCCCAAAATCTCCTCATTCAAGTGGAACTTCCTATTGCCTACTTGAGTATTTAGGCTCCAATCTTCAGTAAATACCATCTTGTAGAGGAATTTCCTCACTTATGATTCATGCAAAGATGCACATGTAATGCATCAGAAAAATGTGTCCATCTTTGCATTATTACAACATCACCCAAGATTCTTATATCGGCTTTATCTTTATTTCAAGATCAAACACACTTCCATTGAGAACTTTCTGAGTTCTCGTGATCTCGATCCTTTCATCATTTGAAAATTCCTTCTCATCATTTCCACATTAACATGGTCCCTTGTTAAGACTCAGAATCTGACTCATCCAAAAGATCTGGAGAGGGTTCCTTCCTCTTCCTCTTCACAGTTTCTTTTGTGCTTTAGGCTTTATTGTCTTTGTTTTTTAGTAGGATTTTTCTTTAGTACGTCCCCTCTTCTCTTCTCAACATCAACAACAACATCTGCATACACTGTCTCACTTTCGTCCTTATCTTTAGAATCACAACTGATTCACATTAGGAACCTAATCCTCATCTATAATAGAATGTTTCATTTTTCTCTAGTTCTCCATAGTTCAAGTTTTCCTAGACTTGATCGAATCACCTAGAGTGGTTCCCCTTGTATGATAAGGACTTGGTTTCACACACTGCTCCTCAGCTACTTTTTCCTTTCCTTTTGAAAACAGAACTGGTTTTCTTTGCAACTAGTAAAATTACCCACGCCTCACGCAAGAATTTAATATCACATAATTTATAAAATAATACTTAAAATCTATCCGTCATTAAAAGTAAAACACTATATTATCTTACATACAAGATTACGAGTAACAAACATTAATAATGTAAAGGAAAATTGTTGTTATGTGTCTCAGATCCGCTTTGAATGGGTCGTAGACTTGGTGATTATTAGGAGATTAGTTTTATGTTAGTCATTATCCTATTAACTAGTTATAGTTGTTCCTATTTTATAGGCATGTTAGTAGTCTTTTAGCTGTCCATGTTCTGAGTTAGTTGTACTGCTCCTCTACTTATTTAATCAGCTTGAAGTTCAATAAAAATTATTCTTCAGATTTCAATTTATCTTACTGTTTCAGTTTATTAATAACATTGGTATTAGAGCCCTACTTCTTAAGAGATTTTTATGAGTCTTGCAAGGTTCTTTTCTGAGTGTTTATCCAAAAAATATTCTCTACAAAACACCATTAAAACAATGGAGAATGCAGGCTCTTTTTCTACTATGGCACCATCAGTTTTCGATGGAGAAAACTTTCATGCCTGGGCAGTGAAAATGCAAGTTTATTTTGAGGCTTGTGATTTGTGGGAGGTGGTCGAAGAAGACTACGGCGCATCCTCCGCAGGAATCCAATTATGGTTGATTAGAACCCATAAGGAAAAGAAGACAGGAAAATCCAAAGCTAAATCTAGTCTCTTTGCTGCAGTTTCTGCCACAATTTTCAGTAGAATAATGACATGTAACTAAGCCAAAGCAATTTAGGATTTCCTCAAGAAAGAGTACAAGGGAGATGAATGAATTAGAGGAATGAAGGTACTGAACTTGGTTAGAGAATTCAAGATGCAGCGTATGAAGGAATCCGACAACATTAAGGATTATTCGACAGTTGCTTGGGATTCCAATAAGGTAAGGATACTTGGAAATAAACTTATTGATAACAGAATAGTTCAAAAGATACTTGTAACTTTACCTGAGAGATATGAGGCAACTATTGCTTTATTGGAAACTACTAAAGATCTGTTGAACCTTAGCTTGGCAGAGTTATTGAGTGCACTGCAGGCACAAGAACAACGAAGAATGATAAGGCATAAGAGATCCAATAACGGATCCTTGCAAGCCAAGTTGTAATTCGGTTCATATTCCAGGGGAAACAAAGGAAAATGATAGAAAAGGAATCATAGAAACTATGAAGCAACAACAACGAGAAATGGTGTTGCTGCAACTAGCAACAACAGAGAATGCAAATATCCTCCCTGCCAACATTGTGGGAGGAAAAATCATCCACACTTCAAGTGTTGGAGAAAACCTGATATAAAATGCAGAAAGTGTCACAAGTTTAGTCATCCTGAGATTATCTGCAAAGAGAAGGGATTACAACAACCAAATGATGCACAAATTGCAGACCAATAAGAAATTGAGAAACTATTTGTGGCTACCTATTTCACAATAAAAAACTCAAGCGAAAGTTAGCTTGTTGATAGTCGTTTTACGAACCACATGACTAGTGATGAAAAGCTTTTCAAAGAACTTGATAGATCAGTTAAATCAAGAGTCAGGATCGGAAATGGAGAATACCTCCCAGCAAAAGGAAAGGGGACCATAGCAATTGAAAGTTACAAAGGTACAAAACTTATTTATGAAGGTTTATTTGTTCTTGAAAGTGATCAGAATTTATTAAGTATTGGGCAACTCCTAGAAAATGGATTCAAATTATTATTCAAGATAAAGTGTGCCTGATTAGTGATCCTAGTGGTCAGGAAATATTCAGAATTAAAATGCAGGGAAAAAGTTTATCCTTGAATCCATTGAACGAGAAACACATAGCTTTTCCAAGTCAGATCACTCTAGCGGAAACGTGGCACAAAAGGTCAGCATTTTCATCACAAAGCTTTATTGTTTATGCAAAGGAGCAAAATGGTAAATGGTTTATCAAACTTGGAGGAGAACGCCGCAAGTTGTAAGGATTGCGTGCTTAGAAAGCATACTAGACTTCCATTTAAAAGTTCTACTTGGAGAGCTACAAAAAAGTTACAACTCATTCACATCGATCTTTGTGGTCCACAAAGAACCCCATCACTCAATGGCAGCAGGTATTATATTATCTTCATTGATGATATAACAAGAATGTGTTAGATTTATTTTATGAAGTTTAAGTTTGAAGTCTGGAATTTTCATGAAGTTCAAAGCTTGATAGAAAATCGAGTGGGTGCCAGGTTTAGGTCATTAAGTCAAATAATCGAACTGAATATACCTCAGATATGTTCAATTCTTTTTGTGAAGATGTTGGGATTGAGCACCAGCATGATATCCCTTATTTTCGCAGCAAAATAAAGTGAGTGAGAGAAAAAATAGAACAATTAATGAGATCTCGAGATGCTTGTTTCATGAGAAGAATCTACCAAAGACGTTTTGGGCTGAAGCAGCAAACACTGATATTTTCTTGCTGAATAGACTGCCTACGCAGGCAGTGGAAGGAAAGACTCCATTTGAGACATGGTATGGTGTCAATACTATTTTGATAAACCTCAAGATTTTCAGTTGTCTATGTTTTTCTTATGTTCAACACGTAAAGAGAGACAAGCTAGATAAGAAGGCAGATTTGGGAATCTTCATTGGTTATAGCTTATTTTCTAAAGCTTATAGGATCTTTCAACCTCAATCAGACAAGATTATGGTAAGTCGAGATGTTCAATTCCTTGAAGATGAGAAATGGGAATGGAATGAGGAGTCTCGAGTTAAAAACCATTCACCACTTGATTATGATGACTTGGTGGATGATCAACCGATTAGGGAAACAAGGTCACTCTACGATATTTATGAGAGATGCAATGTTGCTATTTTTGAACATGCAGGTTATGAGGAAGCAAAATGGATCAAAATTGGAAAAATGCAATGAAGGAAGAGTTGACCATGATAGAAACTAACCAAACTTGGAAACTCATGGAAAGACCCCAAGATAGAAAAGTAATTGGAGTTGAATGGATTTTTTGAACAAAGTTAATCCAGATGGTTCGGTAAACAAGCACAAAGCTAGATTGGTGGTGAAAGGTTGTGCACTAGTTTGGGGAGTACATTTTTCTGATACTTTTGCCCCAGTAGCCAAATTGGATACAATTCAGATGCTTTTGGCTATTGCAGCACAGAAAAATTAGAAGATTTTTCAAATGGATGTGAAGTTTGCTTTCTTGAATGGTCTACTATAGGAAGAAATATATGTTAGCAGCCGTATGGTTCATCATACCAAGACATGAAGATATGGTTTATCTCATAAAGAAAGCTCTAAACTGACTAAAGCAAGCTCATAGAGCTTGGTACATCAGAATGGATAAACATTTGATAGACTTAGGCTTCAAAAAAAAATTAATTGAATCGACTCTTAATGTCAATAAAGTTGCCTCTAACATTATAATTATTTCTCTGTATGTCGATGATTACATGTGACAGGAAATAATACATGAATGATTGAAGAATTCAAGGATGAAATGATGAAAGTCTTTGAGATGACTGATCTTGGCGAGATGACTTATTTTCTGGGAGTGGAGATCAAGCAAACTCAAAATGAAGTTTTGTTTGCCAAAAGAAATATATGAAGGAGATTCTAAAAAGATTTAGAATGGAAGAATGCAAGAGTGTGAGTGCTCCAATCAATCAAAAAGAAAAGCTGAAAAAGGATGATGGAGCTGAACTAGTTGATGAAGGAGTATATCAAAGTTTAATTGGATGTTTGATGTATCTCACAACAACAAGGCCTGACATTTTATTTCCTGTGAGTGTTTTATTCAGGTTTTTAAATTGTGCAAGTGAGTTGCACATGATGGCCACCAAAAGAGTAGTTAGGTATCTTAAATGAAATCTAACATATGGCATCAGATTTAGCAAAAGTCAGAATTTCAAACTCCGTGGATATTCTGATAATGATTGGCACGGGTCAACTGGTGATATGAAAAACACGCCTGGTTATTGTTTCACTTTTGGATTAAGGTTTTTCTCATGGTGCTCAAACAAATAAGAAATAGTAGCACAATCAACAGTTGAAACAAAATTCATCGCAGCAGCCGCTGTTAATCAAGAACTATGGCTTAGGAAAATTTTGATCGATTTGCAGCTGGAGCAAGCAGAGAGCACTGAGATCCTTGTGGATAATCAAGTCGCTATAGCCAAATCCAAAGATCCCGTGTTTCATGGAAGGACCAAGCACTTCATCATCAAGTTTTATTTCTTGAGAAAAGTGCAGAAAAACGGTGAAGTGGTTTTATTCTATTGCAAATCAGAGAATAAAGTGGTGGACATTTTTACAATGTCATTTCATGTTAGCAAATTCAATTTCTTAGAGAAAGTTGAGCTTGCACTCGATTCGTGAGGAGTTTTGTTACGTGTCTCAGGATCTGCTTTGAATGGGTCAGAGACTTCAGCTGATTATTAGGAGATTAGTTTTCTTTTAGTCATTATCCTCTTAACTAGTTATAGTTGTTCCTATTTTATAGGCATATTAGCGCCTTTGAGCACCCATGTTCTGTGTTAGTTATACTGCCCCTCTACTTATTTAATCAGCTTCAAGTTCAATAAAAATTATTCATCTTGCTGTTTCAGTTTATTAATAACATAAATGATAATTATAACATCTTATCATTTATCCTTCAATAAATCATCTTTAATTTGATTTTATAATTTATCCTTTTGCTTCCGCGAAGTGTTACTATTTGATATTTTATAATTTATACTTTTGCTTCAAGGAAGTGTAAATATTTGATATTTTTGGGGAATCAAATGAACATCAACCTGAAATATTAAATTTTCTAATAAATAAATAATCATTGGTGAAGGCATAAATAAATTTTAAAAGACTGAAAAAAGTGAACAAATATTCTAATTCTAATGAGTAGAAAGTTCAGCCCTACCTTATGCTTTACACATATCATTTTAAATTTCCTCATTTAAATGTATCAGAAGTAATTATTAAATTTGAAAATTAAAGCGAGAATGTATCATATTAAACAACAATTAAACTTATTATTTATACTTGAAAGGGAAAAATATTACACAAAACTATTCACTTTGTTTGTTTGTTTTTTTATTAAATTAACATACCATAGTCATGGAGTTCAATTTGAAGCTGTACTTCTATTCCAGTTGTAGTGTCAAGAAACAGATTTATTACTTCAATAAAAGTATTTACAACTTGTTGTAAACTTGAGAAGTTGTCCATGCTTCATATGGGGATTAAAAGAGGCTCGGGTCAATTCATATTCCTCTATAGGTCATTCGACACATCCTTGAACCTATGTCAAAAGTTTATTAATTCTTGTTTTCTTTTCCTGGTTCAGGTTGCACATCATGGTGCGATAAAGCTTTTAAGGTCTTTATGTCCTTGCAGTTACAGTGGCATACCAAATTTGAATTTTGTCTTCAAGAGATGGTAGTATAAATCTTTAAGGAATTTTTTATTGTACCTTCAACAATTTCAGTAGAGAAAACTTACATGAATACTCAATTAACATGTGTTATTTAATTTGTACTAACAAATACATATAACAATAACTTTGCATAAACATAAACAACAAAGTTTAAAATAAGTACTCAAAAACAAAATTAATATCATTAGCATAAATTAATAACTATAAAAACATACCAAAGTTATGTAATCACACGCCTCGAGCCTACATCCTAGGTGGGACTAGCACTCGAGAACCATTACTGGCCTTAAGCGAACCCTTGGCCTGGCTTAACTCTTAGAAGAAGACTTACTCATGATAAAAATACTTTAAAAAGTAAATTGAAATCTCAATAGATAACTTAGAATGTAAAAAGAAACATTCACTAGCCTAAATGACACTCAAGTCTCAAACATGAAAATAGAAATGGAAAGACTCAAGAACTAACATGAACTAACTGTCTATGAAGCCTCTAACAACTGAGATGGAAGTTGGGACAAGACTCACGACATCCTAATGAACTAAAATGATAAACTAATAAAAAGAGGTCCTCCGGAAGCAAGGAGGCTCACTAACAACTCTAAACCTCAACTAGAATCAACGATGTGCTAGATGCCTGGTTACCTATATCTGCATCATAAAAAGATGCAGGCCAACTGGCATCAGTACATTGAATGTACGAGCATGTGCGGGAATTATAAAGCAAGACATAAGCTTGAAAGGAACTAAAAGAACATAATTGGGTCTAACTCAACTCAAGTTAACTCATTTCAATATAAAGCAATTATATGAATGCAATATAAGGAAAAGCTTTTAAAACATGCATAACAACTCTGTGTATTGAGAAATACAATAATAACTCAGTTTGTATGCAAAGATACAATATAAACTATGTTTGTATGTAACAATACAATTAACTCTATGTATATAAGAATACTTCTATGGGAGTTTCTCTAACCAACAACCATCACTTAAGAGCTCTGTGATGATACAACGTTTTGTCTCACGCTGCCAGGGCCGTCCTATACCTTGCTAGGGGTATATAACCTAACTACTAAGTGGATCTACTAGTTTATGCTAAAAAGCGCTAAGGAATCATCTAAAAAGTATGACCATTTTCTACCCACGATGACTACATGGTTTATGGGGGCTGGAAGTTTTCTGAACTCTCCCCAATATCAGTGCTCAATACTACTCATAAAATATACTAGCTCATATGTTTAAAAACATAACTCTTTCTGTGGATTGAGATAATTACTCCAAAACTAGCCCAAAGCCTCTCTAGGAAATCAGAGTTTCCTCTCTTGCTTAATTGTGAAAACATTTACTCTTTTACTAAAAAACTAGCTCAAAGGCTATGTTGGAAATCGGTATTTCCTTTCTTATTTAAATGTGAAAACATTTTTACTCTTTGGGAATACATAGTCCCCATATACTCTGTTGAAGAAATGAACTTCACTCTTTACTCTTTACTCAACTCAAAACTCAAGTCTTAAAACAAGTTTAAAGCATTTGCAAAAGACTTTTGAAAAGACTCTAAGAACACTTGGCTCTTCACTTTCTTTGAATTTGAATTTATGGATTCAAGATTATGATTCATGTTTACAGATGATATCACGATGTTTAGACGTACCTTAGAGTGTAGAAATCAACTAGAAAACATAGGTACATTTCAAGGGAACTCAAACGGAAAGAAGTGAGAAAGGGTTGAAGACCTAGCGACCTTGGCGCTCTCAATGGCGCCGGGCGCCGGAGGCCAAACTGCAGAGTCTGGGTTGGGGCACTCTGAGTGGCGCAGCACCCCAGAGCCCCAACTACAGAGTCTATGTTTGGGCACTCTGAGTGGCATGGTGCCCTAGACCTATTCCCCAGATTTTTGACGAATTTTCTTATTCGTTTTTCAACCCTAATTCGTCTAGATTCAATTGGTTTGTTCCCCAAACACTTAGATTTGAATATATACCTAACCAAAGTATACAAAATATACTCAAAACTAACTTCAAATCTCATGAAACTAACTCAAGAATTCCTTAACAACTCAGCAATCAAGAACCCAATAGAAACTTCAACAAAATCCATCAAGAACTCAATTACTTTATTTTCAAGAACATAAATACGCTGAAATAAATCATGATTGGCGCATGGGTGAATGAACCCAACGCTATGTGATCTCACATACCTCGTATGGATTATCCCTTGGAGAAATCCACAGCCGAAACCTCAAGAACAATGAACTTTGGCTTCTCCTTCTCTTTTCTCCTCTTTCTCTTCTCTCAAAACCTAGCATAATTTTATGAAGCGTAAGCTGAATGCAATAACTTTTGACCCTAATTAATTCACTAAAAATGAATTATAGTAATTGGGTAAGGAAAAGACCAAAATACCCCTTTAAAATCCGGTTAACTTTCCTTATCTAGACAACCCAACCTCGAATGGGCATATCGGCCTCATACGAGCTCGAAATTTAGCAAACTCGGTGGCGTTGGAAAGATAATTCAAAGGCCTTTCATTTAATATCTTATAGCACACCTAATTCATTTTGTACTGAGATTTATGGTCTTTTGAAGTTTATCAAAAACTTATACTTAGCCAAACTTGCCTAACTTTCAAAATTTGATCTTTCCAAATATGGTTTCTTTCTATTTCTAGTTCTTCCAAATAACGGGGTATTACAGTAACAATAGAATGAAACAAAAAGGGAAAAATTGAGCCCACGGAATGCAAAGTGTCCCTTAAGGAAATTATTCCCCTATTCCCCTCTAGAACCTGGTGTTTAAAGGAATAGATCCTCTCAGGATGGAAAGATTCTATTCACCAATGTATTGATACAAAAAAAATGGTGTCAGTGAGCCACTCAACAAGAGGAAAGTACACAAATATTTAATTGTACAGAAGAAGAAAAAGAAGTTCAAATTTTTCGTTGTTTCAAAATGAGAGAAAATTCATCTATTTATACACAACAAAGGGTAGTGTCAACAAATGTTTATCGTGCCTTATCATAACAACTCTTTGGAAAAACTACAAACCCTTCGAAAAGGTCACAACCTTTCATAAAAGTCACAACTTTTCATGAAAGAGGAAGACTAGTTTTAGAAATAAATAAATTTAAAGGGAATCCTGATTTGTGGTGGTGCTATGTAGGGGGGCCTAGGATTCTCTTATATATATATATATATATATATATGATTTCCACCGTAAAGGTTGATCATCCTTATTTTCACCCTTATCAGTATCAGCAGAAGCAACACCTAAACCAATGCCTGGGTCTGATCCAAATCTGGGTGGAGAACCCAAGCCAGGAGAGTTAGAGGGAACACAAATTTGGGTTTCCTCTCCCGAAAAAGGAGTTCTTGTATCGTCCCTCATCTCAGTAACATTCTATATAACACACTGATCACTTGTAGCAAGAATATTCAACCTTCACTACAAGAAAAATGTTGAATATATGAAGATTTTTCTGGGGATTGTACGCGAAAATCTAAAGGAAACCCAGTTTCCTATGGATTTTCCTACAAAAAAGAATCAGAAGGTAAAACCTTCGTATGTAATTATTTTCTGCAAATTGTAAAATCCCCAAGTAATTTACCTAGGAATTTAAACTTCATAGATAAATTACTTGTGAATTTTCTTGCAAACTAATGATAATTTTCATACAAATATTTTCACAAGTAAAGCCACATGAATATATTCTAATAATTTTAAAAAAAAAATTAAAACAATATTTTATTATTATCTCCTAATTTATCCTATTATTATCTCTCCTAATTTCTCCTAATTAATTAATTACCCTATTCTTGATGTCTAAGCCGTACAACGCCACTACCCACCTCAAAATTAATTAATTGCCCCCGTTTTCATTACAGAATGACTACTACCATATGCCCACCTCATACCCATTTCCACCTTAAATTTTACTTTGCTAATACGGTCGGTCACAACATTATAAGTACTTTATTTTTAATCTTTTCCTCCGATGTGGTACGGAAGTACCAGTTACTTTAAACCAAATTTTGGTATTTTTGTTTGATTTGATTAATTTTTAAAGTTAAATTTAGTTATATCAATTAAGCATTTAACATCTAATTTAGATATTCATAAATTATACAAAAATAAATTTACAAAAAGTACTATAAATGCATCTCATATTAATATGATAATGCAATATATCTTAAATTGTTACATAAAGTTTATGTAATTTAACTCTTAAAAAATGAAACTTGACAAATATTTATACATTTAAAATAAATCATTACCACCCAACATATCATGAAAATTTTATGCTAACACTCACTTTATATGAGATAAAATTCATAATTAAGCATATGAAACGTAGAAAAACTTTAAATTACACATACAAAAGTCTTTAAAATAAATAATATATTTATAAGTTTAAAGTGCAAGGAAGTTATAATCAATAATCAATCGTATCTCTTATTAAGTAGTTGTGGTATTTATAATTTTAATTTCATTATATATTTGTAAATAAATATCATTTCATAACTTACTATAGAGAAATTAGATCATTTTTAATGCTTGTAAACAAAAGATATATCAATTGCATATATAACTAAAAATTTATTGTTGTTTCATTTCGAATAATTATATCAATGAGGGATAATTCACATAATACTGCATATAACTGATTTTTTTCTCTACTTAAAAATAGTGCTTCACCTAAATAATAATAATAAACAATTTAATACATTATAATATTAAATCAAAATCAATAACATTTATGATAGTTATTTTTCTATTGGATAAAAACTGTTCATATAAAGAACCAAAATAAAAATGGCATCATTGATTTTTAGTGAGATTAGATATTAATTATACATAATTAATAATATTAATCATGAAATTTTTAGTAATGTTCCAACATTGTATTAGATTGATACTATTGTACAATAATTTGTTTAACCTAAAAAAGTAGAGTAAATATTTTAAAATAAAATTATTATATTATTATAATTTTTTAATTGTGGTAAATATATTTTTAAAGAAATATTCCTCGAAGACTCCAAATTTTAAAAATCCTTAGATTCCAAGAAAAAACTTCCAATTAAATTATATGTTTAAAAAAAATTATGTATACATATTTTCAAGTAAATCCTTCAAAAAATCTCCAACCAAATTCTCAACAATAAAATCCTCAAGTTATTCTTCAAGTGAAAAAATTCCCAAGTAAATTCCTAAGAAATAAATCCCTAAAAATATTGTGGAACATGAATCCCTAGGTAATACCACATATAAAATAATTTCTAGATAAATTTCCAAGTAGTTATTCCTAGCTAAATAAGTTTATCTAGGAATTTTCTTGCAAATCAATAAAAAAAAATTCATTACTTGTGAAATTACCTATGAAAATGGTACTTGCAAATTACTTTCCCCAAATAATTTCTCCGAAAATAGTTTCGTGAAAATGAAACCAAATTTACCTACCAATTTTTTTGGGAATATATTTTTCGCATGTAAAAAAGTTTAGAAATTAGAAATTTCATATTTCTGCATGAAAATTTGTAGGAAATTTCTACGTAATTAATCCCCAAGTAAATTTCGCAGGTAATTTGCAGTTTTCTAGTAGTGCTTGTGCCTTAACCTTTTGATAGATCTCTATCGAAGTTTTGTTAAGATAGGGTGGGAAGAACTGAACCATGTTGGATCACAATAGGGTCAGAGGCTTCTCGCACAAACTAAACCTCTAACTGAATAGATCTATCAAGAGAAGAGTTTTGAAATGTATTTAGGTTTAGGGTAGGAGAACAAATAGGGGAGGTCATTTTTAAAGAGGGATCACCACAAGGTGAGACTAGAACCTCAGTGGTTTAGGTTAAAGATTCTTCTACTATGGGTTGAAGGAACTTCAATAGTAGGTGCAACTTTTTGTTCGATAGGAGGAATGGTCGAAGTTGGGGTTTATGAAGAGGGTTTGTCGATCTGATTAACAAACAGAGAGGAGTCAAGTTCATCGATAATCTTCAACATCTTTTCAGAGGAGACAGTTGGTTGATACATTATGAGAGAGTTTTGACAGAAGAGGGTTTTTGAAATTTTCTAATCTTTGAAGCAAATTTGAATTTTGGGAGAGATTGAAGGAAATAGAGGATATAAAAAGAACCAAAAGGGTGTATTATGTCCCGTGAAAGGAAGTGTCGTTTGGAATTCAAATGATGGGACAACATCAGATACTTGGATGATTGCCACTTGGCAATTTCAATGGTTATCATACGTAATTTAACTGCAGTGTTAAAAATGCTAACCTTCGAGAAAGGACTGGGTCCCTCCCTATAGTTTGAATGTAATTGCCAAGATCTGTCCCGACCTCCTTCTCCATTAGCATATTCACCTTGTGTGTATACCTACAAAAGGTATGAGATTGAATTTACTAAATATGCATATCTAAAAAATGAGGATACATGCTCTTTATTCATAGTCAAGTATGGGTTGATTGCTACAGACAGGATCCACTTGGTCAAGTTTCAGCATCCCCAACTTTGATTTGTTTTTTCTCGAAAAGGTCCCTACTTAGAGCCTTGATGAGTCCACAAATTGGACTCATTTAGGGATATATTTTAATAGAAATTGTTTCCTCAAATTCTTATTTTATCTCAATACCTGATGAAAACCTTTAAGTTTTAGGAATTTGAAGTTTGAAGGAGAGCATGGACACTACTTCGCAGAAAGAAACGAAAGGACTAAAAAGAACAAGAAAAGGAAGGCCTGAGGATCGCCGAGTTCAGTTGGTAAATTGTCGAAGGGTCTCACTTCGCCTTTAGTTCCAGTGTGCTGAGCCCTGAAGGAAAGAATCAAGTCGGCAGAAAAAGGGAGCAGTCGGCGCTTCGCCGAAAAGTCCCATGAAGCAGTACTATGTCGCCCAATGACACAGAGCACAATGATGCCGAATGATAGTGTAAGACGGTGATGAACTACACCAAAGGGTGAATCGCCGAGTTGATCAGCGATTCCGACTAATGTCGCCGTATGATCCGCAGCAGTACAGATTTTTGAAAAGTATAAATACTCATTGAGAGTTATAGCTTATTATCAGTTTTTGTAGTATTATTAGACTATATCATAATTTTAGTACTTATTATTTTACTCTCAAGTTTGGAGAGAGTTTTGGAAACTTGAAGAAGAAGAGGGTTTCATCTCTTCCAATTTGGAAGTGGGTCTCTTGGATTCTTCTTTGTTTGCTCAAATCAAGACTTATTTCTCTATACCCATTTGATTTCAACATCATTGAAGGTATAAATTTTTATCTCTTGATATGTGGCTAAAAAGCCCCATTCTTGGGGTGTGATTTAGCAAATATGTTTTGATATTATTGTTGGGTCTTGCTTGCTGATAGGTTAGATGTAATTTAATGGTGATTTCACCTAGTGGTTGTGCTTTAATTTAATGGGTTTGTAGCTGCAAATACAAAGCTACCCATGTGTTTTTGGCTTGCCCGAGAGGGAGGTCGCAAAACCAAGACCACTAGACTGATGGCGTAAGGAGTGGGTCGACATGAGATTCAACCCGAAAGGGTGAGACCTAGTCCCATATCCTAACACTCAGCTCAAGAGAGTGAGTGGGGTAAGGCATAGGCTGGTCTTCATGCAGCAAATGGGTGTTCGAGAGGAATGTATTTGAAACGGGGTAAGTTGCCCGAGAGGGAACTTATTTCCATCTAAAGCTTAGCCTAGTCACTATTATCTTGCAAATTTCCTATCAAAACTTATTTCCATCTAAAGCTTAGCCTAGTCACTATTATCTTGCAAATTTCCTATCAACAGCATGTACCCAACTATTTATCTCAACTTGTATTGCGGTCACACCCCTAAAAACTCTTCCCCTTACTTGATTTTCTTGTTATTTTTGTTATTTTTGCTACACTTGTGACAAAACTCCCAAATTGATATTTGACACTTTTGTGTCCCCCTTTAATTTACAATGTTTTTAATCATTAATGTCTTCAGCTACGTTAGAACTTAATTTTATTTTTCTATTAATTCTCAAAATCACTCCCTTGGGACACGACCCCAACCCTTGGTTGGGTTACTATACTATTGCACGATTGTAGACACTTGTACTAGAAGTTGTGTCGTTGATTACGCAAAACATTAAGCCTTTATGAAAATATCAACAATTGGATCTTCAGTCTTGAGAAATTACAAACTAATGTTTCCCTTTTTAACATTATCCCTCAGAAAATGATGCCTCACATACATATGCTTAGTCCTTTTATGCGGGACTAGATTCTTAGCCATATTGAGAGAACTTATATTGTCCCAAAGGAGAGGAATAGCATGAGCAACCACTCCAAAGTCTTCAAGTTGTTGTTTAGCCCATATGAGTAGTGCACAACAAGTTGCTGTTGCTACATACTCTACCTCAACTATTGAAAGAGTAACAAAATTTATCTTTTTAGTTACTCAAGTGATAAGAGATGAGCCTTGAAAATGAGTCATTCCTAAGGTGCTCTTTCTATAAACTTGATACCCAACATAGTCTGTATCAACATATCCTACCAAATCAAATGAGTCTTCTGATGGATAGAATAGAACCAGGTCCCTGTCTTCTTCAAATATCTCAGAATCCTCTTAGTTGCCTTCAAATGAGACTCCTTTAGACAATCTCGGAATCGTGCACACATTCCAACACCAAACACAAAATCAGGTCTGCTGGCAGTGAGATACTCTATCTTGAAGTAACTGCTCTATCTTGCTGGTCTTTTTGTCTCTGAGTCACACTTATTCTAGATGAACTCTTTTGTGCTACCATGACTTGATATTAAAGGTTAGCCTGGTTTACTCATTAAAACTAGAACATGAAACAATGAACATAAATTTCATTTATGTTACTATCAAAATTTTGAAACAACAAAGTAAAAACTACCTCTTTTTCCAACATGTTGTATGCTGTGTCTGATGAAAGCGTTAGGCTTTCAGTTAAAAGATGTTCATGAAAACTGAAGAATTGTTTGAGGGTTTGGGGTTTGTTTCTGATGATTACCTCATAAGGGATTCACCACTTCTTATAGTTGAGAAAATGTTTGAACAGGTCCAATCTAAGCTTCTTGGAGCACTAAAATATCTGCTTGTTTTGCTTCCTGAGTGGAAAAATTGGGGCATATGTGGTTAGTATAATGGACTTGTTCTCTTGATTAGTAGCTAACTTTGTTTAATCTGCCTTGTTTCAACATTGACTTATCTACTAATCAAGAGAGTAAGTACATTATGCTAACCGTATATGCAACAATTTTTCCGCTCATGAAGCAAAACAAGCAGAAGTTTAGGTGCTCTAGAAAGCTTAAATTGAACCTGTTCAAACACTTTCTCAACTCTAACAAGTGTTGGATCCCTTCTAAGATAATCATCAAAAACAAACAACAAATCCCCCAAAAATTATTCAGTTTACACCTCTCAGCAGAAACCCAAAAGTTTTCATCAGACAGAACATAAGATATGTTAGACAAAGAGGTAGTTTTTACTTTGTTGTTTCAAAATTTTTATAGTAATAGAAATGAGATGGATGTTCATTGTTTCATGTTTTATTTTGAGGAGAAAACTTTGCTTCTGTGAAATCCGTCCCTCTGTTGGTGTGTAAGTTGCCTTACCTAGCACATGATCGAATAGTTGCTACGAGAATTCTAAGGACCTTCATGCTTAAATAGTAATGTATATATATACACACACACAAAAGAAATAAATTTTAATAAATGTAGTTTACAAGGGAACAACTCAACGTCCAAGACAATACATATAAAACACGAGACACTGATCATTGTTTGTTTCTTTTTAATTCATATTTTTGGTAGAATATCTTATTGGCTAAGAGAAGTGTCACGACCCCGACCATCGTGATTGGCACCCATACTAACTCTCCGGTGGGAAAATCATTTATACTAATTAGCTAACAACCTTTACTCAAAATACTACGACATTTAAGTTACTGAAGCAAGTTAAATGCTAAGAAAAGGAAATAGGGAGTTCCCATAAACTCCAAACAAAAGTCTAACAACTAAACAATGCGGAAGATACACCTAGAACCTGAAAGTCAATGTACCAAAACTCTAACAAGATAGAAAAGTCTAAACAAGAAGGGTTACAACCCCAAACTACTGAACTAATAACTAACTAGAAAGTCCAAGTCCGAAATATAGACATAGACAGAAAGAGAACTCATGGCAGCCTCGAAGAACTGGCTCACTCTTGAATTTGATGGATGATCACTGATCTTTTAAACGAGGTTTATCAATAGCCGCTTGAAGATGCCTTGCACTTAACAAACAAAGATCAAGTGCAGTATCAATACACAACCACAGTGTACTGGTAGGATCACGCTGCTATCCCACTAAGTGCAACATACATAAGTCATTACAACAATATAATCACATTCATATATCGAACATATACAATATTATCAACATTTACAAACAAGGTATAGTTTCACATTTCTCAAGATACACAATTATGTCAACTTATTAGTCCTCTCATGGAACCCAAACCCAAACAATTAGCATGGTGGAACGTGGTACCCGATCCAATGACTATGCCGAAACGTGGCAATCGATCCCATAATTATGCCGGAACGTGACAACCAATCCCATAATTATGCCGGAACGTGGCAGTCGTTCCAAGTTAGTGTGTTGGAATGCAACATCCGATCCATTCAACAAGCCACAATCACAATTACAAAGTACATTCTCATAATCATACAATCAAGTCATGATTCATGGAATTCATCACACATATATTCTTATTTACAATTAATGTGATCAATAATGCAACATTCACATATATACATGTATCATGATGAAGCAAGAATAAACATACATCACACAATTATAGAATCAGAACCATCACCTACCTCGAGACAAGCTTGAAACCCTTAAGAAACTTGATCCTTCCCTTTCCAGATTCGTTTCGCTTGTTCTTGGTCTACAAACAATCGTAATAACATGGAAATCAATAAACAATCACTAATTACCCAAATTACTAACAATTCTATCTACCCTAGATCATGCTCATGATCCCAATCTCCCAATTTAGGGCTTCTCCCACCATAATTCTCAGATTAAAACTCTTCCCCATCGATAATTACCCATTAGATTACGTTTTACGAATCGAAAAACGGATTCAGGGAGTGAAAATATTACCTTTAGCCTCAAGAATGGTGGAAAACTGTCAAGAAAAACCATGTGTTCATTCCTTAGCTCTCAAGTTCAAAAATTGTAGAATAAAACATTTTTGGGGTTTATTTACAACTTTAAGTCTCGTCTGACACGCCACAGTGGTCCTCACCCCGCTACAGCGGCCCCGCCCTGGCGACAAAAATCACCACCAAAGCGGCTTGCACAAAATAGTGAGCTATTTTAATAATTTCAATGCCCCCTTTTCACAACACACCTTCTACCAACAACACTCAGAAACTACACGTTCACGCCAAGATCAATTTTGAGAGTTCTACTCGCCCAAATTTAATTCTGTAAAGTCGTATGAGTTCCTTAACGACTTATCTATCTACTCATGTAATAAAATTCATAATTAAATCACCCAGTGGTTACCAGATTTCCATACACCTTAACGACTTCGATTTTGTCCAAATCTGGACTAGGTTGGGAAATTTCACGTTACTATGAAAAAGTTTTTTGGCCCAAAATATTTCCCCGTTGACTTTTCTATAACGACGAAAACTGGTCATTACAAGAAGGCCTTTTAACTAGTTGGGGTGACACTATTTTGAATCTTCATTCAATTTAAGTATTAACGATATAACTCAACAGTCAAGAGGAGACATAATTCAACTAAGAGAATATCAATGAGTTTCTTCATTTTATTCAATTCATGATTGTTCATTAATTCTCTTACAATGAATGACGTAAATTATGCAATGGTGACTTTGGTTCCATCCAAATTAACTCTCATTTTGGCATTCAATAAATATTTTTCTTCTCTGCCCTTGTGTTAACCTATATATTGATGGTTAAATTATTATATTATCACTACTTTATTAAATATTTTAACTCACATCTGCAATTCATTTTTGGTTACTTTTTCCTATTCTCTTTCCATTTCTAATAAATTTTGGATGACTAGTAAATGGATTGAAAAAAGCTTAGGTTTTTCTATTCTCCATTTTCTTTTATTAGTTTGTTTATCTCTCAGTTGTATTAGTCTAAATGCATTATATTATTGCAAGTCGTCACACCTGACACTGACACAAACAAATGGTTACATAAATATATATTTGGTTCTTCTTGACATAAAATATGTGTTCTCACTTTTTTGCCTCCTTGACTTTGTATTAAAATTGATTTTTTTTTCTTATTTTCATTTCTAGATTCTAGATTTTGATTTGTTGGCCACATATATCAGTATTAGTGTCTATGTTTTCATAATCTTTTATGAATATATACTCAGTATAATTAAATCTAGGTTAAGCAAAGCATAAGAATGATTGAACAAAAGATATTCCCTTTTTTGATTCATAATTTATCAACAAATTAATAGGAATAAAAAAAGAGGAAATATTTTGTCCAATCATTTTTGTGTTTTGCTTAAAACAAATTTAATTATTTTGAGTATATATTCATACACAACAATGAAAGAAGAACACTAAAATGTTGATACATATGGCCAGCAAATCAAAATCTAGAAATGAACACAAGAAAAAAAATCAAATTTACCACAAAGTCAAGGAGGCAAAAAGTGAGAGCAAACATTTTATGTGCCAAAAGAAATCCAATATAAGTTTGTATACCCTTTTGTGTTTGTTTTTGTGAGACGTGAGCACTTGCAATAGTTTACTATATTTAGATGAATAAAATTGAGAGGTAAATATTGAAAAAAATAAAATAGAGAACAGAAAAAACCAAACTTTTGTCAATTTTTTTGCTAGTCATAAAAAATTTATTAAAACTAAAGAAAAGATAAAAGAAAAAGAAACCAAAAAAAGAATTGAAGATCTAAGTTAACATATCTAATATAATAAAGAGATAGCAATATGCTAATCAAGCCATCATTATATAATAAGTGAAGCCGAGCAAACATGGAAACAAATTATTAAATGCCAAAATGAGATTCGTATAGAATCAAACTCACTATTACATCATCTAAATCTTTCATTGTTAAAGTATTAACAAACAATAATGAGCTGGATGAAATAAAGAAGAAAATCGATATCATCTTAGTTGTGTCTATTTGTCTCCTCTTGGTCGGTGTCCTATTCACTTAATACAAGATACTCACAAGTGTTCTAGACTGTGTCAAAATGAATTCAAATAGTTCCAAAAGAGTTGATCAAATTTGTACGTGAACAATCAAATCCACTACCTAAGTCAATAAATGTTGCTCGTTCCTAGACTTTGACCAAATAAATTTAAATTGTTTTCACAAAGTTAATCAAATATCATATATTATCTCATTTGAACAATCAGATTCACTACAAACTTTAAGAAGGTTATCAAATAAGATAGTAATGTTTTTTTGATAAAAGACATTTGTAGTTAGTTTGCTCTAGAATTAAAGTTTTTTATTTTCCATTTTTGGACTCTTTATCACCTCTCTATAAATATGACAATGTTCATATATTTTGTTTCAAAAGAACATTTTCAAACATAATATCATTTATATTTCATTAGCCAAACTTCTAAGTTTTGTAACAAATGCAGATTAGGTGTAGTAGTGAGCTACAGGTAAGAGGAATAGGTCAGTCTAAAGCCAAAAAAGAATGAGCATATAAAACATTTTTAGATGTCCAATTGAACATGGACATTTAGTGAAAAAAGCAAATATAATAATACAAGAGTTAATTGACATGAACATAATTAAGCCACAAGTGTAGTGATGAGTTACAAATAAGAGGAATACCTAGGTTTTGAAGTACCTGTGCTTAGAATCTTCTCAAGATTCCTCTCTTCATTCCTAGTCCGATTTAGATATGCAATAGCTCCTTTTAGACTTAGGGGATAAAGCATTCGAGAAGGCCTTGGCCAAAAGAGGAGATTCATGACAGAGGTAAATTATAAAGATCAACAATTTGAAAGAATAGTACACCATTAGAAATGGTAGCTACAAATGATAGAAAAATAGTACTGTCACACCCCAAACCTACACCCTGGGTGGGACCGGCACTCGAGAACCATTGCTGGCCCAAAGCAAACCCTTGGTCTGGCTTAACTCTTAGCGGAAGACCTACTCATAATAAAAGCACTTTAAAAGTAGACTGAAAGCTCAATAGATAGCTTAAAATATTTTATAAATAAATATTCACTAGCCAAAGTGGCAACTCAAGTCTCAACATAACTGAAATGAAATGGAAAGACTCACGAACTAAGAATAACTAACTCTCTATGAAGCCTCTAACAACTGTGATGGATGTCGGGACAAGACCCATGACATCCTAAAGAACTAGAATACTGAAAACAATAACAAGGGCATCCTCCAGAAGCAAAGAGGCTCACCAACAACTCTGAAGCTCAACTGGATCAATGATGCGTTGTATGCTGATCTTGGTTACCTATATCTGCATCATAAAAGGATGCAGGCCAACTGGCATCAGTACATTGAATGTACAAGCATGCGAGGGGAATTCTAAAGCAATACATAAGCTTGAAAGGGAACTGTAAGAACATACCTGGTCTCAACTCAACTCAACTCAATATAAAGCAGTAATATAAATGCAGTATAAAGAAAAACTTTTAAAACATGTGGATAACAACTCTGTGTATTGAAAAATATAATATTACTTAGTTTGTATGCAAGGATACAATTTAAGCTCTATTGTATATGAACATACAAGGTAAACTTTATGTATATAAGAAAACAAAATATATCTGTGGGAGTTTCTTTAACCGACAACCATCACTATGAGCTATGTGATGATACAACGTCTTGTCTCACGTTGTCAGGGTCGTTCTATACCTTGCCGGGTGTATAGAACCCAACAACTAAGTGGATCCAGTAGTCTATGCTAAAAAGAACTAAGGAATTATCTAAAATGTATGACCCTTTTCTACCCATGTTGGCTACATGGTTTATGGAGACTATTAATTATCTGAACTCAACTTGTCCCAAAATCGGTGCTCAATACTACTCCCAAAATGTAACAAGCTCATACTTTTAAAAACATAACTCTTTTTGTGGTTTGAGATAATTACTCAAAACTTGCCGAAAGCCTCTCTTGGAAATCAGTTTCCTCTCTTTCTTAAATGTGAAAACATTTACTCTTTAGGAATACATAGTTCCCATATACTATTTTGAAGAAAATGAACTTCATTTGTTACTCTTTACTCAACTCAAAACTCAAGTCTTTAAAGAAGTTTAAAGCATTTGTAAAAGACTCTAAGAACTCTCTAGACTTGGCTCTTAACTTTCCTTGAATTTGAATTTATGGATTCAAGGTTATGATTCATGTTTATGCATGATCTCATGATGTTTAGACATATCATAGAGTGTAGAAATCAACTAGAAAACATAGGTATGATTCAAGTGAACTCGAACAGAAGGAAGTGGGAAAGGGTAGAGGACCTAGCGACCCTGGCATACTGAGTGGTACCGGGCGCCTGAGCCTTAACTACAGAATCTGGGTTGGGTCACACTAAGTGGAGTGGCGCCCCAGAGCCCAAACTTCATATGCTGATGTGGGGCGCACTGAGTGGTGTGGCGCCCTTCCCCTCTTCCCCAGAATTTTGACGAATTTTCTTGTTCGTTTTTCGACCCTAGTTCGTCTAGATTCGATTGGTTCTTTCCCCAAACTCTTAGATTCGAATACCCAACCAAAGTATACAAGAATATTTTCAAAATCAACCTCAAATATCATGAAACTAACTCAAGAACTTCTCAATAACTCAACAATCAAAATCCCAATAGAAACTTCAACAAAATCCATCAGGAACTCAATTACTCTACTTTCAAGAAACATAAATGCGGTGAATTAAAGTATTATTGGCGAATGGGTGAACGAATCAAACTCTATGTGATCTCACATACCTTGTAGGGATTAACCTTTGGCAAAATCCGCAAGCGAAATATAAAGAACGACGATGAACTTTGTCTTTTCTCCTCTTTTCTCTTCTCTGAAAGCCCTAGTGTAATTTTATAAAGCATACACTGAACCAAATCAGTTTAGACCCCAATTTAAGCACTAAAAATGAATTAAACTAATTGGGTGGTGAAAAGAGCAAAATACCCCTCTTAAATCTGGGTAACTTTCCTTAACTGAACAGCCCGACTTCAAACGAGCATATCTCCCTTATACGAGCTTAAAAATTAGCAAACTCGGTGGCGTTGGAAAGATAATTCAAAGACCATTCATTTGATATCTTATAGACCACATATATCAGCCTGTACTAAGAGTTATGGTCGTTTGAAGTTGACCCAAAACTCATACTTGGCAAATCTTGCCAAAATTTCCAAATTTAATCTTTCCAAAAATGTTTTCTTTCTAATTCTAGCTCTTACAAATAGCGGGGTGTTACAAGTACTTTATGAATAATAGAAATTACCTTAATGCATGTTACAGAAACTATCCATAAAGATATAATTAGGTGTTTCCCTCAAGATTCAACAAACTTTTTAAGTAATTAACTAGAAGCAGAAATAATAAACTTCAAGAAAGAAAGCCCAAATTGGGTAAAGAAGAAAGTAAATAGATAAAGTTGTCTATTTTGTATTCTCCAAAGTGGTGTATATATAGATGTTTCTACAATGGCTAGTTTGACTTCATTAAATGTAATAAAATATTTTAATAAATAATAAATAGATATAAAAATAATATCCCAAAAATAATGTTTTCCCAAACCAATGATGGACATTAACTACCTTTTGAGTACACAATTTTTTCCAGCAAGAAGAAGATAATTTTGGTAGCTACACCACAAAAGTAAATTGAAACATACAAATGAAAAAAAATTTAGTACTCTCCTTTTTCTATAAGAAGGAACAAACTTACTAACAAACAAGGTCACCAATAATACGATAAATTTCGCTCAAGCTAAACTAATATTATATCAACGAAATAAATTCCACTTCTCATGGTTAGACATCCATGTGGCTAAATTCCCTCACAGCCCAGGTACAACAAAACTTTCAATTCTCTTTGACAGACCATGAAGGGGACAATGTGACAAAAATCTAAGCTTATTACTATAAAGGAAAACAACCACAAACTCAACATATTGTATATAAAATATTAATAAGAAGAGGATAATCTATATGTTGACTTTCCAAAATATTGCTGTACCCATGCCATATCCTCCAAAATGCACTAGTTTTGGCGAATTCAATACACATCCAATGATATTTTCTATGAAGAATTCGAGCAACATAGATAAATAACGTAAAATTTTACCATGCTTGTGATAAATGAAGTCCAAACTTTTTACAATTACAACTTCATTAAGTGACATGGACGAACCAGACGTGACATTCAAATTAGTCTATGTTTGAAGTGCAAGTAATCTTGGAAATTCAAATAGCTTATTTTATCAAAAGGGCAAGGAAAAATTACAAGAAAATGAGTGTTTGTTTCAACAACGAAAAATATGATACACTGACATTATGATTTGAAAATATTTTCAATCCCGAATATACATCTATTTAATCACCACTAAAGAAAAAATAATTCTTAAACATAACTTGTACATCCTCAAGAAAATTTCAATTGACTATTGAAGCTATCAATATATAGATAATACTAGTGTAAAAGGTTTACACAGTTGAGAAAAATGTGTAAGTTCTGATAAAGGTATGTGTAAAAAAAGATCAATCTACGCAATACTTACATGTCAATTTCGGGCAAATTGGGGTCAATTTTCTACTGGCATATAAATATCTGACTAGATAAAAGATTCCTAGAAACTTATTCTTAACTAATTGTATCCCTTACATATATCTTTTCCTACCATCGTACCTGGACTCAAGAGAATGTATTGCGAAAGTGATTTCATAATATCGTGTTAACAATAGAATATTAAAGAGTGACAAAATATACATGATATGATTTCTTGTAAATAATAGACAAAAGATTAGGATATCTCCTGAAACAAATAATTTCAACTTATTGAGGACAAAGAATGGGGAAATGAGGAAGAAAAAGAATTATGTAAGCAATCTTACTAAAAAAGTTCATAGTGAGAGACACAAACTACCACAACATACCAACATAATTCTATAAGTAGAGTCTTGAAAGAGACTCTAATTAACGGTAAAACAGAAAAAAGAAAAAACGATTTTGATGGCTAAACGGACATTCCAAAATGTTATCATATCGTTCTTCACGACTCTTCTTTTCCATAGACAGAACTTCTGCAGGCTCATCACTCATTCTCTCACCATTCATTAATTCACCACAAAATTGCATAGTTAAAATGGTCAAATTCACCATGTTCAGTCCTTCTTTCTAAGAGATAGATTTGATGCCCCAACAACAAGCTATTCGTGCTTAGTAAAGAAACAACATTACTTTAAAATAAGGTGGTAAATTTCCACACACTTTAACCATTGAGTTGTCAAGAGCATAGTTATGGTTCAATAGCTAGAAACCCATTTGATTTTACTACTAGAAAGTGTAATAGAAAAAATCTCAATAATACTAATAGGGATCAATGCATCTCCACTTACTTAAGAACTATTCTAGAAAACATGAATTAAGAGTTAAATCAATGCATTCTGAGATTGTCATTCCATGTATCTTATGTCTTCTACACTTCAATATATATCGAAATAGATAGAGATGGTTAGTTTAAATATGATACTACAACAACTACTACTATTGCATTTTAGTTCCAAAAGAGTTGGGGTCCGATTATATGGATTCTCTCAGATCATGTTTCTCCATTTATATGTATCTTATGCAACACATTTTAAGTATAATAAACTACACACATATGAGGAAAGAGCAGCCCCTGCAATACAATTTTAGACACCCCAATCTAAGTAACATTGAATTTGAAGCTAGTTCCTCGAGTAGAATTCATTTGAAGGCACAATAAAAGTTCTTGTTTTTGACTTTTAAGGAACCACTTCTACCGCTACACATTAATTGTTGGTAAATGGAACACATCTCATAAGAGTAATATATTAGTACACTTGAAAGAAACTCAGTATGGAAAAGTACAAATAGAGCTTCAATTCATTTTATTTTTTAAAACCTCATGTTGATATACTTCATTGATGCAGAAGAAAACTTTGTAAGAAAAGAAAACTATTAGAATAGCACCCACCAGCAGCCACAAAATCCTATTATTGAAAATTTATAACCAATGTAATGGAATTTGTGGAAATCCATAACTCTAGATATGTAAAATTTAATTCGAGAATGTCAACATGTATTTGGTAAGGAAACTTATGGACTAACAGAGGTACGGATGTCACACAAGCAAATATTGTTCATCTAACTTAAAACATGAAACAATAAACATCCATCTCAATTTTTTTCAATATTAAAATTCTAAAACAACAAAGTAAAAGTTACCTCATTTTGCAACATCGCTCATGTCTTCACTGTCGGCCAATTAATCTTTGGACATTTGATTCTTAAGAAATTGTAACCATTTGGTATTTATTTTGTGTTATAGCCTTCTTTAAGAAATCTCCACTGTGAAGGAGTAGCAACGCCGTGTCTCTAGTAGTGGCGTGGAGTGGAGACATGATGGAGGGTTGGAGAAGCTTGAGTATTAAAAACAAAAAAAATGAGACATAAAAACTTTGAAATTCATTGGTTTGATAAAAGAAGCACTGACAAAACCCAAACAAAATTGTATCAACATCAAGGATTTCTACAATATTTTAGTTTCTCTTCAAAAAATCACTTGTACATTCACACATTAATGATTAGTAATGGATAACATCCAAAAAGAGTATATTGGTAACACAATTGTACGATATTAATTATCACAAAGTAAAATTTAGCTAACCTCTATAGCTCACACATCAAAGTTGAGCTTCTGAATTGTTCAACTGTAGTTAAAAAATATCATTCAAAGCCTACATGTGTTAAATGAGTGAATTGGATTGAATAAAAAAATCCGTACAAAATAACATAACTTTTATTTGCAAAGACCTTTTCAATATTTTAAAAACCTAATCATTTTGATATACTTCACCAGGGCTGAAGAAAATTTTGCAAGAAACAAAGATTATTGATCAAAACTGTGGATATCATGCTTCATAGAAGTAATAAAGCTTTTTCATAAAAAATAAAAAATGAAACAGTGAACATCTGAAATCTCATTTTTGTCATTATCTATCAAAATTCTGAAATAACAAAGTAAAAATTACCCGTGTTTCCTACATGTCTCATGTCCACTTGCCAATTGATCTTTGGACACTGAATTATTAACAAAACTTTGTGAAATCTATTAGAAAACTTTGTGAATTCTGTAGAAAGTTTTGTGAAGTTCTTATCTTCTTTTTGGGAGTGGCAATAACAATGTAATAAATTTTGTCTTCAATTTGTCAGAAAATGGTCAGTTACACGGTAAATAAACATTGGAACTTGGAACTGAATACTACATTTTTCCATTTGTTTGATTCTGATTTGGTGTGCCCACATTTTTTTGTTTTTCCACAAAACATATGTTACAAATTACTACTCACACAGTACATCTTTACTTCTAGATGTTTTATTTAATACTTCCTTTAAAAATAATATAAAAAATAATAATTTTACTGTATCACTTTTATTAATTATAAGCTATTTAATATTTGGGAATGAATAGTATTTAATAATAATTATAAAATAAATATAAAATGATAAATTATCTCTTCATTTTCAAACTGAATAAGTAAATTTTGGCAACTATTTTTAGTATAATGGATAAAAAAAGATGGACGGAGGGAGTATTCCCTATATTGAAAATAAATATGTCATGTTACTTGTTCATTTTCACTAATAAAGATAGTGTTTTTATACTACCCATAATTTTAAGTATCCACTTAAAATAGTGTAGTATTAGTCAAATTTAGATTTTTAGAGCATCATTAATAAGGTTAGTAACACTCTCTTGATCAGTTTTACTTATGTACTATTCTAAAATTTATTTCATTTTTACTTGTCACTTTTGACATATTAGGAATTGACAATTAGTTTTCCATGTCCATTTCTCAAATAATTTTTCAAGACTTAATACAAAAAATTAATTAATAGGGGTAATGTGGTAAAACAATAATGTCAATCTTTGTGTTATGTATGGGTGTGTAAAGTTCAAATATAACAAGTAAAAGTGAATGGAGAGAGTAAAACACACATCCGATTTAAATTCTAGCTAAGTTGGGTCTGATTGAGTTTTGGTCTTTATGCTCGTGAGGGGCTTGTTGCATTGATGATGATGGTTTGGGTTGGTAGGCTTTGATCGTGAGGACTCGTTTGCAATCATGAAGAGAAATTGTAGCTACTAGTCTAAGTCTCATATAGATGTTTTGGTATTCGATTTTGAGCAAGTTAGGGTAGTTTAGGGTCAATCCTCACCATTGTTTGGATAAGGGTCAGTTGATAATGTTGATGAGTACACGTAGATTCATACTTACACTTATTTATTTCTATAGCTTTGCATGCAGCTTAGGAGCCAAGTACCTTTGAGCCATGATCAATAGTGGTGCTAAAATATTTTTTCTCAAGATTATGATATAACTGCTTCGTTGATCCACATACTTCATTGATGTTTTCTATCCTCTTAGTTTATGTTGCTTTCTCTCCTTTGGATGATTTTGAGACTCATTGAGTTGAACTCGAATTCACAGAGGCATGCACTAGTATCTCCAAGTTTTCGGTATGGTTTTGTATGGATTTTCCACAGTTCTTTAAATATTTCATAAAATGAGTTGTTTATTGACTTAAATTGTTACCTTTCTATATTTTTGGATTGATTTATTTGGGTTGGCTCCCCTTTTTATGTGGTTGAGCTAGGTGTCATCTCTTTCCTGATTTCGGGTAATGAAAAGTTGGTTTCATCAGTCTCACAAGTACAGGATGAGTCTAGTAAAGTCCTACAAATCGGTGTTGAGACGTCTTTTAACTATCTTAAAGCGACTATATAATTTTAGGAGAATTCCATTTTTTCATTCTTATTGTGCATACTTGATTCCATTGGTTACTAAGATTCCTGGTTCTACTCTCTCACATATGTTGAGTACATGTGCTACAATGGCTAGAGGTCACGAGCTGTCATTTTAAGAAATTTTCAAAAAATTTCCATTTTACCTCTCCCGATAGTTGCTCCAAGTCATGTTTGATCAATTTATGAAGTCATTTTTGAAATTTCATTGAAAAGTTATGATTTTTGGAAGTTTTAGAGTTATCGAGAGTTAAAGTTGTCAAATGTGAGTTTTGGTAATGACTAGTGCTACGAGTCTCAGAATCGAAATCCATCAGCTCTGGAATATGAAATTTGGTCTAGGTATGTTGTCGTTTTCAGTTTTTGAGTTATTATGTAGATTTGAGCCCTTGAGTTAGAAGTTTAAGTGATATTAGGACAAGAGTTGACTTGGGTCAACATTTGGAATTCAAACACTCTGACTAAATTTTTGATAATGCTAGCAGATCCAAGGGATGATTTTAGGCCTAAGAGAGTTCTTGGGTGAATTGTCATAGGTTTCAAGGGAAGTTTGGTATTATTTCTTTTGGGTGAAAGGTTATTTCAACTTTCATGGGTTTTGGGTTAAGGAGACCTCAAGTCTATGTTTTGATGGTTCCATTAAGCCTAGAAAGTCAAATTTAGTACGGTTGCATATATGGTTTGTGTACTTGAGGTTCCAAACAAATTTCGAGTGTCCATTCGATGATGTTGTTAAGTCTTTATATTTTGCTGAGTTGTTTTTTGGTGCATGGTATTTTCTTTCAATGTGATCGTTGGGACATATCTGTCACGCCCTGAGCCTACCCCTAGGTGGGACTGGCACTCGAGAACCATTGCTGGCCCCAAGCGAACCCTTGGCCTGGCTAGACTCTCAGCAGAAGACCTTAAGCATTATTACAAGAATCAAATGCATTTAAAAACACCTATCTCAAATAAACTTAGAACGTTTTAAGGATAAACATTCAAACTAGCCATGATTGGCAACTCAAGTCTTATAGCAAAATACCTGAAATACAAGACTAAAGAACTATGACTACTCATATATAAAAACTCTAAAACAAATAGGGATGTCGAAACAAGACCCCTGATCATCCTAAAAACTAAAGTAATAAATCAAATGATAAAAGCAGTCCTCCAGATAGCAAGAAGGCTCACCAACTGACTCTGAGTGCTCAACTGGATCAACGAAGCACTGGATGTTGATCCTGTTTACCTGTGTCTGTATAATAAAATGATGTTAGTCCAAATGACATCAATACATTGAATGTACGAGTATGCGAGGGGAATACTAAACATAATATAAGCTTGAAAGGAATGTGAAAGGAACACTTACCTTGGCTTTACTCAACTCATGAAAACTCAAATCAAATGCAAAGTAAACAACAATAAATGTGCAGTCTATACAAAGTATTTAAAACAATAGGTAGCAACTGAATTTGTTAAAGAAATGTAATAACAACTCAGTTTACATATAAAGTAATATAATAGTGTGGGAGTTTCTCTAACCGACATCCATCACTATGAGCCTAAGTGATGATACAACGTCGCTACCAGAACTGTCTTATACTTTGCCATCATATAGAATGCCTCAAGTAAGTGGATCCACTAGTCTATGCTAAAAAGCACTAAGGAATCATCTAAAAAGTATGATCCTTTCTACCCATGATGGCTACATGGTTTATGGAGACTTGAGTTATTATGAACTCATCCCCCTATCGGTGCTCAATACTTCTCCCAAAATATACTCAGTTCATATATTTGTAAAAACAAAACTCTTTATGTGATTTGAGATAATTACTCAAAAACTAGCTCAAAGGCTCTCTTGAAAATCGTTATTTCCTTTCTTGCTCAAATGTGAAAACATTTAACTCTTGGAAATACTTAGTTCCCGTATAATCTTTGAAGAAATGAACTTTACTCTTACTCTTTACTAATCTCAAAGCTTAAGTCTTAAAACAAAGTTAAAATGTTTATAAAAGACTTTTGGAAAACTCTATAAACTTCTCTTGAATTAACTCTTAACCTCTTGACTTGATTCTTAACTTTCCTTGAACTAAATTAAGGATTCAAGGTTCATGATCTCATGTTCATGGATGATTTCATGATGTTTAGAGGTACTAGAGTATAGAAACCGATTAGAAAACTTAGGTACGCTGCAAAGGAACTAGTACGGAAAGAACTGGGAAAAGGTGGAAGAACTGGCGTCCCTGGTGCTCTGTGAAATTTCAGAGACTGACTTGGGGCGCTCTGGCTGGTCCGGCTCCCCAGAGGTCAAACTTCAGAGTCCCTGTTAGGGCGCTTTGGCTAAGGCAGCGCCCCAAGCCCTTGCCCAGGTGAATTCTGACTTTTCTTCTTCGTTTTTCAACTATAAACCCTCTAATTTCACTTGGTTCGTTCTCCAAACACTTAGAAACAACTAAATCATCAATATATGTAAGATTCTACTTGAAAACACACCTAAAATCAGGAATCAAACTCAAGAAACTCCAACAACAAGAACCCACAAGAATTCAAACAAATTTCATCAAGAACTCATAATCTTATCTTTCAAAAGAACACAATTATGCTGAATTGAATGCATGGGTGAACTAACCCAACTCTATGTGATCTCACATGCCTCTTAGGGATCGCCGCTTGACGAAATCCATGACCTTAGCTTCAAGAATTGACGATTCCTTGCCTTTTTTTCTCCTTTCTCCCCTTCTTTTCTGTTTTATCAAAACCTTAACTCAAATTTCAAAAGTGTAAACTGACCAACTTCAGTTTAGACCCCAAAAAAATTACCAAAAATGAATTAATTTAATTGGGTATGGAAAAGACCAAAATACCCTTCCAAAATCCAATTGGACTTTCCTTATCCAAAAAGCCTAACTTCCAATGGACATATCTCACTCATACGTACTAGGAATTGCACAAACTCACCAGCTTTGGAAAGATAATTCAAATATATTTCCCACAGTATTTGGAAACACAACTAACTCATCATGATCTAGGAGTTATGGTTGTTTGAAGTTGACCAAAAACTCAAACTTTACCAATTTTCCAGATTTTTCAGTCTTTCCAAAAATGGCTCATTCTAATTCTAGCTCTTTCTAGTCTTTCAAATAGCGAGGTGTTACAATATTTTCCCCTTGGGAACATTCGTCCGCAAATGAGATTACGCTTAATAAGCTTAAGGTACAACATCTAACACTCATTTCAAATACCCAACAAGAAAATCTAACACACCAAGTATATAAATTAAAAAGTACTAAGAAGAAAATTAGTACCTTGATATGGAGTTTCTCTGAGCTCTAAGAGATGTGGATGTCTCTTCTTCATATCCTCCTCAGCTTCCCACGTAGCTTTCTTAACAAACTAGTTTCTCCAAAGAACATTGAATGATGCTACTTCCTTGGTCCTCAACTTGTGAAGCTGACGGTCTAGAATTTGAAGAGGAATCACCTCATAAGACAAGCTATCCTTGGTACCAATATCTTTAGTTGGTATGATAAGTGAAGGGTCTCCCATGCACTTTTTCAACATGGAAATATGAAATACTAGATGGACCGCTACTAACTCTTGTGGTAGCTCTAATTCATAAGCTATATTGCCAATCCTCTTGGATATTCTGTAAGGACTAATATATCGGGGACTAAGCTTACCCTTCTTACCAAATCTCATAACGCCCTTCATGGGTGAAACTTTCAAGTATACCCAATCATCTACTTCAAACTCTAACTCCCTTCTCCTAACATCAGTGTAGGATTTCTGACGACTCTGTGCTATTTACAACCTTTATTGAATAACTTTCACCTTCTCCATAGCTTAATGAACTAAGTCTAGTCCTATCAGCCCAGTTTCACTAACTTCAAACCATCCAATAGGAGATCTATATCTTTTCCCATAAATAGCTTTAAAAGGAGCTTTTTGGACATCGATACCGGACCATGAAATCACTTGGCGAAGAAGATGGGAATGTTGGAATGATTTGGGAGAGAAGAGGGAGATATGGGAGATAGAGGATTCATATGTATCAATTTGGGGAGTAATATAGGGGTGATTGACTTATAATTGTGGGTATTTGGAGGGTTAAAAATGGTTAGGGTCTGGGCAGGTCTAGGTCTATAGGAAAATGACATGACTTCCGATATACAAGTTGGTAGGGGGACATACCTATAGGAGTCTTGAATGCGGTGCGATAGGCCCATAGAGAATCATCAAGCCTTTTTGACCAATCAGTTCTGCTGGCGTTCACATTCATTGTAAGAATTTTCTTTATCTCTCTGTTTGACACCTCAACTTGCTCACTAGACTGTGGATGATAAGGAGTGGTTACATTGTGACGAACCCTATATATCTCAAGCAACGCCTTGAACAACTTGTTACAAAAGTGAGAACCTCCATCTCTTATGCTTGCCCTTGGTGTACCAAATCTAGAGAAGATCCATAGTTTCAGGACTGCGGTGACACTCTTTCCCTCATTGTTTGAAAGCACAATTGCTTCCACCCATTTTGATACATAGTCAACCACAACAATAATATACTTCATCCCATACGAACTTGCAAATGGACCCATGAAGTCAAGGCCCCATAAATCAAATAACTAAATCAACAAATCAGATTCATAGGTAGCCCCTACTTCTTTGAAATTCCTCCTTCTCTTTGGCAACGGTTTCAAGGCTTGGCAAAATATGAGCATCTTGGTGAATGGTAGGCTAGTAATACCCACACTGAAAAATTTTGTGAGCAGTTCGTATACCATTATGGTGCCCACCAACATGCGATGAATAACATGCCTCTAGTATACTCATCATCTTAACCTCAGGCATACAACGACGAATAATCCCATTAGCACAAATATGAAACAAGTAAGGCTCTTCCCAAAAGAACTTCTTCACACCATACATAAACTTTTTCCTTTGGTGAAATGACAAATCTGATGGAACCAAATCTCTTGCCAAGGAGTTAGCAAAATCTGCAAACCAAAGGATAAGATCATAAGAAGCAGCCAATACCTGTTCATGCCAGGAATGCATCATTAATCTCTGACCCATCTCATAACTTGAGCATAGCTTCCTCCTCCAATATGGACAAATGGTCGGCAAGCTGATTTTCTATTCCCTTTCTATCCTTAACCTCAAAATAGAACTCTTGCAGCAACAATACCCTTCTAATCAACCTCGGTTTTATGACCTTAGTACCAAGCAAATAGGATCAAAATTTCTCAAACGGTTGCCCCCAATCCAGTGAAATAATGGTAGGTGCTGATACTAACCTTTCTTTCAACTCTCCAAATGCTCTCAGACAAGCATCATCAAAATCAAACTTATACTCCTTTATGAGTAGCTTGCACAATAGGTGTGCAATTTTCGAGAAATCTTTTACGAACCTCCGGTAGACACTTGCATGCCTAAGGAAACTCCAAACACCTTTTACAGAGATAGATAGTGGAAGCTTTTCTATTACCTCAACTTCGGCTCGATCAACCTCAATACCATTCAGTGAAATCCGATGACCCAGAACTATCCCTTCTTTCACCATGAAATGGCACTTTTCCCAATTGAGCACAAGATTGCACTCTTCACATCATTTCAGTACCTCGGCCAGATGCATCAAACAACCATCAAACAAGTCACCTACCACAGAGAAATCATCCATTAATACCTCAATCGTGTCCTCCACCATATCTGAAAATATGGACATCACACATCTCTGGAAAGTCACTAGAGCATTACACAACCCAAATAACATCCTTTTGAAGGTGAACGTCCCATATGGACAAGTGAATGTGGTTTTCTCTTGATTTTTCAGAGCTATGGAGATTTGATTGTAGCCTGAATACCCATCTAGAAAGCAATACCAACCCTTACCAGCAAGACGATCCAGCTTCTAGTCCATGAACGACATCGGAAAGTGATATTTTTCTGTGTAGGTATTTAACTTGCGGTAGTCCATGCATACTCTCCATCCAGTCACAGGCGTCATTGGGACCAACTCATTTTTCACATTAGGAACCATAGTAATCCCACCTTTCTTAGGTACACAATGAACAAGACAGACCCAACTACTATTGGCAATGAGGTATATGACTCCAGCATCTAACCATTTGATAATTTCCTTTTTCACTACCTCTTGCATAGGTGAATTAAGTCTCATTGGGTTCTCAATACTTGGCTTGTTGTCCACTATGAGTTGGATTTTATGAGACCAAATGCCATGAGGAATCCTAATTAAGTCAGCAATAGTCCATCCAATAGCTTGCTTGACCCTCTCCAACATAGAAACCAATGCCTCTACTCGTTCCCCACTAAAATCAGCAGCGATGATCATCGGTAAAGTGCCATCTTTCCCTTAGAATACATATCTCAAATGAGAAGGTAGAGCCTTAAGCTCGAATTGACGATTTTGTAGGTAGGGAGTGGCGATTTTTCATATCTAACTCCAATCTTTTTGGTGTGGAATGGAATTTGAACCTATCAAGTGTGACAACTAAATCATCATTGTCTTCAATACAATCACCCTCAAAATTCACCATTATCGCTACTAGTGTATCAACACCCAACCTCTGTTCAATAGACACTTCAGAACCTCGTTCCACAATATGATTCGCCACCAATACCGACTTGAGATCACTTTCCTGCTTCATAGAGCTACAAATATTAAAAGTTACTTCTTCATTATTCAGTTGGAACTTCATCTGCCCTCTCTCTATGTCGACTAAGGCATGCTAGTATCAAGAAATGATCTCCTAAGATGATGGGAACATGAAAATCAACCTCACAATCAAGTATCACAAAACCTGCTGGAAAAATGAACGACTACACTTTCACAAGGACATTTTGAAGAACACCAATGGGCTTCTTGACAGTTCTAGCAGCCATGAGTAGACGCATCACAGTCGGTTTTGGAGCGCCTAAACCCAAATTCTTGTAGATCGACAATGGCATCAAATTAATGTGGGCATCCAAATCACACAAAGCTTTTGCAAAATGCTACATCCCAATGGTACAAGGAATAGTGAAAGCTCCAAGATCCTTTTTCTTTTGCACTACTGACCGCGTAGCAATAACACTACATTGTTGTAACCTTTATTCACCCTCAAAACTGACAACTCTCTTTTTGGTCACCAAATCCTTCATGAACTTTGCATACCAGGCATTTGTTCCAAAGCTTCTATCAACAGAACATTGATGGAAAGTTGTTTCAACGTAGTTATGAACCTGCCGTATTTTTCTTCTTCGGTCTTCTTCACCAATCTTTGTGGGAATAGAGGTGGAGGTCTAGGCATGGGAACAACTTATTGGGTTACCTCCGCTTCCTTCTCTATAGCATTTTTTGACTCTCCAGTAACCTCAATCTCATCGGCATCTTTTTCTACCACACTTTCAACCTCGAATGGCATAGGGGGATCAATGGTCTGCTTACCTCTGCGAATAGTGACTGTCATACAATGCCCATCAATCTTCGGATTCTGGATGGTGTTGCTAGGAAGTGTGCCAGGCTGACATGGGTTCACAGTAGTGGACAACTGACTAAATTGCTACTCAAGTTGCTTGATCGACACTACATGGGCATCAAATTTTTGATCGATTCCACACAAGTCGTTTTGCATCTCTTTTACATTCTCATCAATTGCATCAAGCCTCTTTATCATCTTTTGCATCATATCATTAATGAGTGGCATACTACCCTTAGCTTCTCTATTACCATATTCCCTATTACTAGGTGGAACATAGGGACCAACTCTGTCATTTCGGTTGCCATAGTTGTTTCGGTTGTAGTTGTTATCACGATTATAGTTCCCATCCCAAACATAGTTTCCCTCTCACTTTTAGTTTCCATAGTTTCGACCTCGATTTCCTTGACCTTGGCGCCAATTATCCGTGTTGAAACCTTGGGCATTGTTCGGAAACCCACCGTCTAATCATTAACAACATATGCATCCTCCTTATAGTAACGTTCCTCAACTAGTGGTGGTGGAGCTCTAGTTAAGTAGTTTAACACATTCATTTTTTCTGCACCTTCGGTCACATGCTTTACTACCAAGCCCATTTCTGTCCTCATTTGAGCCATCTCTCCACAAATATCATCATTGGATTAACTAGGTGTGGCTTGAACTGCAAATGTGCTTCTGCCAGTGTTCCCCTTTCTAGTGCTCCATGCCTTATTATTTTGGGAAATCTTCTCTAGTTTTACAGTGATCTCCTCAAAAGTGCATTCACTATATAATCATCCAGCAATAGCACCTAGCACAACCTTTCCATTATCATCCTGACCTATGTAAAAGTACTCATCTATGTGGTGATTTGGAACACTTCTTATAAATGCAGTGAACCTATCTCATGAACTGCTCATAGACTCTGAAAGTAGTGTTATGAAATTGTTCAGTTTATCCTTGTAATTTAGCTTCTTAGACACCGGAAAATACTTTGCCATGAACAACTTATGCAATTGGTCCTATGTATTAATCGAATTATATGAAAGCTTAGAAAACCACAACGCAACATCACCGGTCAATGATAGAGGGAAGACTCTTAAACCTATGACATTCATATCCAATTCTGGTCGTCCCACACAACTTTTGCCGACACTTCTCAATTTAGCCATGTGACCATATGGATCTTCCAAAGCTAGACTAGAAAACAACCCTCTTGCTATAAGCATTTGCATTAGACTGCTAGTCACCACAAATTTACGCCCTGGAGGTAGATAGGGAAGAATAATAGGTCCTTCTGATTCAGCGGTATTATAGTCAACCCTATAGTAATCACGCAACCTAGGTGTTGGTGGATTATGTACCCTCTCTGCACCTCCGATTAGATTACCACCATGAACCTGAGCGTTCACATTAAAAACTCCAAGAGACCGCCATTCATCTCCATCCGCATGTTCATCTATGATTGGATTATTATTGACCCCTAGATTTGCCATTTTTCTCAAAATCTTTCTTAGTTTAGGATCGTAGGGGGTCAATGGTTCGCCTCAACTCCGTCTACTTGGCATACACTAGAGTAGAAACCTGTAGAAAACAAAAACAAAAGCAAAACGTAAAATCAGGAAATACTTGACTAAAGTTTAATTATGTAGTTAAACTTAATCTAAAAGTTGTATTCCTCTGTGGCAGTGCCAAAATTTGATATGCACAAATTATACCTCCCTAAAGAAGTGTAAGCGATCATTGTCAAATAAAGAACCCAACTTGTAGTTTGGGGTCGATCCCACGAGGAGTATGGCATAGACATAAACTTAACTCACTATTATATCCATTTAGTCAAAGTATTTTCGAGACAAGTAAACAAAAAAAGGGGGAGGGGGGGAGGTTTGTAAATAAGTAACAGATTGTTGATTAAGCAACAAGTAAACGAGATTCAACTTTGAGTTATCAATATGAGAGAGAAACTAGGGTATATGTGTTCCCCACAAACTCTTAACGCAATAATCCTAATAATAGTAATCTTTTCCTAATGTTTTACATGCAAAGTTGGTAAGTTAGGTATCCCTAAGTGAGTGGTCCTCCAAGTCGGGAATTTCACCACACACCTTGGTCCGTCTACGGATATATGCTTTATAACCCTTACCTTTTACCTTAGATTAGTCATCACATCAATGTATGACTTAGTTTTCACACTCTCTCCAATTCACATTAGACTATTAGATAGCATCCACTAAATCTCTATTTTTAATTCTTTTCTCATTCACTACCTCCTTGGTCCGGCAAGTAGAAACAAGGCAAGTTCTAACATTGGCTATTGTTAAAAAGACTTCTAAATGAAAGAATTAACAATACATGCATAAACACTATTCAAGAATTACTTAATTATTATTCATACTTAGTTAATTGCTCATGGTTCCCACAACCCTAGTTTTGGATTTAGCTACTCATGCTTGAGAATTCAGAATTCATAATTAGGTTAAAAGAATTCATGAACTTACAAGTAGAATAGATGAAAACCTAAATCTTGAATTGAAATTCAAAGTGAAAATTGTATCAAACAAATTTCGGAAATATAATTGCTAAAGTTTGCAAGTTAATTTGCAAAACACCAAAAACTAGAAGTTAACAATGATATCTAACCCCCAAAAATGAGGTTTATAAATCCTATTTATAGAAAACAAATCCTAAGTAAAATAGGAAATAAAATAAGGAAATAAACTGCTGGAATGCAACTTCTGTTGACGACACGACCTACGGACCATGGGTCGACCTATGGTCCGTAGGTCACCCTCCATGGTTTGACACTTAGAAAACTTCATGAGGTACTGGAACCTTCAACTTCAAGATCATTATCGAAGGATTTGTAGGATAGATTGGGGGTTGACCTACGGTCTATCAAATGCTCTGTGGTTCCACACTTGGTTAGACTTCCCTAATGTTCCACCTATGATGCATCACCAACGGTCTATGGACTGGACTATGGTCCATCCTGGCATTCCGTGGATTGAGTACTGGAACTTCAACCCCAGACCAGGACCTACGACTGCCCATCCACGGCCCGTCGTTGGACCTATGGTCCGTGGGTGGCTAGTTCTGAACTTTTTAGCTCGCATCTTCATCAACCGCATCCAAGCTTATTCCTGCGAGAATTTTGCACAAAAAATTATTTTTAATAACAAAATGGCCCAAGACACACAGAAAATCTAAGTGAAGCGTATCAAAAATACCGTATACTCACGGTATATTATGCGTATGTTTCCTTTTTATCAGTTGAAGCTTGCACGTTATGTTCAGTGTTCCCTTACAAGCTTGTGTATATCATTTACTAACACCATTAGACCTGCATCTTTCATGATGCATATACAAGTAATTGGGATCATCAACCAGCGCTTCGTTGATCCAGTCGAGTTCCAGATTTTTTTGTAAGCCTCCTTACTTCCAGAGGATCTCTCAGTTATTTCTGTCATGTTACTTTAGTTTTGTTAGGATGATCGGAGGTCTTTTCCCGACATCTCTCATAGTATTTGAGGCTTCATAGATACATAAACAATAGTTCATGAGTCTTTACCATTTTCAGTTATTAATGTTTAAAGACTTGAGTTGCCTCTTTGGCCAGTTGAATATTTCCTTTAAAAAACATTCTGAATTTATTATTTGAGTTTATCTTTTGAGATTATTCTATGTTAAGTAAGTCTTCCGCTGATTGTTGAACAAGGTCAAGGGTTCACTTGGGGCCAACAATGATTCTTGAGTGTCGGCCACGTCCAGGGTGTAAGCTCAGGGCGTGACAGGCATGTTCAGTGCGACTCCGTGGATTAGACAAAAACGGTGGCTGCCAAATTCTCAAATTCCATTTTCAATTGACGTCGATGTATTCTTCAATTTTCGTCCGTAGAATGTAAGGTCAAGTACAAACATTTGAAAGAGCATTTTAACGGTCTATATTAGATAAATTTCACTGATGAAGATGAAGATGAGAGTGGATTCATAAATTTTATGGCTGATAAACTTAAAAAGACTTATAGAGATTATTAGACAGAGCAAGTCAAACTAGGGGATACTCCACGTCACTATGATTTATCTTTTTCACAACTCCCTCTTTTCTTCATTTTCATTATTTTTTACTTATGATGTTTGAAGAATTGTGCGTTTTCACTAATTTTTTGTTTTATCCAGATTTATATGATGGTTTTTACAAAAACAAAATTATCTTGGAGACACAAAATACATTCAAAGATATATATCTTTTCTAAAGCTTAGGAGTTAGAGCATAAATAAATTATCACTAACTGGTACAATCTACTCTAAAATGTTTTTTTTTTTTTTCAAATAAAGCGTTCTTGATTCCAATTTTATTCTTACAAAAAAAGGAAGATAAAAGAATAACCTCTATCACTAAACATCAAAACTACATTGTTAATATATTTAGGAAAATTTGTCAAACAATACTATTAGCTATATACTTTTTATTAACTAATTTCATAAATAATTCATGTTTTTCTTACAAAAGTCACTAACTGATTGGTAGCTTTGATAATTAGCCCCATATAATTATTTATTAGTTTTATACTTTTACTGTACAAATTAATGTTTGTGAATTTAATTTTTTGGTACACTGGAAAAAAACTAGAAGGAAAAATAAAATTTTGAAAAGTTAAATTGCTTAAATCTACCAAGAGAAAAAACTTCATATTATTGATGACACCTTTCCAAACAAGAAATTCTTATTTATTTTTTTTTTTTAAAGAAAATTGAGATTAGGGAAAGGGAAATGGAGAAGGGGATTACAAAGTAGGAGTCAAACCCTCAACTATAAATTGAAAATTTAGCTACTCAACAAATAGAGATACTAAGATTCTCCAACTAGCAATTCTTTGTATGTTACAATCTTTATTTCTCAAAGAGTCTGTACGATTATTTGTCATCTCTCTTCAAATGCATATTTTATCCTGCTCGATAGTTTCTGTCAAGTGTTTATAATTTTCACCAATAGGCATATGAAGCTGAAATTATATATCCGCATTTTTTATTATAAGGCTGACAATAAAAAAGTAATTTGATTATTGATATCTTTATTTATGATATGTTTATATAGGAAATAATCTCCAAATATTTTCAAGCAAGAAGCTGAAGAAAGAATAAAGTTAAATGAGCAAAAAGTGTCGATATATCTAATGAAAAGATGGATAATATTAATCAAGATTTCATAAAAATCCTTAATGTGGTGAGGTCGCACAAGTATTGTTGTCTTTTTGTATCTTGACTTCCTAGTCAGGTAAATACATTGCTAATCTATATATTGTGGTTTGTTATCCTTATATTTTTACTTTAATTGTAAACTAAAACTTATACAATTAAAATGAGTACTTCCTTTCTTCTATTTCATGTAACGTTCTTTCCTCTTTAATCGATTACGAGAAAAAAATAGTATTTTCTTAATTGAAACATGATTAACTTTAAACTTCACATCTTTTTAACTTTAAGGACATGTTTAATTTGACTAAATACAAAACAAAGAATTCAAAATCTTGTGGTCTTAAATACATTGTCATATTTGTGTGACTATAAATCTTCTCACTAATGGTAAAATGAAAATTTTTATAGCTTGATTATTTTCAAATATAGACATACGTCATATATTTTTAACAGATTGATAGTAAAATAGTGCTACATAAAATCGGAAAGAAGGGAGTATCTAACATGTTTAATACCAAAAGTCATTATTTTTATTTTTAAACTCATTGTGAGGTCAAATTTATAGTATAATGATCCTAAAATATGGATCATATATTCCTTATTAGTGCTAATATTTATATTTTTTTAGGAAGATCTATATTATTTTAAAAAATTAAGCAACATATGGATTTACAGATTATTCAAGCCATGTTAGAACAAGATGTTTATTTGAACTTAAATATCGACAACTTCTTTAGAGATCTCTTATTGATTTTGAACAATGTCATTGTTTATTGCCCAAATGAAACTCTTCAGTATTCTGTCGGGCTTGAACTCAGAACCAATATTGTGAGAGAAATGGGTAAACAACCCTTATTTTGTTGCAAAATTGTGTGTGGATTAGCTGCAACAGGTAACCCAATGTTGGCCAAACAAAAATTGGAGAAAAGGGCATGTAATGCACATAACAAAGTTTAAGAAGGTGAGCCATCGGTCAGAAGTAGCGTGAGAGTGAGAAATAAGCTGGCTTGTGAATTCAAGAACGACCCAAAGTATGATTACAAAGGGCAGGCAACAAAGAAGAAGGACAAAGAAAAAATAAGAATATTTTGGGAATAATGAGTAAAGCTTACTAGAAGGTGGTCGAGTTATATATGATTGTTAGGTCTATTAATTTTCTTTTATTTTGCAGTTCTGGTAATATTTCACAGTTTATTCTCAATGTAGATTGGAGAATATAATTAATCTCCTAATCCTCATCATGTGCCTTTTTTATCTCTAGGTTTTGTGGTTTGGATCAACCTCTTGTGTTAGCAGAACATTGGTAGTAATTGCCCTTTTTTAGTGATTGAATGTAGTTAGCCATGGCCATAACTTCTCATTGAAACTCGATTATTTCACTCATTATTCAATTTTTTTATGCCTTGTAACTCATGCAACCTCACTTTAGGCCATTAATCTACCCTATAATCTTCCTATTCATTGCAAGGAAGAATTTCTCCTTTCGATAAATAGTGATGGTCTTACTTTGTTTTGGTGTATAAGAAAATATAGATGTGTAAATTGAGTAAAAAAATAAAGTTCTTATTAGTTGAAGGGAGGTGTTCCTTTTTTGGAACTTTAGACTCAACTCTTGTCTAGTGTATGTTGAGTTGTACTTTGTTGTCGGGCTTTATTGTATCCTAGAGGGGACAAGTAAAGAGGATTACTGCTGAACTGGTGAAAAGATATGCTATTGTGTGCTTTAATTGGAATTTTGTACTTTCAGCAACAAAAACTACTTGATTTTTCCATGTAAATATATATCATCCTGCAATTTTTTATTTTATTTTAAACAAAAACTGTACTATCTGATAACTCAAAGTATATCTACGAGTAAATCTAAATTTGTTTTCTCTATTGCTATTTTGTTGTCATATCTTTCTTTACAACTAGGTTCTGAATTATTCTTTCATCACTACCTAATTTAGGACAGTGACCGGTGCTAAGGGGAAGAATTCCAAAGCAAGCCTTATCATAATTCTATAGAAAATCTGGCAGAGTTTCCTTTGTTTTTAGACCTATCCTGAATTTTTTGTGTTTCAAAAATTCACAACACAACTAATAGCAACTATAAGCCACGACATAATATCCACCACTGATCTAATTGTCACACAATAGAACCAATTCATCTCCAAATATGAAAAAGAAGTTCCAAACTAGTCATTTGACTACAATACGAAAGACTAATCATGACTTAAATAAAAGGGATGTTCAATGGAGCAACTCTAAGAGTTTTTAAAAGAAACTAAATAAACATAGCAAATCAATAGTTCTCTTGCCAAGCAAAGCAATACGGGGCTCACCAGATGCTACCAAATCACACTCTAGTTAATGAAATCCTCTTCGATACAACCTGAGTTCTTTGTCAAAATAATTAGCGAGGAGTGAGATGCTAGCTCAGTGAGTAATAATACTTAACCACAACCATTTTAATGAGGGACAAGTAAGAAAACATGCTAGTATAATAATCAAAATGATGAAATAATTCCCTTTCATAAATGGTACAAAATTCAATCTTATGTGCCTCATATAAGCAAAATAAATGTAAATACTTAATAGTAAACTCAGAAGATATTTCCATATCAAATATAATAGCTGGAAGGTTTCCAAGGATGAATCATGTAATCACTGTGGCCTTCTCTTTAAGAAGTAACCAATAACAGCTAACTCCTTATGAAGGAGTTAAATATTGATGTAAGTAGATCTCTACTTGAGGGATATCAGTAACATTATGCTAGTTCTACCATCCCACTAGCGATGGATTTATCGGTAATCTGCAACTACAAGGTGCACCAGGTCTAATGAACCCGCCATTATTTACTGGATTCATCAAGGTCTACTCCCATTTATACTTTTCTTGTAATCAGTAGAAGCATTTCAAAATCGAATATGGCATTTAAGTCTTATTAATTCATATCATTTCAAAGTTTAACAATCACCTGTCAAAACACTATTTCTCAAATAAGTGTAAAACCTTTTCAATAACAGTAATCATATCATGTAAAAATGAGATCATCTCAAATAATCTTTTCATTATTATATCAAGTAAAAGACTCTTCCCACATGCAAGTTCAAAACATTTGGTTATACATTTACTTTACAAAACCATGTAAAAATCATGAAATTTGTTAAATACAAATTGTGGTAAGATTACTACTCACAGTACATGTGCTGAAAATACCATGCTTGCCATTCGAGTAATTCGTATAAATCCCTTTGGTCAATCTATAATCACATTCATATCAATTTCCTGTTAACTTCTTCGTTCAAAGTAATTCAACTACATTAAAAACCCATCCCTAGAGGTTTCATGAATGATTCGAAATCTGTCCAATCACCTAAATAGTGCTTTAATCACACAAAATAGCCTCTTCTTGATTAATCCTCATTGTAAAAGATTGACATGACATTACTGTCCAATTAATACAAAATCTCATAGTCCAATAATTAAATGCACTCTATTTATTTCTGGAAATTTAACAAATTTCTGTGTTGCTTTAACTCATGATTCTTTACTTCTGAACCCCCATCTATACTCATGGAATATTCAACTTCAATCCTTAAACTAAGTAAAGAAACTTACCTTCTTCTTCTACTCATTTCTTTAACTAATTATCAAAGCTTGATTTCCCCCTTATTTTCTTCTTCACTTGAGACCGATTATAGAGCTCATGATTTATTTTTATTTTTTTCCTTCTTTTAACCTATTGCTGCATCAAAATGGGAGAAGGAAAGGTTGAAAGGGTTCAACAGCAAATTGGAGCCCTTTTCGCGTGAGCTGGGCTAAAGCCCACTCCCCCTTTCCTTTCTTTTATTTTCTTTTAAAAAACAAATTCATTTTGGTCAAAACAACACCCAAAAAGCTTATTTCTTTATGAAACAAGAGCTAAATGAAATATATTCCCTTTTTTTAATATAGGGTATTACATTCTCCCCCTACCTTAAGAAATTTGGTCCCCGAATTTAAAGTAAGTGTGTACCTATAGACTGAATCAAGAGAGGATATTGGACTCGCATATCATATTCCAACTACCAAGTAGCTTCTTTCGTGGTATGGTTTATCCATAAGACTTTCACGGACACAATTTCTTTTGACTTTAACCTTCTTACTTGTTTGTCCACAATATCCACCGGTTCCTCTTCATACCTAAACTTCTCATCAATCAGTATAGATGGTGCTTCAAGTACATGATAGGTGTCTGAGATATACTTCCTTAACATATAAACGTGGAACACTGGATGGACAAAGGACGTATCGGGAGGAAATGCCAAACGATATGCCACTCTTACTACCTGCTCAAGTATCTCATATGGTTCTATATATCGCAGACTTAATTTACCTCCTTTTCCAAACCGCATCACACCTTTCATTGGAGAAACTCGTAGAAAAGCTTTGTCCCCAACCGTGAACACTAGACCTCTTCTTCTCTTACCTCATAAGATTTCTATCTTCTTTGAGCTGTGAGCAATATCTACCTAATAAACTGGACCTTATCCATGGTTTCTTGTAGTAAGTTTGGTCCCAACACATTAGCCTCTCCAACTACAAACCACCCTATAGGAGAATGACATCGCCTACCATACAAAACTTTGTATGGAGCCATCTGAATGCTGGACTGAAAGCTATTGTTGTAGGCAAATTTAGCTCAAGGCAAGTAAGCATCCCAACTACCTCCAAAATCAAGAATGCAAGCTCTCAACATATCCTCTAAGATTTGTATAGTATGCTCAGACTTCCCATTTGTCTGTGGATGGAATGCAGTACTAAGGTCTACTTGAGTACCCAAAGCTTCTTGAAAGGATCTCTAAAAACGTGAAGTGAATTGTGACCCTCTATCATATATGATGGATATTGGCACTCTGTGAAGTCAAACTATTTCATTCATAAATATTTGAGCATATTTCACTACACCATATATAGTCTTTACTGGTAAGAAGTGTGCTTATTTTGTTAGTCGGTCTATAATTAAACATACAGAGTCATAACCTATAAGAGTTCGGGGTAGACTAACCACAAAATCCATAGTGACTCTTTCCCATTTCCACTCTGGAATTTTGATCTCTTGTAGTAACCCTGCAGGTCATTGATGCTATGCTTTAACCCGTTGACAAGTCAAACAATTGGAAACAAAATTAGCAATATCTTTCTTCATACCTTCCCACCAATACAATTGCTTTAGGTCATGATACATCTTAGTGGAACCAGGGTGCATAATATATCTAGAGTTGTGAGCTTCTTCAAGAATAACTCGTATTAACCCACTAATGTCTGGTACACATAACCGATTACCTAGTCAAAGCATACCAGCATAGTCAACCATCGGCTACTTACCTTTACTAGTTGTGACCTTATCTTGATATATGTAAAGTTCTTCATCCTGATATTGAGTAGTTTTAATGTGCTCTACTAATGGAGATTTAGCTTGCACACAAGTTAGCAGTGTCTCTGAATTTCCCACATTAAATCTGACACCTGTGCCTTCAAGTTTTTGCATATCTTTTGCCAACTACCTCTTTTCAGGAACTATATGTGCTAAACTACCCATAGATTTTCTGCTCAATGCATCAGCCACAACATTAGCTTTTCTAGGATGATACAAAATAACACAATCATAATCCTTGAGTAGCTCCATCTATCACCGTTGTCGAAGATTCAGGTCTCTCTGTTGAAAAATATAATTTAAGCTCTTGTGATCAGTATATATCTCGCAAGTTTCACCGTATAGATGATGCCTCCAAATTTTAAGAGCAAATATCACTACAGCCATCTCCAAATCATGAGTAGGATGGTTTTTCTCGTGCCTCTTCAGCTGCCTTGAAGAAGAACACATCCTAAACAAACTCTCAAAGCATCACAAAATATCGTAAAACCTCCAGAACCCAAAAAGCTTTGAAATTTTGTAGGTAAAGTAGGTCTGGGCCATTTCTGCACAATTTCTGTCTTTTTCGAATCCCCCTTGATCCCATCTTTGGAACACCACATGCCCCAAAAATGCTACTGAGTCTAGCCAAAATTCACACTTTGAGAACTTAGCATAAAACTTATGTTCTCACAAAGTATGTAACACAGTTTTTAGATGATTCTCATGTTCTTCCTGGCTACGAGAATATACTAAGATATCATCAATAAACACTATCACAAACCTGTCTAGAAATGTCCTGAACACTCTATTAATCAAATCCATGAATGCAGCTGGAGTGTTATTTAATCCAAAAGGAATCACAAGGAGCTCATAGTGCTCGTATCGAGTCCTAAATGTTGTCTTGGAAATAACTTCGTCCCTAATTCTGAGTTGATGATAACCAGATCAAAGATCAATCTTCTAAAAGTGGATAACTCCTTGTACTTGATCAAATAGGTCCTCTATGTGACGTAAATGATACTTATTACGTGTCGTTACCTTGTTCAACTGTCTGTAGTCGATGCACATTCTTAGAGGCCCATCTTTCTTCTTTACGAATAATACTGGTGAGCCCCATGGAGATATACTCAGTCGAATAAAACTCTTATTGAGTAAGTCTTGCAACTTTAGTTTTAGCTACTTCAATTCTACTGGTGCCATACGATATGGGGGTATGCATGTTGGCAATGTATGAGGAGCCAAATCAATACCGATGTGTATCTTTAGTACAAGAGATAATCCTGGCAAATCCTCAAGAAATACATTAGAAAATTCATTCACCACTAGTATTTTCTCCAAGCTAAGTGTTTCTTTTTTTGTATCCCTTACTATATCTAAAAGACCCATAAAACCTTTCTGAAGTAATCTCTGTGCCTTCATAAGATATATGGTTTTTCCACTTCAGGGACTTGACCCCGTTTTAATACAAAAGTAGGCTCATCGGGTATTTGGAATTCAAATATCTTTGCATGACAATCAACAGTAGTATAGAAAGGAGATAACCAATCCATGCCGATCAACACATCAAAATCAATCATATCAAGTAAAATTAGGTTAGCTAGAGTATCCCTACCCTCAACTCTTATCTCATAATCATGATACTCAGATTGAACTAACAAAGAATCCCCCACATGAGTAGAAACAAGAAAAGGATGATTCAACATCTCTGGTTGTTTTAAGCATATTAAGACATTTTGAGAGTATTAAAACAATAAAATACTATTTTAGATTTCATTATTCAAATTCCCTAAATCAAAACCCCTCCCGCTCCAAATATCTTCTCTCCAGAACTCCACTGAAGACCAAGAGAAATAGAAGACTTAGGCCTTGAACAGGAAGACTAATTGAGTTGATTTTCATGGAATTTATCTATTAAGGTATGGTGATCCTTCATCTAGGGTTATCTGTCACCCTAGATTCAATTTCAAAGATGTTTTCAAAGTTTTCAAGTTTCTCAAAAACACTAAGTTTTACTCAATCTCATGGGTTCATTCATCAAACATTTTCAAATGGTTTCTAATGACAAATTATTATTGTATTAGTGTTGAATTGATGATCTATGATGAAAATACTCTATGAACCCATGATTTCTCTCAATTCCTAAATTGTGACTTTATGAAATGGGTTTGTTGATGATGAATGCATGTCAATCGAATTTACCTAAATTGCTTTAGATTATTGAAGTTTATCATAACCCATGCCCTAATTGTATTATATTGTTGGTGTGTTGTTGATTTTGAAGTATGACCCTTGAAGGGCAACTTATGATCAATTTCTTGTTGAATTAGAATTGTGAATTAGATGTTGATCCACTTGAATGGTGGAGGTATTTATTTACTATGTATATTTTGGTATTGAATTGATGGATATATTCCTTGTACCCTACATGTGGAGGTTAAGGTATAATTGTGATATGATGCATGTGTGTGATCTAAATGAATGAATGAGGATCATGTCTAGAAGCTAACTGTGTAAGGATTGAATGTTCTCTCTCTATTAACACTTGTGAATGATGATGATTATGTGAAAGGCTATTCTCACATACACACACACTTGAATGAAGAATAAATAATGTTTAATGATAATGTTAATGATGAAGTACTTATTGATAGGCTATTCTCAATTGTACCCTAATAAATGATAATGATGTGTTGATTGAAAGGATATTATTGATCTTAAACTAATGAACCATAATGGGATTTTTAGATGAAAGGCTATTCTCATATTTGAATCTATGAGATATCCAATGAATGAATGTTTGGTTTGAGATGGATGCCCTCACGAAAGTTGAGGCGGGGTGTCTAGTAGAAATCTCTTATCCCTTAATGTAATGAATGTTAAAATACTATATGGGAATGTAGGCTAAGCACCAAGAGGATATTGAATGAGATGGAAGCCCTCACGTGAGTTGAGGCAGGGTTTCTAGTAGCAATCTCTTGCAATGGATACCCTCACATAAGTTGAGGCGGGGTATCTAGTAGCAATCTCCTTGTCCCCTAAATATGTGCCATCATAGGTCTAGCTAGTGGATCCACTTAAGCTATATACCAATTTACCTTAGGCAAGTAGACCAACCCTTACGATGTGGGACAGTACATCAGATTCCATGATCTAGCTCTCATGGTCTATGTTGGTTAAACGCTTATTCCCATCATGTGAGATGTGCATTATAGTTTCTTGAGGAGTTTTATGAAGTGTGGGTAGTAGAATGGGATGCTATCCATACATGGCACGAGTAGGCTTCAAGAGGGCTATAGTGATATATCTAAGTCTTAATGACTAATGAATGAAAGTAGTCTAAATGAAGCTAATAAAGAATGTTGATTTGAATGTCTAATGTAATGAATCATGCTATACTTGGATTGTATTATGAGTTACTTCTTTTTTATGACTTATTGTATTTGAATGTGCCTTGCCTATGATGACTTCAAACGAGTACTTAGTGTGTGTACTAGTATGGGATGCTACTTGTACATTGCACAAGTATGACTTACGGGTTGTCTTAGGCGATAGTCCTTATGTGATGAAATAACTTGTTAAAGGTTTAGGTCTCTTGTGTATGAGTTTTATTGAAAATGGAAAGGATGAATGATAAGTTCACATTTGGTGACCTTAATGTGGTACCTTGGTGTGGATGGTGGTATGGGACGCTATCCATACATTGCACAAGGTATATAATTAGGGCTACTTGAGGTGAAGGCTAAATGTGAAGGTAAAGAGTTACATGTTGATATTGCTCAAATGTGATGTTATGACTTGTATGATGATTATATTTGTATTTGATGTCTCTTATGCTATTGTTCATGATATTTCTAAAAAGTGGCATAAGGCATGGTTTCCAACCAAAATGTCCCTTTTAAAGCATGTTTTTGCATGGTCATCATACTTAGTATATTTTTGTGTGCTAACCCATTCTTCTATCTTTTTACTACAAGTGTAGGTTCGGGCAAGTGATTGCTTCTATCTAGATTGAAGTGCTTGGATTGCTATTCTTCCAAAATCTAGTGGTACATCCTCATAGATCGAGGACAAGTGTCTTTATAGAAGTTTCTTTCTTTTCATGTAATAGACTACTTTAGATTTTTATTGTAAAGGGCCGTACCCCTATTTTGTTCAAGATTGTGTCTAAGATGGCCATGTGAGATATAGACTTCCGCTTGCGTTTAAATGTTTTTGAATGTTAGATTGTATGGTTTTAAATAAAAAGTTTTAAATTCCATATTATTTCTATTACCTATGCAATGAATGAGCCCCCTTTGGGGTCGAGTACACCGTGTCGCATCCAGGGTCTAGACTCGGGTAGTGACAAATATGGTATCAGAGCACAAGGTTTTGGGAATGATTTTTAGATTGATTTCTCACAAGCCATGTCCAGTAAAGTCTTGTTCATTGATGTGAGTCGTGACACATCTATGAGCGAGAGGCTATAGGACGTTAGGAAGTTACACTTCTTTCATTATTCTTCAAGTCATGACATAGATTTTGACTCCTAAGTTCTCTCTTATTCCTTGTCCGGTGGTCTTGAAGATGTGACTACTAGAAGGGCTAATGCTTAAAGGATCGAGGGATAAAAAGGTTAGTATTGATGTCAATTGTGGCTATGTGACTTATTGGATATGAGGTGATAGATGGTGATGTTGTCTTTATTATGAATGGGTCGCTTTATGGTTGTGTGTGTTGTTGGTAGAAGGTCATGATGAGTTTAGAGGTATGTTGAAAGAGTTTATGAAATGAGATGTTTTAGAAATGTTTTGATGTGTTGAGTGAGTAGACTCCTTAAAATAGGGTATAAGTGTAATTCACCTTGTGTTGGAATCATCCTTGTGTGATGAGTGTGAGGTTTGGTGATGTTTTGCTCCAACCTTAGAATTGAAAGAAGTGATGTTGTAGAGAGTTTGTATAGGCTTACCCCTAAGGGGGAGATAATGTGCTTAGATAGGAAGGTGGTTGAGTGTCCTTGATGTTCATGGGTTAGGCTTGCTTAATTCTCACCTTATGAGGTGTAATGAGTTTGAGGAGTTTAGACCCGGTGTGGTAGACTCATATGAGACCTTGAGTGGTGTTGGTAAAGTTGTTGTGAGCAAGAGTTGCTTAATGAGGACCTTCCTAGTTTAAAAGCCCTGATATGTTGATGGTTCCTTATAGTATGAATGTTTTATTGAGGTCCTTATGTTGTTTTCATGTTAGCCTTAGTTGGGTTTAATCCTAAGTAGGGGATAGTTAGGTTGTGAGAGTTTTTATATCCTTACCTATTTCCTTCTATTCCTATTCAAACTTGAGACCAAGAGTTTCTTGTAGCTTGTTTCATGTGTTGGAGTCTTGTGTGAAATGTGTTTCCATGTCTCCTTATGTTATGCATGTTTTGATGAGATCTATGTTTAAATGAGAAAATGAGTTTTCATGATTGTGTTCCTTATGTTGATATGCATCTATGATGAGTTGCCTAAATGTTTCGTGAGTTGACTTGTTGAGCATGTTTTAATGTGTTGTTGAAAAGAGTTGCATCATTTCCTTATGATGTTGTAATGAGCATGATGTGAGTTGGAGAAGGAAATTCCTCCAATGAAAAATGAGAAATGTTGTTGTTTTGATGCATAATGAGTTTGTAGATGTAGTTCCTGCTTTCTTGTATTGCATTGAGCTTATTAATGTGGAGTTGATGTTTCTTCCTAGTTTTATACATTTGTTTATGATGTTGCATGATTGATTGGCTGCCAGTCTTGTGTCGTTAACCACATAATGTGTTTAAAGTGTCATACGAGGATGAATGTTCCTAAGTGGGGGATAATGTAACGACCCTAAAATCTAGTAGGTTGAAGTAGAGCTTGACGAGTGTCATTTTGAGTTAATTTTGGGTTATGAGATGTTTGATGTTGTCCCGTGTCATGGTTGAGTGGTTTAGAGGTCAAACGTCGAGGTACGACTCCCCAAGGTCATCCCTAGGGGTCCTTGAGGAGGACCCTAAGTCTAACCCCCAAGGCTGCCCCAAAACTAGAAAGTTGCCAATATTAGGGTGACCTACGGAAGGGGTCCACACCCCGTAGGTCCATCCACGCCCCATGGATGGCCTCCGTAGGTCATGGCCCCCAAAACACAGCCCCAACCATGAATCACAGATGTACAATACGTCCTGTGAACCCATTCATGGTCCGTGGATGAGGGGTTCGTGAATAGCACCTATGTGCTGTCAAATTCTCGGCCAACTGTAGGGGTCTATTGGTAATTAGTTAATTAATTGTTTTAAGTGTATAGATAGTTATTTTAAGTATATTAAGACATTTTAAGAGTATTAAAACAATAAAATACTATTTAAGATTTCATTATTCAAATTCCCTAAATCAAAACCCCTCCCTCTCCTAATATCTTCTCTCTAGAACTCTATTGAAGACCAAGATAAGAAGAAGACTTAGGGCTTGAAGAGGAAGGCTAATTGAGTGGATTTCCATGGAATTCATCTATTAAGGTATGGTGATCCTTCATCTAGGATTAGCTTTCACCCTAAACTCAATTTCAAAGAAGTTTTCAAAGTTTTCAAATTTCTCAAAAACCCTAGGTTTTACTCAATCTCATGGGCTCTTTCATCAAACATTTTCAAATGGTTTCTAATGAAAAATTATGATTTTATTAGTGTTTAATTGATAATCTATGATGAAAATACTCTATGAATCCATGATTTCTCTCAATTCCTAAATTGTGCCTTTATAAAGTGGGTTTGTTGATGATGAATGCATGTGAATCCAATTTGCCTAAATTGCTTTAGATTATTGAAGTACATCATTACCAATGCCCTAATTGTAGTATATTGTTGGTGTGTTGGTGATTTGGAAGTATTACCCTTGAAGGGCAAGTTATGATCAATTTCTTGTTGAATTAGAATTGTGAATTAGATGTTGATCCACTTGAAAGGTGGAGGTGTTTATTTACTATGTATATTATGGTATTGAATTGATGGATATATTCCTTGTACCCTACATGTGGAGGTTAAGGTATAATTGTGATATGATGCATATGTGTGATCTAAATAAATGAATGAGGATCGTGTCTAGAAGCTAATTGTGTTAGCATTGAATGTTATATCTCTATTAACACATTTGAATGATGATGATTACGTCAAAGGCTATTCTCACATACACACGCACACATTTGAATGAAGAATGAATGAGGTTCAATGATAATGTTAATGATGAAGTACTTATAGAAAGGCTATTCTCAATTGTACCTTAATGAATGATAATGATGTGTTGATTGAAAGGATATTCTCGATCTTACACTAATAAACGATAATGGGATTCTTAGATGAAAGACTATTCTCATCTTTGAATCTATGAGCTATCCAATGAATGAATGTTGGGTTTGAGATGGATGCCCTCACGTGAGTTGAGGTAGGGTGTCTAGTATTAATAGCTTACCCATTAATGTAATGAATGTTAAAATACTTAATGGGAAAGTAGGCTAAGCACCGAGAGGATATTGAATGAGATGGAAGGCCTCACGTGAGTTGAAGCGGGGTTTCTAGTAGCAATCTCTTGAGATGGATACCCTCATGTGAGTTGAGGCGGGGTATCTAGTAGCAATCTTCTTGTCCCTTAACTATGTGCCCACATAGATCTAGCTAGTGGATCCACTTAAGCTAAATACCAATTTACCTTAGGCAAGTAAACCAACCCTTATGATGTGGGACAGTGCATTGGATTCCATGATCTAGCTCTCATGGTCTATGTCTATTAAAGGCTTATTCCCATCATGTGAGATGTGCATTATAGTTTCTTGAGGAGTTCTATGCGGTGAGAGTAGTGGTATGGGATGGTATCCATACATGGCACGAGTAGGCTTCAAGAGGGCAATAGTGAGTTCTCTAAGTCTTAATGACTAATGAATGAAACTCCTCTAAATGTAGCTAATAAAGATTGTTGATTTGAATGTCTAATGTAATGACGCATGCTATACTTGGATTGTATTATGAGTTACTTCCTTGTTATGACTTATTGTATTACTTGAAAGGAGTACTTAGTGTGAGTAGTAGTATGGGATGCTACTTGCACATTGCACAATTATGACTTATGGGTTGTCTTAGGTGATGGTCCTTATGTGATGAAATAACTAGTTAAAGGTTTAGGTCTCTTGTGTATGAGTATTATTGAAAATGGAAAGGATGAATGGTCAATTCACATTTGGTGACCCTAATGTGGTACCTTGGTGTGGATGGTGGTATGGGATGCTATCCATACATTGGACAAGGTATAGCATGACTGTTACTTGAGGTGAAGGCTAAATGTGAAGGTAAAGAGTTACATGTTGATACTGCTCAAATGTGATGTTATGACTTGTGTGATGATTATATTTGTATTTGATGTCTCTTATGCTATTGTTCATGATATTTCTAAAAAGTGGCATAATGCATGGTTTCCAACCAAAATGTCACTTTTAAAGCATGTTTTTGCATGGTCATCATACTTAGTACATTTTTGTTTGCTAACCTATTCTTCTATGTTTTTACTACAAGTGTAGGTTCCGGCAAGTGATTGCTTCTATCTAGATTGATGTGCTTGGATTGCAATTCTTCCAAGATCAAGTGGTACGTCCTCATAGATCGAGGACAAGTGTCTTTTTAGAAGTTTCTTTCTTTTCATGTAATAGACTCATTTAGATTTTTATTGTAAAGGGTCGTGTCCCTATTTTGTTCATGATTGTGTCTAAGATGGCCATGTGAAATATAGACTTCCGCTTGAGTTTTAATGTTTTTTAATGTTAGATTGTATGGTTTTAAATAAAAAGTTTTAAATTCCACATTATTTCTATTACCTATGCAATGAATGAGCTATGAGGCTTGTCTAATACCCCTTCGGGATCGAGTACGCCGTGCCGCATCTGAGGTTTAGACACGGGTCGTGATAGAAAAATTGCTTGTTCAATTTCCAATTATAATCCATAGTGATTATCGCCCCCCACCCCCCACCCCCACCCCAGAAAACATCAATTTAAACACCTAATTGAAGACAAATGTCATAACACAAACATTAACTTTGCACAACTAAAACTGTTACACCCACCAAAACATTCAATGAGGATGGGTGGGGGGGGGATGAGTTCTCCCTCCCTGTGGCTGGAACTTAAAAAAATAGGGCTAAATGTTGTCAAAAACTTGTATAAGAAAATTTCAAAAGGAAAAAAAACTATATTTTTATGGTGAAACATCAAATTTGGGTACCCATTGTTTAGTTTGTTTTGAGCCAATCCATCTCAACAAAAATAACATTTGGGTGGGCTAATGACCACTCAAATTTCCCCATCTATTCTATTAAGAAGGATGTTGGTTTCTAACCTCTATAAAAACACGAGGAGTACTCCATGGTAATGTGCCTTGGATAATCCATACATTCTTGACTTTCCTATTCCTAAGAGCTAGCACAATTGTAATTTTTCTGTCAAGGTCTATAAACCTTGTAATGCTCTTATGCATGTAACTAACCAATTAAGTTGTGTGGTGGACTAGTACTTATTCTTGGATAAATTGTCTTTCTTTTTTGTAATAAAAATGAGAAAGTTGTGTGGAGGGTTTTTAAGAGAGAAAAACAAAGATATTTTTTGTGACGTCTTTGTTTATAATAACGCATGAGACAAAATCATGTGTTTTACAAGTGGTGGGATTTTGTGCATTGGCTTGAGAATGTGAACTATTGATAATTTCCTGCATCGATTTGAATTATGACCCATTCAAAACAGATTAATACAAGCTTTTAGTTTTATAGTTTTTGATGTTTCAGGAAGTGTTTATTATCCTATGAATGAGGATATTAGTTTTGTTCCTTTGCAACGGAACTAGATTTTTTTCATCTTTCTATAGTATGTAGAACCAAATTAAGCATAATTATTATTTATTAACTATAGCCTAGGGCCTATTCAACTGATAAACAGAAATCAGAAATTATTTGAATCCTGAGATCATCTGATGTCCAGTATTCCTTCCCATATTAATTAGTTGCTACAGTTTCTCATATTTTCATCAAACTACTTGAACGGGATGATATGTGCTATCTTATATATCCTCCCTTTTATGAGGGATTTAGAATCTTTTGGAACTCGGAAAAGAGTGAGTTAAAGATTCATTCCTACAGAAAAAGATTTTTGCCTAGAGTAATTTTCCATCTTTTAGAATATGACATATTAGATTACAATTATTAATAACACATTAGTTGAGAACAAATCTATTCTCTCTTCATTTATCTTAATTTTGGATTCTTCTAGGTAATATTGTAACATAACTATCATAATAAACATTTAAATTGAGCCTTTTATTTTCATTGGAACAAACTCTCATTCTTTTGTGGAAAGTTGAATTTCTAGCAAACACAAGGTCAATTTAAATGTTTATTAAAAGCAAAGTAGATATTTTCTTCTTCTTCTTCTTCTTTTTTTTTTTTTTTTGTTTCTTTGTTTTGTAATAGAAAGGGAAAGTTGTGTTCAAATTAAGTGTCAAGATGAAAAATTCAGGCACATAGAGTAAATCATCTATATATGTTCTTCCTTTAAGAAATATACATTATTGTTTGTCATATTTTCTTTAAGGGAACCAAAACAAAGACCTTTTTTGTGACGTCTTTGTCTATAATAAGGTATCAGACAAAACCCATGTGTTATATACCAATGGTTGAACTTTGTGTAGTTGCTTTCATATGAATTATCAATGTGAACTATCGATGGTTTCCTGTATTCATTTGTCTGGCACGTTGAATGTGCATACGTGATTGACAATTCAAATTGACAGAAAACGACTACGTTACAAGTAGTAATTTTTTCTTTGCTTAATTTGTTCTATATATACCTTCTCAAAATTATTGAATAGACACACAAACCAAATATATCTTGATTTTTCCTCCACCAACTTAATTAGTTTTGATCATTTTAGTGAAGAAATGGGTTGTGTAAAACTTACAAATTTTATGTTATATCCCTTTCTCTGGCAACTTGTTTTCTCCTCATCCATATCTCATTTGTGTTCCAAAAATCAAGCTCTTTCTCTTCTACAATTCAAGAACATCTTTATCATTAATAATCGTAATGCTTCAGATTATTTTTACAACATAACAGACTGAGAGATTTAGTCATATCCAAGAACTCTTTTATGGAACAAGAGCACTGATTGTTTCTCATGGGATGGAGTTCATTGTGACGACATGACATGACAAGTTTGATCTTTATTGCAGACAACTTCAAGGCAAGTTTCATTCCAATAGTAGCATCTTTATGCTCTTCAAGCTCAAAAGACTTTATTTGTCTTATAATAATTTCTCTGGATCGCTCATTTCACCTAAAATTGGTGAGTTAATTTTCTAGCTTGACGCAACTTTATTTGTCTTATAATAATTTCTCTGGATCGCTCATTTCACCTAAAATTGGTGAGTTAATTTTCTAGCTTGACGCATCTTGATTTGTCGCATTCATATTTTTCAGGTCTAATCCCTTCTGAAATATCTCATCATTCTAATTTATACGTTCTTTGTATCTCAATTTATTATCCATGTGGGCTTAGACTTGAGCCTCAAAATTTTGAACCGCTCCTTAAGAACTAGACTCAATTAAGAGAGCTCAACCTTGACTATGTAAATATCTCTTCCTTTGAATTTTTCTTCTTATTTAACAAGTCTATGGCGTCCACGTACACAATTACGAGGGGTATAGCCCAAAAGAGTTTCCCACCTTTCTAACATAATATCCCTTAATTTATAAATCAATTTGCAGCTCAATATTACGTTTCCCACAACCAAATACATCACTCATGAAGTTATGCCTTAGTAGTGTGAATTTTACTTGCGTACTTGACTCATTTAGCCGTTGAACTTAAGTTCATGACTTGGACATGAGTGATTATAATCTCTTGGGGTCTATTCCTAAACCTCTATGAAATATCACCAACATAGAGGCTTTGGACCTTGGAAATAACCATCTTGAAAGACCAATTTCTGATTTCTTTATATTTGGAAAGCGCTGGGACTTATCAATTGGAAATAACAACTTTGGTGGCCAACTTAAGTTCTTATCCTTTGGCAGAACCCGGATGCAACTTGAATGAATAGATTTTTTTTCCAATTACCTAACTGGTCCAATTCCATCAAATTATTAGAGATCTCATTGGACTTCGTGGGTTTAACTTATCTCATAATGTCTTGGAAGCTCATATATCATTGGCATTGCAAAATTTATCTCTACTTGAATCATTAGATCTCTCATCTAAAAATATCAAATGAGAAATTTTGTAACATCTTGCATCCCACACATTTATTGAAGTCTTAAATCTCTCTCACAATCATCTTGTTGGATGCATCCCCAAAGGAAAACAATTGATACATTTGAGAAAAGTTCATACCAAGTAAATAACAGATTACGAGTATTGCCACTCTCAAAACATTATGGAGATCAGCTAGGATACCAAAGGGAGAACTCCAGCTGAGCTAGAACAACAAGAAGAAGGAGATTCACCAATGATCAGTTTGCAGGCGCTTTTCATGGGTTACAGTTGTGTTCTAGTTATTGGACTGTCCATAATATACATAATGTTGTCAACTCAATATCCAACATGGTTTTAAATTATTATTATAAAATTGGAACACATAATTATTACCAGAATGAAAAGGCATAAGAAAAGATATTAGTGTGTAACCTCCAGATATTTAACATGCTCTTTATGTTAGAAAATAGCATCCACAGCGGAAGCATTCCAGAATCATACATCTTTTATGAATATAGACAACAATCACAAAAACATATCACATACAAAGTATGTTGAAAATTAACTCAAGGATTACCTCTCAAATCGTGTGAAGATATCTTGAAGCAAATTTGACTCTAGTTCCACTGTTTTCTACAGTGATCCAAAATTAACAATTTAAGTCGCTCAATACGTTAGTGGGCAAGTATCATATAGAAAAATAAATGTCTTTCTAGGTTACAAGAATCCCTACTTATAGAGATTTCTTCCCAGTCCAAAAAGGAGAAGAAAGTATATATACTTTTCCTTAAATAAAAGAAACATACGTTGAAGAAAATAGACACTACTTTTTCTTCTTCTACTAGAAAATAGGATTCAGAGTTCTACTTAAATATGAGCACTGTAGGGACAACATAATTAATTACTGAGGCTTCCTATTATCCAAATAATTCCAAAAACTAATTTGAATTATTCTTACCATAATAAATTATAAATCATTCCATTAGAAATTAGTAATTGCATTCCTCTGTTTATATTTAAAAAATTCTCATGAAACACTTATGTAATTCTCCATGTAAAAATTACATATACTAATAAAAAAATTAAATTACCAACAAATTTAATTCAATGATTAATTTCCTTTAGAGCAATACTTCGCTTATTTCATATGTAAGATTCATAACTCTACCAGCTGGACTTATGCATGAAAACTATTAAGCTTCTCATAAAAAGGTGTATAATCAATCATTATATTGAGACATGGATTCAATCAACTAACAACTTATTTCACCAATATATATTATTATCATCCAATCTACCAGACATATTGATCCATCTCAGAATCTCCCCTTTCAATAAATCAAAACGATCATAATATATATATATATATATATATATATATATATATATATATAGATCATAATTTTTATATCAAGATTAATAGTATAAGCGCATTTAATATATTAGAGAATATGTTTCTATCAGTCAATCTAAACATCTCTCTCTACTCGGTCCCGTTCAATACATACAAAAATGCACTAGCACGAGAAGTTAGAACTATACCATTCTTAGAAAATCAAGATAAATGATATTTAATCTTGTGCTACAATATTTCTAATGGTTTGTCCAAATTTCCATCTACAATTGTGAACTATAACTATTGACTTATAAGAACCGATAATTTAATCTTCTATGTATAATTTTAAACTCTACACACCAAATCATCTAATATATAAGTTGAGGACACATATATGACAAATTGATCTATTTAATGTAGCACTTTATTGAATTGAATAAATTAATAAAAAATTGCTCAATAAATAATACTATATCAAAATGCATGGTTAATAGTATATACTAAAACCTTATCATTCAAAAGAACACTTTTATATATGATGTATTTTAGACATCCTTCATCCTTAAAGCTCTTAGCTTTAGTTCTTTATCTTCCATAGTTTGTGATCTTTGCATAATGTTTTTGTTATTCTATAAATATCAAGACATGACTTTTCTTCCTTTGAGACTCAATCATATGTAGAAATAAATTAAACTAATGAATAGAAATCGGACGCAAACTTGAATCTTTAGATCATTCAATCTAAATGTAACACCCTAGAAAACTTTTGAGCTAAGACTCGAACCCTTCTTTGTTGTGAATAGGATTTTACCAAAGAATTTAAAATTTCTTAAGTGTTAAGGTCAGGCCAATAGATAGAGCACCTTGAGTTCCAAAAAGAACTAAAGAAAGTTCATTCAAGTCAATCCTAGGTTCTTCTAAGTTTTGGGTCAATTTCACACGACCATAACTTTTAGCACAAAATGAGTTAGGAGACCCATTAGATATCAATTGAAATATATTTGAGTCCTCTTTCCAAAGCCACCGAGTTTGCTAATTTTCGAGCTCGTATGAGGGAGATATGCCCTTTTGAAGTCAGGCTGTAAATTGAAGAAAAGTTACCCAAAAATATGAGTGGTAGTTTGGTCTTTTCATTACCCATTCAGATTTAAACGAAATATGGTAATATTTAGGGATCTAAAATGATTTGGTTCTATTTTCACAAATCCTAATTACGCTTAGGGTTTTAGAAGAGAGTTCAAGAAGAAAAAAAAGGAGAAAAGAGGAGACAAAATTCAAAGTTTCAAGCATTCGTTCAAGAAATTCAAGATTTTGCCAAGATACTAGTTCTTTGAGGTATGTAAGTTTTCATAGTACGGGTTCCTTCACCGATATGCCAATCAAGAGTTTTGTTTGCAAAATTTATCAATAATTATTGAGAAATTTATGTTCTTGATAAGATTTCTTGAAGCGTTGTTTTCGTTCTTGAATTAGGATGGGTTGATGAGTTCTTGAGATGAAAGTTAGGAGTTTGAGAGTTGTTTTTGAGTAGATTTTTGTGTACTTCTTTTAGGTATCATTATCTAAGTATGTTGGGAAGAAACCATTCAATTCTAGGCGAATTAGAGCCAAAAATCAAAGAAAAAAATTCGTCGGATGGATCTTGGGGAGGGCTGGGCCGGAGTGCCCCAGATGCGCCAGAGGGGGTTGGGGCGGCTCCCAGCAATGCGACAGGTTGCTTCCTCTAAACTTTAGGGTCTGGCACCCCGTGCCAGCAGTGCACTAGGGTCGCCTGCCCCACCCTTTTTCCATTGTTTTACTCTTCTATGTTCTTTTAAAGTGTACCTTTAATCCCTATTGTTTCTAACTACTCTAAACTACATCAAAACATCGAGAGATCATTCATAACATGAGTTATAACCCTTGAATCCATAATTCAAATTCAAGGAAGTGTTAAGAGTAATATTTGAGAATGTCCGTTTGAGTCTTTTGAGGAGTCTTCTACAATAACTTTTAAATAGACTCAAGTGAGTATAAGAATGATGAAAATCTATTCATGAGTCCACATTATTATTGAGATCGTTGAGTCAAGTCGTTCATGCCCACAAATTCCGCATGAACTCCATAATTTGAGTATCTTTGAGAGGAGTAGTATCTTCAAGTTCTATATCTTGAGTATTGAGTTCCTAATCATTTTGGGATTTATCCCTAATCATGGGACTACTACATGTTACCGTGAAAGTCCTTGAGTTTTGTAGTTCATGCCCATAATTCCGCATGAACCCTATGAGTCGAGCACTTATGAGATGAATAGTATCATTGAGTCCTTGAGTTCTGAAGTCATTGAGTTTTGAGTATTGAGTTATATATGTATTGAAAACCTTGAATTGAATCGTTCACGTCCATAATTCGGCGTGAGCCTTATTTTGAGAAGTCTTTTACAATTAATCATAATTTGTTTAAAGGCTTGAGTAAATGAGTATGAGGAAGAGTAGAGTCAAGTTCATTTTCTTTAAAATGATATATGAGAACTAAGTATTCCCAAGAGAAATGTTTTTACATTTAAGAAGAGAGGAAACACCGATTTCCAAAGAGTTCATGAGCAGTTTTCAGTAATATCTCTTTTAAGAGAAAACCTTTTGAGTAATAATCTCAAAGTTGAAGAAGAGGAAATATTTTATTGAAAACATAATGAGCTAAGTTATATTTTGGGAGCAGTATTGAGCACCGATATGGGGGAGACTTCTAACAATGCACAACCCCCATAAACCATGTCGCCAACGTGGGTAGAAATAGTCATACTTTTTAGATAATTCCTTACTGCTTTTTAGCATAGACTAATGGATCCACTTAGTTAGTAGATTCTATACCCTGGGAAAGTATAGGATAGTTCTAGCAATATGGGCTAGACGCTGTATCATCACATAGCTCGTAGTAATGGTTGTCGGTTAGAGGATCTCTCAAATAGAGTTATTATTGCATTTTTATACAATTGATTTATTATTTTCTTTTTGCATCCAACTGAGTTATTATCTATTGTTTTAAAAGTTTTCTAGATATTGCATCTTTTATTGTTGCATTATACTTGAATATCTAGACTTGAACTATGTTTCACTAAGTTGAGTATCTTATTGTTGAGTTGAGCCTTATTTCTCTGAGTTAAGTTGAACTATGTTTCATTTAGTTGACTGAGTTGAGAAGAGGTAAATTGAGTGACTCCTAACAGGACCTAGGATCACAAGTGAGCCCAAGCTAACCCTGTCTCTGACATGTCATAAGCATACTATACAATCCAAATAAACAAGTATTATGCGGAAGCTAAATCAATAGATAACTGAAAGTGGGGAATACCCAAATAGTATGGATGCATAAAAAATACTAAGATTTTAGTGATACTGAACAACCACTCAAAAATAAAGTTGAATCTACTACTATGTCTGAAAAATCCTCTAACTGAATAGAGTTGCAAGGACATGCCCCTCAGCTAACTTTACTAAGAACTGAAAACTGAATAAAAGACTAAGTATGAAAAGCATTCCTATTGTCCTCAAAGTATGAGGACTCACCATTGAAGCTGCTGAATATGGACCGAAAGTCGATCTAAGCATGATCTGGATGCTGAGGAAATAAACCTACATCATGAAAGGATGTAGCCAGAGTATGCGTCAATACTTGGAATGTACTAAGCATGGAGGATATAAATAATATCTGAACAATATATATAAACTGAACAAAGCATAACTGAGCTGAAAAAATATATGCTTAAATTATAACTGGAAACTGAGCTAAATGCAATGACCAAGTGCTATTCATAAACACAACATGCTAAGACTGAATACTGAAAACCTAGTCAAATGTACTAGAATTTGACTGTGGGAGCTAATATTCACCAACATAAAACTACGTGAGCTAAACGTGTAGTCTAATGTATACGCCTTATCGAGAGGACCTAATATACCTTGCCAGGGGTATAAAGGCATGACTAGCGTGATCACTAAATTTGATGCCTATAGAAGGGACTTATACTCTACGAGGGCACGCAGTGTTTGTACCATTAGCGTATGCTGAACCCTAGTCCAACTCGGTAATAAGTCTTCTCCCAAATGAATAGGTGCATGACTGAATTGTAATTGAAATAATGAATAGCTTAAAATATTGACAGGCTAAGTGAGAATGAAACATTTATATACTGATAATATGACAATTGAAATCTAAAGCATGATTATCTGTTTAACTGATCTAGAAAGTGTAATTCATGAACTAAGAGAATCTACACAACTAGGGTTCTGAGTTTCATGCAAGGAACTAAGCAAACATTCCAAGAAATAAGCCAATTGGATTAGGAATACTACAACAGCTAAATCACAACAATTGTCTAAGATTTTTGAAACCCTAGGTCAGAACAAGATATAGAGAGTCAAGGATCTGACTGAATTCTAGGGACCTAGTTGATGAAAGGAACCCATTAGAGAAATCTGATTAACGTATCAACAGCACCTCATCATGTACTAGGTGTAGACGACCACTAAGTAGTATAAACCCAACAAAAGAGTTGGGGTCGATCCCACAAAGAGTAGTTATATTTTGAATTCAACTATGAAATTACAATAGTCATTTTTGTATCTAACGGACTAGAGATTTGCGGAAACTCGTAATGAAACTTGAGGGTTGACAGAATGTCAGAGTGACGAATTTGTGGATAAGAAAAAAACCTCAATAAGTAACTGGGAACAACCAAATAGGAGAAAGTACTTGGGGTATTGACAAACTAATTGCTAAACTCAACTCAATGGGTGAAACTTACAAACCAAAAGTGCGAACTTTTCATGGGTAAGGTGAACCTTAGGTAAGGCACTTTTCTCTCGAACAACTACCTTGTTTCAATTGAGTTTGCTCGAATGTCAATGCTTTAGGCTTAATTACCAGTCCACAAACTCACCACATCCACTCTATCGAGCTAAATACCTAGCATGAATCTTAGTAATCACTCTATTGAGCTAAATCTGTCGTGACCCACTAACTATGAGTGCCAATTTATCACTTTAGCTTCATACTTCTTTCTCAAACAAGCATAAAACACTTACATTATGTTGAAATAAACATGCAATAGAATAGTTAAAAAAGAACGATAAGTAAGACCCACTTTGAATTAGTACTACAATTGATAATAAATAACACCTATTAAGAAAAATCCAACAATTGATCAGATTGTCAAACCCCGAAGATTAGGTGAGGAAAGTCGGGCTTCGCTGGCCGGTCAACAAATTGTCGATTGTTATAGTCCATCGCCCTCTTCTTCTTCACCTTTTCCTCATTCAGATACTGTAACATTAGGCGATCTAGATCAGGATCGCAGATCACTTCCCTGATGCGCCTATTAGTCCTTTAGCTCACCAAGTCAATTTCGTATTGGTCTTGATCAATCCGTTTGGCGGTAAAATTTACTTTCGCCAATGCCTGGTGATTCAACAGTAGAGAATGCAGTTCGCCTAAGTTTTTCCCATTTCAGGCTCAGTGTTCTATAAAATTAGGCAGTCTAGGGGTAACTCGGTGATTTGCCGAGTTCTCTTGGCAATCCTCAAGCTTTCTTGTCTTCCTCTTTTTCAGCTTGTGTTGCTCCTTTTTGCCTGTTTTGTTCCTCAATCCATATACTTGAAAATCAAGCATTTAAAATTAGTTGATGGCACAAATAAAGCATTTGAGGACACTAAATCTATACAAGCAAAGGCCTAAATGAGTCCAAAACCAGGACTCATCAACACACCTAACATAAACTTTTGCTTGTCCTCAAGTAAAACTCAAGTTCAGTAGTTCAAAAAGGATGTCTCAAACAGTGCTGCATAAGCCTCATCATGAATGCACATAACAAGATTCAACTTACTCTAGAAATTATCAATTGTGCACTCAAAGATTCAAATTGTGACTCACCGTTATCAAAGATGCTCAAATTCACAATACTTGCTTCAAATGGAAGTTTAAGCTCAACAAAGGTACTCAAATGCCCTCACAACAAAGATGATTCCATAGTCACACAATTCTTGAACAATTTGTAGTTTCGAAATCACATACGACTCTCACACTCACAAAAATGAGCACATGCATGACTTCACTCGTAGGTTTGCCCTTATTTTCCAATCAACACTCGTTTCAGCTCACTCAAGATCACAAAGGTCTTTTCAAAGCTTGTAATGGGGCTTAGTGTAAAGGTGTGGTCATTTTAGGCTCAGTAGCTGCTCATGAAGTGTGGCCTGAACATCATTTTCCTCCTTTTCTTTAACATCTCAAATATGCTCATAATCCTCCCCATTATTCAACTTCTTATGAATTACGGGATACCCCATTTCTTTTGAAATTTCATCACTTTATGTGACACATTTTTCATTCTTTTTCTTTGCTTCTTTTCTCTTTTCTTTTCTTTTACATGAAGGGGTTCCACCTTTTTTTTTAAACCATTATCAAAGGGGCATTTCTCACACTTCTTGATTTTCCTTCTCTTTTCACCACACCCCCAACTTTGGCCTAAGTTGGCTATTCAAACAAACCACACTTCATGAGAGTTATGGGTGAGTGGATAAAAAGGTATCACAACTGTTCAAGTTTCTTCCAAGAAAAAGGGATAAGGCTTAAGGGTTTCAAGAAATCTTCACACATCGCACAAGGTTGTCCATAAAAAGGGTATATTGTCAAATTGTTTCACTATTTAAAATTCTTTTCCAAGTGCTTGCATTACTTAGTCAACCGCACCAATGGGGCAAATTCTAGGTGTCACCACACATAATATTCAAGGTAAGCTCATCACACAAGACATTGACACCAATATCAAATGAGATTCCACAATTTATAGATAGTGTACAATGTTCATCACAAGAGACTCATTCGATAACCGACTAGTCAAAATGAGATGCAAAAAGTCCACGCATTGTCTATGGAACTTCATTTTGCCTCATCGTAGTCTTACATTCATTTCATTCAATTAAGAGCACTATTCAGGTCATCGACATTGATCATAACCGATACTCGAACAACTTTTGAGAGAACAAAAGACTTAACAACTAGACTCCTACCACCCTTACCAAAAGCATTCACATTGTCCTCAATTTGATTAGAGAACAAACATTAACAAAAACAAACTATAGGTAAACTGCTGGCACTCAAATAAACACAGTAGGGAGACAAGGAATCTTCTCTAGGTGCCAAATTGGTGAAGAGGTGCTGCAATCGCCTAATTGTTTGGTGAATCGCCAAACTGGTTGGAGTTCACCGAATTTTCCAGTGTGCGACAATTCCATTTTGGGGAAAGAAGGTTGACAAGAGCAAGTCCACCGAATCACATTGGCATGTCGCCTAATGGATGTGAGACCTCGCCAAAAGAGCTAAGACTCTAGGCTATCAGGGCTGGTGCAAAAAGGCAGAGTAAGTTGGGTCGCCCAATCACCTCGGCTAATCGCCAAGTTGGTATGTATCCCACCTAATGTTCCCGTGTCTCAGCCAACTATCGACACCAGGGAGGCGATCAACATTGTGATCGCCAAGCTTCCTCGGCGTACCGCTAAATAGAGCTTTTCCTCACAGAATCACCTACGCCTGTACATTCAACACACATTATTCAAAACAATTAACACTTGGGTTGCCTCCCAAGAAACGCCTTATTTAACGTCGTGGAATGATGTGGAAATGCTCTCAAGCATCTTTTAGATACACAACTTCAATAACAAAAATTTCATGGCATTCCTTGAAATACAATTTCAAGTGTTACCCATTCAACTTGAAGGTAGGGCCCTCTTTGCCTTCGACTTCAATGGCTCCATTTGTGAACACCCGTATTACTCTAAATAGGCCTAACCATTTTGATTTGAGCTTTCCCAAAAATAGTCTCAGATGAGAATTATATAGCAACACCTAATCTACAACTTGGAACTATCTCATAATGATTTTAGAATCATGCCACTTCTTCATTTTTTCTTTGTAGAGGGCTGAACTTTTGTACGCCCTAAACCTGAATTCATCCAATTCAACTAGTTGGTCTACTCTTCCTTTTGAAGTCTTGGCCCAGTCTAGATTCAGAGTCTTTAATGCCCATAATGCTTTGTGTTTCAGTTCGACTGGTAAATGGCAAGATTTCTCAAAAACTAGCTGATAAGGAGACATACCAATAGGTGTCTTTTAGGCAGTGTGATATACCCATAGATCACCATCTATCTTTTGATACCAATCATTTCTATTTGCATTTGTAGTCTTGACCAAGATAATCTTGATCTCCTGATTCGAAACTTCCACTTGACCACTTGTTTGAGGATGGTATGTTATTGCTACTTTATGTCTCACCTTGTACCTTCTCAATGCGAACGCAAAAAGTTTATTGCAAAAATGGGATCCACCATCACTGATAATAGCCCAATGAGTGCCAAACCTAGCAAAGATGTAGCGTTTTAGGAATTGAACAACACTTTTTCCTTCATTGTTTGTTAAGTCAACAACTTCAACCCATTTAGAAACATAATCTACTGCAACCAAAATGTACTTATTACCAAACGAACTCACAAATGGACCCATGAAATCTATTCTTAAACATCAAATAACTCAACTTCCAGAATAGGTTTTAGAGGAAGCTCATGTCTTTTGGATACTCCACCATGTCTTTAACATAGCGTACATCTCTTAACAAATTCATGAGCATCTTTGAAAAGGGATGGCCAGTAGTATTTCTCGACATCGAACAAAAACCTTTTTTATTGATAGAAGTTCAGTTCTTCTAGTATCAACCCACATACTACATAGTTAGGAAAATCATCATACCAAGGAGTTTGTTGTAGAGTTACCGTGAATACCTACATGTTCATCGGGAAATGCATCATTTATGTCTATCTCCAGCTTTTCATTCTCCTTGCCTTCTAACCTTGATAGATGGTCAGCCACCTAATTTTCACAACCTCTTCTGTCTTTGACTTCAAAGTCAAATTCTTGCAACAATAGCACCCACCTTATCAATCTTGGCTTGGCATCCTTCTTTGCCATCAAATAATGCAGAGAAGCATGATCAGTGTGGACAACCACTTTAGTGCCTAGCAAGTACGCCTGAAGTTTCTCAAATGCATATACCACTGTAAGTAATTCTTGCTCCGTAACTGTATAGTTACACTGAGCACCATTCAGAGTTTTGCTTGCATAGTAAATGGGATGAAATAGTTTGTTACATTTTTGCCCCAACACGAAACCTAATGCCGTACCACTTGCATCACACATCACTTCAAAGGGTGCTTACCAATCGGGACTAATGATGACTAGGGTGGAAATCAATTTCTCTTTCAAACACTTGAAGGCTACCATACATGCATCATCAAAGTTGAATTTCACCTCCTTCTCCAAAAGTTTGCACAAGGGGTGTGCAATTTTTGAAAAGTCTTTGATGAACTTCTGGTAAAAGTCCGCATGCTCCAAGAAACTACGAATACCCTTAACCGAGATTGGTGGTGGTATCTTCTTAATCACTTCGATCTGTACTTTGTCAACCTACAACCCTTTTTATGACACTTTGTGACCAAGAACTATAGCTTCCCTAACCATGAAGGGGCATTTTTCCCAATTTAGGACCAAATTTGTCTCCACACATCTCTGAAGGACCTGCCCCAAGTGTGCTAAACATGCTTCAAAAGTATCACCTACAACTGAGAAGTCATCCATGAAGACGTCCATTGAATCTTCTACCATATCAGCGAAAATAGATAGCACGCAACGTTGAAACGTTGCCAGAGCATTACATAACCCAAATGACATCCTTTTTAAAGCAAAAGTTCCATATGGACAAGTGAAAGTTGTTTTCTCTTGGTCTTCCGGAGCAATAGAGATTTGATTATACCCACAGTATCCATCCAAAAAGTAATACCATCCTCTTTCTGAAAGTCGATCAAGGATTTGATCTATAAAAGGAATGGGAAAGTGATCTTTTTTGGTCCATGAGTTAGACTTCTGGTAATCCATGCATACAAGCTATTCGATTACCAATCTCATAGACACACACTCCCTCTTTTCATTTGGAAGTCCTGAAACACCCCAAAAGTTGTAAACTAAACTAGAGCACTAGAGCTAGATCCTAGAGTGTGATGTTGAGAATTTGAATCGTAGTTGCGACCTTATGTGCTTAGAATGAGTAGTTTAGTGGTTGAACATCTAGTTATGCATTAGACCTAGTAGGCTAGATGGCCTTTAAGAGGTTGGTGGTGCAAGGGAAGGGCAACTACCAAGGCAAAAGGGCAAGCCTAGCCAAAGGGTCAAGGCTGCCCAACCTTGGCAGCCACTGCCTAAGAGTTCACGACAACCTTCACGACCAATGGTGTGGACCACAGTCCTTGAAGGGGTCTATGAAAACTCCTTAGACACTTGGGAGTCAAGTCCAAGAGGCCTAGACAGTGCCCCAAGTCCACGAGGCACTTCACGAGCTGTTAGCTTGACCACGGCTTGTCAAAGTGCCCATGAAGGTGCCTTGGAGTTATAGGGTGTTTTAGGGCCATGGAAAGTTGGGGGAGCTACTGCAAAGCGGACCACAGGCACCACCACGGACCGTTGTGGCCTTCATGAACTGTCCAAGTGGCCGTGGTGCCTGGAACAATGCTGCTAAGTCGAGGTCAGTTAAGTAAAATCTTATTCGACTTAGGTTAACTGTGGGTCATTTTGTAAGGGTTTCATACACCCATATATATATTTTTAAGTCATAAACCATCATAATTAAGTCAATCTAAATCAAAACCCCAAATCACTCCTCTCTCAAATAATTCTCTCTCTAGAAAGAACCCAAAGCTTGAAGAAGAAGAAGAAGAAGAGAAGGGAAAGGGCAGCATATTCGATCGAATTCTCCTCATTGATTCAAGTTTGTTTAAGGTATATAAAGCTACTTAATCCATGGGTTCTTCCGTCTATGGAACCCCATTAGATTCCCCTCAATTGAAAGTCAAAAACCCCAAATTCTAGTTAGGGTTATGCTTGATTTGTGGGTAGTGTGTGGGTGTGATTCCAAACGAGTGGATATCACCTATTTATGATTAATCTAGCTTTGTATTATGATTATATGATGAAATTATGTGAATTAGATAGTTAACCTTAGTTTTATTGTTGAATTGCATGTTTTGTGGGTTGAAGCCATTAATGGTGAAATTGAAGGTTCATGAGAAACCTTCCTAAAACCAATGTCATGAGTAGTGTTTGATCAAGTTTAGGATCATATGAATTCGAATTGAACTACACCTTGTTGATTATTGTTGATCCTGACATGAGTGGACCTTTAAGATGAATTATGGATAGAATCACCTAGTAATGAGGAATGTGATGAGAATTGCTTAAGAAGATGCCTATTGCTTGAATGTCTTGTAATCTAAATAGGAACAAAGATAGAAGGAAGTAAGCTTTGTGATGAAGCATGAATAAAATGGCCTATGACTACGACTTGAAACTAGTTTTCTTGTGATTTTAGGTTTTTGTGTTGGCTGTAGATTTAGGACTTGAATCGTTGAAAGTGATAGAATCACTTGAGCATGGATGGATTGTCAAGGACATCCTTCCATGAGAGAAAAGTATTAAGCAAGGCTTAACAAGTAAACCTTGGGGTATATGATTGGCTCCAAGTGGATATTGAAGATGAGATGGAGTGTCACACAAGATAGGGTCCGGACTCCAAGAAGAAAGGAGAGCCACACCTAGTTGATGTGAGGACTACCCAAGTTAAAGGGGGGACTCTTACGTAGTAGAGTGTGGGTTTTCCAAAAGTTAGGTCTCATAAGATAGGAACCATCACATAGTTGAGTTAAGATTCTTGGTAGAAATCTCCTTATCCTATGAACTAAGATATGCTTGAGAAGCATCTCATAGTGTTCTAAAGCATAAGGAGGATTATGAGTTGGGTTACTCAGACTTCACCCTATCACTCAAAATACATTTACCCCACCCCCAACAAAATAATGTACAATGCTCTCAATGCACAAAAATAAAAATTAAAGCTTAGGCTGAATAAAACTTGTGGCACAAATGCGTCAAAGACTCCTCAAGAAGCGGGTAGGTCCAGTTTTCTAGACCCTGCTGGATCAACATTAGGGACGCCATCAATAGTGCCCTCACCTACTACGGGAGCACCAGTAGTAGTGCTCAAAATGCTAGATGGGCCAACATCTATCTCATGGGCCCACTGTTGTCTACTCTCCTTATCCAGGATAGAATCCCTCTGGGCTACCTTAACTTGCTGGCATTCCTTCTTTTACCATCTGTAAGCCTCCTCGTCATTGGAAGTGTGGTCGGAGCAGTGGCACTTCCCAGCAATATGAGAAGAATCCGGTGATGGCATTATATCGCCAAATAAAGTAGTCATCACCATGTCATCCTCCACCACTGTAGGGGTAGCCTCTGGTATAGTCTCAGTAGGGCTAGAAGGGCAGCAACATCAGCACGGAGGCTCGACAACTTCATCTAGAAGGTGGTCACATCAACAGTAGGGGTAGGGCTCTCTTCGACTCTCAACTCGAACGCATCCAGGCACTTATGAACAGTCTAAATCTTTCAGTCCATCACCTTTTCCATCCTTGCCTTGGACTCCTCAATAGAATGCTGCATCCATGGCCTCAAATGCTACATCAAGGTGGCCATCTGTTTTTTCAGCTTCTGGACTCGAGTTAGAGGAACAACAGTGGACCCTGAAGAGGGAGTGGGTAGAGCCTGGGTATATGCTATAGAGACTGGAATAGTAGTGTCATCAGCCTGGATCTGCTCCACATCTATATAAAGATCATCACACAAAGGCGGTACATCAACCTGTGGCTCTCTCTGTGGTGCGGTAAGGTTGGCATCATCCTGAATGAGGCAAATGTCCAGAGTCGTGGTCGCCTCAAGCAATAGGTCACAAAGCCAAATAAGTACTAAAGCCTCCCTATTGAGATGGAGTATCTGACACTGGAAAGGCAGGTTGGTGGTTGTCAGGAAGGCCCTCTTGTGGATTTCGATCAGGATATGGGCAAAATCAATCTCCAAACACTGCAATAATGGCTTCCAGCATCATGACCCGGTCCCATGTGACAACATTGTCCGCCTGAGTATGGGACGGTCAATTCCGCACCAATAGCCAAAAGAACTTTTCAGTGAAGCTCAGAGTCGGCTTCCTGATAGCTAGAGTAGAAATTTGTACGCACTCAGTGTGCTCCTCATCCTTCGTAATATGACGTTCCATCCAACAAAGCAACATCTCTCTCTAATCAACATCTCTCTGAAAACACCCGCTCTCAATAATGCCCATCATATAGTCATACTCTGATGTATTAATAGGCAGAGTGTAGGTTGGGCCATATATGAACTGGTGAATGGTGGCCTCTCAGATGTCGACGGGGAAGCCCTGCACCAATGTGGACTGAAGTGGAGGCTGAGCTATGGGCATAGCCCATTTAGAGATGGAGTTCCGGACTGTGGCAACAAAAGAGGGATAAAACTCTTTGGTCATCTCCTCATTGTAGTTCCTGCGGCCTCGTGCCATCTACTCGCATATGTGCCTCCTGAAGAGCTCCTCAATAACTGGTGCAATGTGGAGGCTGCCTGTAAGGACCCTGCGCTTCTTAGTAATGATCCTAGCCATCCTTCGATGTTCGTTCAAAATAGTGCCATTCACTACAAGAAAAATATGAATTACATGGGGATTTTCCTGGGGATTAGTATGAAAATCGATAGGAAAGTTATATTCCTTCAAATTTTCATACTAATCCTCAGGAAAATCCCCATGTAATTCACACTTTTCTTATAGTGATTCTCATACAACTAATCGCCCGACGCGCCATCTGCTTTGGCTCATCAACATTAGCGGGCTCATTTCGTAGGTAATCGGGTCATCGCTCGAGCTATTGGCACCAGATGAAGAAGCGGGACTGTCGCTAGAACTGGAGCTGGATTGCGACTCAAAGTTTGAATGTGTAGCCCCCTCCACAGACTGGGGGCACTGACCTTGACCTCGTCATTTGTGGGCACAATCTACTGGGATCCCCTAGAAATATGAGGGTCAGTGGGAGAGACCCTTGTGGTAAGTGGAATGTACTCCGTATCGCTGTCCGCATCAATCAGTCATTGTGATGGGACAACAGATTTAGATTTACCCTTCTTAGCGTATACAGGTGCTTAGTTAGGAGCCATGGTACCTTTGGAAGACTAATTAGTACCAAAAAAGGCAATAAGAATGATGGAATAATTTTAGAACAAGATTCAGACCAAAATAAAAACTTAAAAAAATTCCAGGGGGTAGCTGAACTGGTGACCTACGGTCCATCGATGGAATGACGGTCCTTAGGTCCCCTTCGTATGTCAGGAGGTCACATGTTTGGGTTCTAGATGGGGAACCACAGATGTGCAGCATGGTCCATCGATCAAACGAAAGACCGTAGTCAACACCATTGTTCCAGACTTATACCAAGTTAGTGTGCTACTGATCCATGGTCCTCCATCTACGGTCCGTAGGTTGATCTACGGTCCTTGAGTGGGGCTCATGGATTAGTTCTGTTCGAGGATGACCCTTCATTTATTTTGTACAAACCGTCATTTCAAGAAACAAACAATCAGACTAAGTCTAATCATGCATTTCAACAAAATATATGGTAGTTTATCATCCTTAGGATTTCGTTTACACAAATTTCTATTTTTTAACATACAAAAACAACGAACCCTAAGTCAAAACTTCCAATTAGACCTATTACTCCATTTAATTTATTTTAATTAACTACACACTCACATACTATTATTCCAAGGGTATATCTAACTTACAATTTCAACATTTTGACAAGTAATTCAACCACCCAAGGTCCAGTTCATCATTGTGATTTCAGTATGAAACAATGAAGTAATCAAAGTTCGGGAGCAATAGATTTACCTTACAAATGAGCAACGACGGTGAGTGTGTGATCAAGTATACAATCGCCTAAACCAACAATGACACCGAACTCGGACCTCGAGATCTTTGATGGACAAGAAATGGAGAAGAGATTTAAGAGAGAAAGGGAGATGTGGGAATGTGAATTAGAATAGCTGTGAAGTGATTTGGTGGTTTATTAAAGGATGAATATGGATATATGGAGAGTTAAAAATGGTTGGGAGGGAAATATGGAAGTGGGGAATGTTTTAAAACTGAGGGGTTATGTTAATTTAGGGACCGGGTTAGGTCGGACAGAAACCCTAGTGTGGACTCACGAGATCCCGTGAACGGTCCATAGGTCTACCTACGGTCCATCCATTAGGTCCGTAGGTCACTCTGACACTTAGAAAAATTAGAGACCTTACCTAGGATCTACGGACACCATCCACGGTCCGTGGATTGATAAATGGACTGTCGATGGGGTTTGTAGACCATTGCACAACAGGTTTCTGCAGATTTTGCCTCTTCATCCCTGCATACATAGCAACTATTTGGACTTTCTTTTTACATTTTCTGGACACTTTTGAGACACAGACCCTATTCAATATATAGCCAACACTAAAAAATAAAAATAAACACCTATCTAAAGACCTACAAAAATCAAAATGAAAGAAGAAAACTTTTAAATTGAAAAGAAAATCCTATAGTTGGAAAGATTGTACAGTGTAGGGTGACTCCAAAGTAGCACTTGATTAACATCGTGACACGATGCAGACACCTTGATTACTCAGACTTCATCAAGATAATAGGCCTCAATAACTTCTTGCACACTCTCGGATTTCCCCACGTAGACTTTGATCCTCTGCCTGTCATTTTAGACCTCGTTCCTTCCTTGTTCTCGAGCTCAACCGCTCCATGTGGAAATACTTGAGTGACTCTGAATGGCCTGGTCCACTTGGACTTGAGCTTGCCATGAAACAAGCACAACCTTGAGTTAAATCAGAGCACCAAATCACCCACAACAAATTCACGCTTTTCAATCTTTCAATCATGGTACTTGTTCATCTTCTCTATGTACAAGTCTAAACTTGTATATGCTTTAAGGAGAAACTCATCAAGTTCATTCATGTCATTCAGTCTTTGACTTGATCCGGTGCCCCAATCCAAACTCAACTTCTTTAGCGCCTATATTGCTTTATGCTCTATCTCTATAGGAAAATGGCATGACTTGTCATGTACAAGTTCGTAGGGGGACATACCTATGGGAGTCTTGAATGTGTTGCGATAGGCCCATAGGGCATCATCAAGCCTTCTTGACCAATCATTTTTGTTGGCGTTCACAGTCTTTGCAAGGAATTGCTCTATTTCTTTGTTTGACACCTCAACTTGCCCACTAGACTATGGATGATAAAGAGTGGCTATATTGTGACGAACTCTATATTTCTCTAGCAATGCTTAGAAAATCTTGTTACAAAAGTGAGAACCTTCATCGCTGATAATTGCCCTAGATGTACCAAATCTGGAGAAGATACTCTTTTTCAGGAATGCGGTGACACTCTTTCCCTCATTGTTTGAAAGCGTATTTGCTTCCACCCTTTTCGATAGATAGTTAACCACAACAAGAATATACTTCATCCCATGCGAACTTACAAATGGACCTATGAAGTCAAGGCCTTATACATCGAATAACTCAATCACCAATATCGAATTCATAGGTAGCTCTTGCTTCTTTGAAATTCCAACTTCTCTATTGCAATGGTCAAAAGACTTGGCGAAACCATGAGAATCTTGGTGGATGGTAGGCTAGTAATATCCACACTGCAAAATTTTGTGAGCAGTTCGTATACCACTATGGTGCCTACCAACAGGCGATGAATGACACGCATCTAGTATACTCATCATCTCAACATTGAGCACACAGCGACGAATAATCTCATCAGCACAAATACGGAACAAGTAAGGCTCATCCCAAATAATTTCTTCACATCAGACATGAGTTTTTTTCTTTGGTGGCATGAAAAATCTGACAGAACCAAGTCACTTGCCAAGTAATTAGCAAAATCTTCGAACCAAGGGATAAGATCATAAGAAGAAGCTTGATTAGCAAAATCTTTGAACAAAGGGATAAGACCATCCAAAAACTTGATCATAGCTTCCTCCTCTAATCTGGACAAATGATCAGCAACTCGATTTTTTGTCCCCTTTCTATCTTGCACCTCAAACTCGAACTCTTGCAACAAAAGCACCCATCTAATCAACCTTAGTTTTGCATCTTTTTTATCCATCAGATACCTCAATGCAGAATGGTCAATATGCACTATGACCATAGAACCAAGCAAGTAAGACCTAAATTTTTTGAATACGAAAACCATAGAAAGGAGTTCCTTTTCAGTCACAGTATAGTTCTTTTGAGCCACATTCAGAGCTTGGCAGGCATAGTAAATTGATGAAGAATCTTGTCTCATCTCTCTCCTAATACTACCCGAAGCGCCACCCCGCTCGCATCACACATAACTTCCAATGGTTGTCCCCTATCCGGTGAAATAATGATAGGTGCGGAAGTTAACTTGTCTTTCAACTCTCTAAATGCTCTTAGACAAGCATCATCAAAATCAAACTTACACTCCTTTTCGAGTAGTTTGCACAATGGGTGTGTAATTTTTCAGAAATCTTTAATTAACCTTTGGTCTACCAACATGCCCAAGAAAACTCCAAACACCTTTTACAGACATGGGTGGTGGAAGCTTTTCTATTACCTCAACTTTGGCTTGATCGACCTCAATACCTTTCTCCAAAATTCGATGACCCAGAACTTGACCCTCTTTCACCATGAAGTGACCCTTTTCCCAATTTAGCACAAGATTGCACTTTTCACATCTTTTTAGTACCTCATCCAGATGCATCAAACAACCATCAAACGAGTCACCTACCATAAAAGAATCATCCATAAATACCTCAATAGTTTCCTCCACCATATCTGAAAATATCAGCATCATACAATGCTTGAAGGTCGCTAGAGCATTACATAACCCAAATGGCATCCTTTTGAATGAGAAAGTCCCATAAGGACAAGTGAAGGTTGTCTTTTCTTGGCCTTCTGGAGCTATGGATATTTGATTGTAGCCCGAGAACCCATCTAAAAAACATTACCAATCCTTACCAGTGAGACGATCTAACATATTATCCAGGAATGGCATAGGGAAGTGGTCTTTCTCTATCCATGCATTTAGCTTGCGGTAGTCCATACACACTCTGCAACCAGTCACCGGCCTCATTTGAACAAGCTTATTTTTAGCATTTGGAACCATGGTGATTCCCCCTTTCTTGGGCACACACTGAACAGGATAAACCAAACTACTATTAGCAATGGGATATACGACTCCAACATCCATCCACTTAATGATCTCCATTTTCACAGCCTCTTACATAAGGGGATTCAGTCTCCTTTGGTGCTCAATACTTGGCTTACTGTCTGGCATGAGTTGGATTTTGTGAGAGCAAATGCCTTGTGGAATACCAATAATATCTGTAATAGTCCATCCAATAGCCTTCTTGACCTCTTCAAAAACAGAAAACAAGGCCTAAACTTGCTCCTTGCTAAAATCCACAGCAATGATTACTGGTAGAGTGCTATCTCTCCATAAGAATACATACCTCAAGTGGGATCGTAGAGCCTTGAGTTCCAATTTAGGAGGCTCTTCCACAGATGGTTTCGTAAAAGAGGATTCACGATTCTTCATTATCTAACTCCAATCTTTTTTGTTTGGAACGGAATTCGAACATATCAAGTGCGGCAAAAATTCATAATAGTCTTAAATACCATCACCATCAAAATTCATCATTACCGCTGCCAGTGCATCAACATCCAACCTCTCTTCAATAGACAATTCAAAACCTTGCTCCACAATATGATTCACAACCGATACAGACTTAAGATCGCTTTCCTGCTTCATACACCTACAGATATTAAAAGTTACCTCCTCATTATTCAGTCAAAACTTCCTCTGCCCTCTCTTCATATCGACCAAGAAACACTTAGTAGCAAGGAATGGTTTCCCTAAGATGATAGGAACCTCAAAATCAACCTCACAATAAAGTGTCACAAAATCCACTTGAAAGATGAAAGACTCCACTTTCCCAAGGGCATCTTGGAGAACACCAATGGGCTTCTTCACAGTTCTATAGACCTTGAGTAAATGCATCACAGTCGGTTTTGGAGCCCCTAAACTCAACTTCCTCTAGATAGACAATGGCATCAAATTAATGCTGGCACCCAAATTGCACAAAGTTTTCGCAAAGTGTAATATCCCAATGGTACAAGGAATAGTGAAAGCTCCAGGATCGTCTTTCTTTTGCATAGTTGACCTAGTAGCGATAGCACTGCAATGTTGCAATCTCTCATCATTCTCAAAACTGACAGCCCTCTATTTGGTCACTAAGTCTTTCATGAATTTAGCATACTCAGGCATTTGTTCTAAAGATTCTATCAACGAAACAATGATGGATAGTTGCTTCAACATAGTGATGATCCTGCGGTTTTTTCCTTCTTCAGTCTTTTTCACCAACCTTTGTGGGAACGGAGGTGGAGGTTTAGGCATAGGAACAACTTTTTGGGTCACCACAGCTTCCTTTGCAATATCATCTTTTGGCACTTCAGTAACCTCAATATCATCCTCATCCTTCTCTATCACTTGTTCAACCGCAATCGGCATGGGTAGATCAATGGTTTGTTTACCTCAGCAAGTAGTGACTATCACACAATGCCCATAATTTTTTAGATTCTGGATGGTGTTGCTAGGAAGTACGCAAGGCTGACGTGGATTTGCAGTGGTGGATAACAAACTAAACTGCTGCTCAAGTTGCTTGATTGACACTGCATGGGTATCAACTTTTTTATCGATTCCAGACAAGTCATTTCACATCTCTTTCACATTTTGATCAATCACACTAAACCTCTTCATCATATTTTGCATAGTATCCTCAATTCGTGACATACTATTACCATCCTCTTTATTACCAGGAAGCACATAGAGCCCAACTTTATCATTCTTGTTCCCATAACCGTTCCGTTTTAATTGTTGTCGCAACTGTACTTCTCTTCTCGGACATAGTTACCCTCACCGTTGTAGCTTCCACAGTTCCAACCTTGGTTTCCTTGACCATGGCGCAAATTATTCATGTTGGAACCTTGGGCGTTGGTTCAAAAACCCCCTATCTGATCATTCACCAAATTTGCATCCTCTTTATTGTAACACTCTTCACCTGGCGGTGGTAGCGATCGAGTCAGATAATTCACAGCATTTACTTTTTCCATACTACGACTCATATGCTTTAGTACAAACCCCAATTTTGTTTTCATCTGAGTTATGCCTTCCCGAATATCATCATTAGCTTAATTGGGTGTAGTTTTGACAACGAACGTGCTCCTTCTAGTATTAGCTTTTCTAGTACTCTAGGCTTTGTTCTTTTGTGAAATCCTCTCAAGATTTTCGGCGAACTTCTCAAAAGTGCACTCACAGTATGATCCTCTGGCAATAGTATCTAGCACAACTCTTTCATTGTGATCTTGCCCTCTATAGAAATACTTCTTCAAAGACAAATCATCAATTTAGTGGTTGGGAACAATTCTGATAAAATCGGTGAACCTATCCCAAGAACTGCTTATCGACTCTCTTGGTAATGTCGTGAAGTTGTTCAGCTTATCTTTATGATTTAACTTCTTGAACACCGAAAAGTATCTCGCTATGAGCACTTTGTGCATTTGGTCCAATAAATAGATCAAATTGTATAGTAACTCAGAAAACCACATAGCATCATCACTGGTCAACGACAATGGAAATACTCTCAGTCCGATGACATCCATATCTAACTTCGATCGCCCTACACAACTCTTACAAACACTTGACAATTTGGCTATGTGAGCATGGATCTTCCAAAGCCAACCCCACAAACAACCCTCTCACTGTAAGTATATGTATAAGACTGCTCGTTACCAGAAATGTATGACCTGGAGGTAAAGGAGGAAGGACAATAGGACCATCTGAGGTAAGCATCTATATCAGCCCTATAAGCCTCTGAGGAAGGACAATAGGACCATCTGACGAAAGACAATAGGACCTCTCGATGTAAGCATCTGTATCAGCCCTGGAATGCTCACAAAACCTCGGTGCTGGTGGATTTTAAATCCCTTCTATATTACCACCATGAACCTGAGTAGTCACATAAGCAACACCTGGAGGCTGAAACTCTACTCCGTCTTCTAAACTCTCTCTCATTGGATTATTATGTACCCCTTGATTATTCATTTTTCTCAAAGTTTTACTCAACTCTTGATTGCAGGGGGTCAATGGTTCGCCTCGACTCCGTGTACTTGGCATACACTAGAGTAGAAACCTATAGAAGATAGGCACAAAACAAACAACGTAAAATCAGGAAATACTTGACTAAAGTTCAGTAATGTAGTTAAGATTAATCTAAAAGCACAATTCCTCGGCAGCGGTGCCAAAATTTGATACACTCAAATTACACATCCCTAAGGAAGTATAAGTGATTGTTATCAAGTAAAGAATCCAATTGATAGGTTGGGGTTGGTCCCACGAGGATTATGGTTTAGACTTAACTTTAACTCACAATTATATCTATTTAGTCAAATTATTTCCGAGGAAAGTAAACAGGGGGGATTTTGTAAGTAAGTAATAGTTTAAAATGCTTAAGTAACAAGTAAACAAAATTCAAACTTTGAGTTATCAATTTGAGAAAGAAACTAGTGTATATGTGTTCTCCACAATCTCTTAACGCGATAGTCCTAATAATAATAATCCTTTCCTAGTGTTTTACATGCAAAATTGGTAAGTTAGGTATCCCTAAGTGATTGGTCTGGCAAGTAGGGAATGAGGAAAATTCTAACTTTGCACACTGTTAAATAGTATTCTAAGCAAAAGAATTAACAATACATGCATGAAAACTATTCAAGAATTACTTAATTATTATTCATACTTTGTTTATTGCTCATGGTTCCTACAACCCTAGTTGTGGATATAGCTACTCATGCTTGACAGTTCATAATTCATAATTAGATAAGAGGAATTCATGAACATACAAGTAGAATTGATGAAACCCAAAATCTTCAATTGAATTTCAAAGTAAAATTATATAAAATGTAATCCAGAAAATTAATTGCTACGAGTTTGCAAATTAATTCCCAAAGAATAAAACTTAGAGGTATACAATAATGTCTCACCCCTCAAAATGAGGATTACAATATCTATTTATAGAAAACAAGTCCTAAATAAAACAGGAAACAAAATTAGGAAATAAACTACTGGAACACGGCTTCTGTTAACGGCATGACCTATGAACCGTAGGTCAACCTACGGTCCATAGGTCACCCTCCGTGGCTCAACACTTAGAAATTTTCATCAATTACTGGAACCTTCAACTCCCAAATCATCACTGACAGATGTGCAGGACGGACCGTGGGTTGACCTATGGCCAATCGTCTAGTTTGTTATTCCACACTTGGTCAGACTTCCCTGATGTTGCACCTACGATGCATCACCTACGGTCCATGGACTAGAGTATGGTCCATCCTAGGGTAGGACCTACGACTGCCCATCCACGGCCCGTCGTTGGACCTACGGTCCCGGGGTGGTTCCATTTGTGGCTACTTCTGCACTTTTCAGCTCACATCTTCATCAACCACATCCAAGCCTATTTCTTGCAAGAATTATACACAAAACATTATTTCTAATAACAAAATATCCCAAGACACACACAAATTCTAAGTGAAACGCATCAAAAATACTGTAAACTCACGATATATCAAGAGAAAGAGCAATGGATTGGTGAGACAGTGAAAGAGAAGCAAGACACTGGGGAGGTTATCCTTTAAGCTACCCTAGAGAGGTCTCTTCGAGAGACTATAGAGGTCAAGTCTAGTGAAGTCCATCAAGACTACACCACATTTCCCATTGCTGAGACAAACACTAATACCCAAGCAAAGCTTTCTTTTCTGTCTTCCATGATTATATTGCCGAACATCGATGCTCCAATTGAGGCTTCTCCACTTGAGACCCCGGATGAGAGTGCTTCACAGCACAATATTTCATGGGAATCCTATATCTTAGCCTTCAAGTATTTCACTTATTTAGCATTGAGGAAACTGCTTTTCGTTTTTAGTGGGGTACGGGCCTTCATGCCAATATTACCCTTTTGTTTGTATTATAGTCTTTTAAACTTTAGTAGTTAATATTTTGTTTATATTAAAGTACTTTTTTGTTGGGAAATTATATCTCTATATTTCAATTTTTGTTCTCTCTTCATGAATGCAACCCTCCATGATTTTTAAAATCATGAAATGCTTGCATAGGTATAATTTGAGAATTGATTTTTTTCGATATCAATATCTTAAATATTACTGATGATGAGCATGATGCGTAGTGTTGGTGTTGCGAAAATGAAATTGATGTTGTTACACTTTTGAATCATTTGTTTTAATATTTTGTTCAATTGTTGTGCTTCAATGTGAGCCTTGATACGAACATCACACATATAATTTTGATATTTTCGGAATGCTCTAAATGAGTGAATTTGAAAGTGCCATGTGTGTTGAGTTTTTACTTGAAAGCATGCATGCGGAATCCTAGAATTTTTCTTACTAGTTCAATTGTGAGTCATGGTGAATATGAGAATGATCTTAGGCAAACTTTCAATGAGGGAACCAAATTGTTCATAAACTATTTTTGACTACATTGTAAGGGTGTGAAAGTATTTTTGCACCATTTGAGCATAATCCATTTGTTGTCAACCAAAAGAAAGCCTCTTGAACCAAATTGTCCCTATCACTTAAAATCCTTTTTGAAGCATTTTGATGTTTGAATAACGAAATTAGGCCAAAAACCTATGTTGGGTATTGAAAGGAAGGATGAATGAAAGGCAAGTAAATGTTAAACAAAGATAAAATGAGTGTCAACCTTGAAAATATTACCTAAAAGAAGGAACCCCTCCTTATAAAAAAAGAAAAGAATGAGAGAAAAGTGAAAATTTAAAAGAGAATCACATGAAATAAATGGGGATTCCAAAAAGATGAATGACAAGTTAAGGGTTTAGTACGCAATTGAAAAAAAATAGAAGAAAAAATAACTTGAGAAGAGGTTATGTTTATTGCAACAATGCGTTGAAAATGTAAAGACGCCGATCGAAATTGAACTTGCCTTAACCCTTAGCCTTATTACAAGATTTAAAGACCCTTGATATCTTGGATTAAATAGGTTGTGCAATGATTGGAAAATATGGGCAAACCTATGGAGCATAGCTTGCATGTATTTTCTCTTGTGAGAGAGTGAGAGTTGCATTGATTCCTTAGACCTATGTTGAAATTTCTTTGTGAGAGCATGGAATCGTTCTTGATGTGAGGGCACTTGAATGCATTTGTTGAAACATGTTCTTGCATTAGACAAGAAGCTAAAGTGAGCCTGACCTTGTGTAGAGACTGCCTAGTCATCATTTGAAGCTTTAGAATCATGATTTAGGGTAACATACTATTGAGAGTAATCTTGTTATGGCACTTTTATGCTAGCTCTCATTGAGTATTGTTATAGACACCCTTACTGAGGTTATTATTTTCTTGATTTACTTGAGGAAAAACAAAAGTTTAAGTTAGGGTTATTGATCATTGGTAAATTTGCACTCATTTAAGGTCCATTTAGCTCAATATTTAGTGTCCACAATGACTGATTTTGTCCTTTTTCATCAAAAAACTGATGATTTGCAGTTATGAAGGCAATTGGATAATGCAAGGACTGATGTTTGATAGAAGGTTCAAAAATATAAAAAGAAGTGGTAAAGTGAACATTGTTGATTTCCTAGAATGAAGAGTGAATCGCCTACTAAGCATGAACTAGCCCAATCTAATAGTGCAAGGCACTTGCTACTACCATGGAAGGTCGGCAAACTCCAGTAAAAAAGGCGATGCGCCTAGTAAGAACGGCGTACTTGATCCAAGTGAGACAGAACATGCATATAACTTTGATACTTCATTGACTTGTGAATATTTAAGCTAACCACATCTTCATTGACTCGAAACTTCTACTCACCACCTTCCTCATCAACCAAATCTTTGCTCGTTGACAAGAATGGTCTAACATGTACAACCAGAATATCAATATCAATTTCACAATCAAGCACTATAAAATTAGTGGGAAAAACAAACTAGTCTACCTTAAAAGTCTCATGATTGTCGGTTCTATTTCTTCAAGCCCAAGCATATTAAAAATAGACATCGTCATTCGATTTATGGTTGGACAAAGATAATACAAGGCTTTTTCAAATGTGCATGCACCAATAGTACCTAGATCATTTTTTCTTAAGGACCACATTCTTTGTCATAATTGCACTACAAGTTTGTGGTATTTCAATTATTTCACAATCTATCATCATTTTCTTTGTCACCGATTCTTTCATATATTTTGCATACTGTAGAATTTCAGTAAAGGAATCCACCAAAGGGATATTTACTTCCGAATCTTTCACCATTGCTAAAATTTGTTGGAACTTTGTGTTATCATCTTCCTTTCACAATTGTTGAAAAAAAGGTGGAGTTATCTTGATTTGGGGTAGTGTGTTTGGGGATACAACATCATCTTTCTTCACATTCAACTTAGGTTCACTTCCAATCTGTTTTGCTTGTGTTTCATCTTCTTCCATAGGTTGTTTATCATCAACAACATCCTTTTCAGTATCACAATTATTGGGCCTTGTTCTACCTTTCAATGTCTTTCCGTTTCGGTTGCGTATGGAAGAAACTTGAATAGAATTCATTGTATTCTCATTCACAAGGGACACAACTTCTTCATTGGGATTTGAATAAACGAGAGCAGCCAACTAACCCATCTTTTCTTCAAGTTAAATAATGGATTATGCATGTGACATTACAATAGTGGACAATGATAAAACATTACTCTTCCTTTCTTGAAAAATCAAATTAGACCCTTCCACTTTAGCAAGAATTTTGGTTAACAAATCTTCCGTTGTATTACTTACCATATCGTGGAAGTCATGAAGTGATGCATACTAATAATTTCCTCATTCATTTCCAGGAAAATTTCTTTTACCATTTTCAGTCTAACCTTGATTTTCGGCAAGCTTTTGATGGCTTAAATGAAAACCCTCCAATTTATCACCCTTGGAATAGAATCTTTCCTCACACATCTTCCGAGACATGGGATTTAAAAAATTTACACCTCTTCCCATAACATGCTCGCATAACATATCAAGTTGAGCCATCAATTTAGCAATGCTCTTATCACGCTCCTGATTCTTCTCCTCTTGTTCTTTAAGCATACCTAAATGTGGAAGTGACACACGATTCTTACTAGTATACCAAGTGTGATTAATTTTAGTCATCTCATCAATAAATGTTGATGCTACCACAAATGGTTGGTTAACTATTCCACCCTCAAAAGATAATCAACCAATCCTTTATTCACAAAATCAAGACTTCGGTAAAAGTATTGTAACACCAGCTTATCACGAAAACCTTGGCTATGGCACTATAGAAACACCATTTTAAAACTCAACCACACCTCATGTAAGGGTTGCCCGTTTACTCTTTTTAAATTCTGAATACCCTTCCTCAATTTTATTACTTTAGAAGGGAAAATAATCTCTCAAGGAAAGCTTCAATCAACTGTTCTCAAGAAGAAAGAGAATTATGCGGCAACTCAAACAACCACCAATAGATTCCCCTATCTAAGAAAAAAGGAATAACCTCAACCTCATTGATTCTTGTGAAATACCATCAACCACAAAAGGGCTACACACATTCACAAATTTGTAGAGCTGATCATCATGATCTTCATGCTCAAACCTCGAAATTATTCTCATTTTGATCAACTGCAATATCGGTTCGCGTTACAACAAATGTGATATCCTTATTCACAGGTGTTAACCACATTGCTCCAACCTTATTGGTGATATGAGAAGCCACATCAACACTCTTTCTAACATCCTTATCTTGCCCATGGCATGTAGAGTTGTCACCACTGTTTTCAATCATTATTTTACCTACAAATAGGAAACAACAATAGGACAAATCATAAGTTTGTTCAACTACAAGAAAATATATACAAAAATTACTTCTCAAATTAAATTCCTAGCTACTACTCTCCGGCAGCGGCGTCATTTTTGATAACACTTAATCTACTATTCAAAGGAAATTTAATAAGTAATAAGCCATTGTCAATAAATTATACCCAACTAAGAGTCAGGGTTGAATCCCACAATGTGTAGTGTGAGGTTAATAATCCAATGAATGAATTAAAATTGGTCTAATTCTAATGTAGAAAACGAGACAAATGGGTGAATAATTCCACCAAATTTAATCAAATCAGTTCAAAGTCACATATTAATAAAAACCTTAAAATAAATGGAGGTTGAACAAATTTTGTTAACTGTAGGGGCATGGGGATTGGAAATTGATATCACAAAGGGGTAAAATTATATTGCTCAACAAAGCTTAACAATCATTGATGAGCAAGGTTATCTACAATAATGATAATCTTCTTTCGAACTGATAACATTAGTTCATAAAAATCTCCTTTCGATCTCATTTATGTGATTTTCAATTCAACCCATTCCCTTGCTTTTAAAACTAGATTAAGCTAGATAGCAAAGATTGAACTAATTACCCACTCAAATTGGTCTTTTTCAAACACCAATTGGAGATCTAAGCTATGATAAAGATGGAAACCTTAATCCCTACATTAATCACATTGTAATGGTCCAAATCCATGAGAGAAAATAGTAAAAATGAGCAATAAAAGATACCCACTAAATTAAATCAACACCCAACCCCATAATCACTCCCCTATAGATTAGGGTTTTAGCAACTCATCATAAAAAGGGAAGAAATTATACCTCTTATGATAGCAACAATGGGTGTAGTGAATTTAAGCAATTATAATCAACACCCACTTTGATTTCGATCTCCAACTGTCAATTACAAGAGTGATGTTTAAAATACCAAATTAAGAGTTGTGCTAAATAGTTTCTCTCTGTAAAAGTTCCAAGTGTAAAAATTGATAAAAATTTAGATCTCCCCACTTTCTCTCTCTTTTCAAAAATTTATATTTTTCGAAAAGATTCTTCCATACCCCGTTGGTAATATTAGTTGGGTTCGCCTAACAGACTCGACAGATCACCCCTATCATTCAGCTCGCCCTTTACTGGCTACATGCTTTGGTGAAATGCAACCATTTTGGAAATTTCCCCATTTTGATAAGGTGATCAAAAATGTTTACACTTCCTTTAATGCTTTTGGCCATTCTTTCAAACACTCCTCCTTCCCTTGTCCTTAGCCTTCATGGTTGCGAATTATCAAAATATCATTAAAATAAGGCATAAATGAGGATCCGTACAGGCCAAACATTTCCATAATGCTTCTTGCCTTACTTAGTGCAGCTAGATATAATAAAAAAACTACCACCATTATCTTCTTGAGGTTTAGGGTTAGACACACTATCATTATTGAACTTAGAGGTCGGATCATTCAAAGAACCTCGATCAAAAATCTTTTACTTGAATTGAGGATGCCAATGTCTAACAGATCTAGAATGAGAAAATTCACCATCATCTATCCTTGCCCTCTTGGAATCTCGTGCACTTTCCAAGAGTTGTTCCTCCGCAATTTCTTGGGCCTGTTTAATCAAATTAGAGATATCCATCTTCTTAATCAACATGGTTGTATGACATTCATTGATCAGAAAATTGTAAAAGCCCAACACAAACATATTCATCCTCCCTTAGAGTCGACAACCATAGTTGGAGCATTTTTAGCCAATTGAGTAAACTTCAAAGCATACCCCTTCACACTCATATTCCCTTGTCGAAGATTAATGAACTCAAACAATTTTTCTTCTCTTATTTAAAGAGGAAAGGAATTATTACAAAAAAGATCCCTCAAAGTTTTCCTATCAAGAGGACCCGCATCAATGACCCTCTCTTCCTTCCATTAGTTTAACTAAACTTGAGCAATACCCTTGAGTTGATAAGCAACCAACTAAGCCTTCTCCACATAGAAAATCCCATAATTCCCACTATCGTATACACCATTAATGAAATCTTGAGGATCCTCATCAACCTTGGAACCATGGAACATTTAAGGAATTATCATAGTGAAGTCCCTTATCCTTGTCGCCACTGTACCCGCATTTGGGATCATGGAAGAAATGGCCTCCCTAAAAGCTTAGGCTGTCATAGTTTGATCCAACACATGAAAAGTGCCTCAACTTTTTGGTAAGAGTCAATTACTCGGTCAAAGGATCAACAAAAACATGAGGAATATCGGACTGCACATTTTCACTTGCATTCCCTCTAAAATTAGCTCTTTGAGGGGCAATATCTTGAAAAGCAATGAGCAAGATTTGGGAGAATGATCTTAATATTGATAGACTCTATGGCACAACTTTAGAGTAATAAAAGAAGTTATGTTTTCTAAACATTTTGTAGCTTATTATTCATAAATGTGGCAGTTTCACACTTATGAACAAGAGTCTACTCAATGTGACTTGTCATATTTCCTATGGCTTTTTCTAAAACCTTGAGCTTTGAATACCAAGTTGGGGCCTCATGCATACCCCTTAAGTACCATAAATAGCTGAGTGATGGTTGTGTAAAGCTCAAGAACCATAAATTGTCTGAGTGGTGGCTATGTTGGCCCTAACTCCACTGGTTGAACAAGAACATATGGGGATAGAGGGTCCGCCGCAGGCTTCAGATCCCCCTCTCTCTCAAGGGTTGGTACTGCAACCTTGGCCTAGTTGGAAGGTCGACTACTACAATAGAAGATCTAGAGTAGAATTAAGTTGAACACCTTAACCCTTAAATGATGCTCAAACTAAATAACCCAAATCAATGGAAGAACAATGATGAGTGGTAGATTTACACTCATTTGAGGCATATTTAGCTCAATAATTAATGTTCTGAATGAATAATTATGTCCTACTCTAATGATATTGTGGTTATTTTTATCTATGAAGGCTAAAAAATAAAGCCAGGATGAATCTTTTAAAGAAGGGAAAAGATATGAAAATAAGACTAAATTCCATCTGGTTGATCGCTTAGTAAGAAGAGCAGATCTCCCAATTAGATTGTACTCACTGAAAGTGATAGTATACAATATTTCAATTTATCGTGGTAGGTCGATCGATAAAAAGACAAACGATGATGAGCCGAATTAGAAAGGCAAATGTCTGGACCATCGCCAAAGGTGATAGTCAGAGGAGAAAAAGTGAAGGGTTGAATGGAAAACAAAGATTATATTTGGGGATATGCCGAAAGTGAATAGATGACTCGAATGAGCTCTCCAATTGAGGTTCACCTAAAAACCAGAGCAGAAGAAGGCAAGCTGAAGAGAAGATGGAAACTCGCCCTACGTGATCGGCGAGCCTAACTGATTTTGGTGTTTTGCTTTAAATGGTGTTTTATATATGAGTTATAAGCCAAGTGATGCATGTGATTATTTGATTTCAATGGCTACTGCTGCAATGATCATATGGAACTGTGCCGATGAATTAATTATATTTATTATTGTCTAGAACTCGCTAAACTTGATTGTTTTGGCTAATGTTTGAAATTGAACCCTTACAATTAGTGGGTTTTTGTTGAATTTTTATATGGGTGAAGCCTGAGTAGCCCAGTGTTTACCAAACACCTTGACTTTTCCCAATAATAGACAGAGCGACAACATTCTTAAGGGCAAATCATCAATTTGAGCAATAATTTATGATAAATAAGGAAGTCTGAGTACCTATGGGTAGATAAGCATATGGGTGGATTGTAATGATTTTAGAAAACTCGATATTGTTTCGTATGTTGGGTTTGTTTGTGAAAATTAAGCACATGGCTAAACATCTCCTGTTCGACTGGCTTGTCGTCGCTTGCCAAGGAGGTAAGAGAAATCACCTACTAAGCCCTAGCTTGCCTTTTTGAGTGAATATGTGACCTTGGGTATTGTCCCATTTTTAGAGCTTGTCTTAGTTCACCCAACCCACTAAGCGTATCGCCGAATGGGATTGGATGTCACCCTTGATGCATATTTCTTTTCATTCTACATAGTCACTTTTGGTAGACTTGTCTTAACCCACCAAAACCAACTCGGCCATTCACCGAGTTGGACATGACTCTGCCTATTGTCCCTAATTTCTTTTATAATTGCTTCTTTCCAATTTAGTGAGCTCACCCACTTGTTAGAGGACCCGCTTTCTCATTATGTGAGACTCAGAACACTTTTGAACTATGCTTTCAATTTAGATTGACTAACCTTCACAAATTTTGATGTTTGAATTCTTATGATTTGCATATTATGGCAAAGACAGAGGGGAAAAAATAGCTTCTTAAGAAACAAAGTCAGACAGATAGAGAACAAATTATTCTTGATGAGTGAAGTCTCTCAACTTATGTGGTAATGAGAGATTACCCAGTCATATAGGAAACCATCAAGTTTCACCGATTTGAAAAGTGCAGTAAACTCAAGACACTATATGTACCAAAGTGGGTCAGGGAATTCAAAAAGCCTACATAAAGGCCCTACCAAAGTAGAGGAAGTGTACAATATGGAAACCCTTGGAAGAAGTTGAAATATGTGGCAAGAAAGGGCCATGTGATTCAACTGAGATTAATGTTGTTGTTGCCACCTCCAATCATGTCGACATTTTCATTATCCAGATGTATCCAAAGATAGATGTTTTGAAAGGATGGTTGGCACCACTTATATTTGATATTTCTCTACTAGGGATAGCTGGTGGTGCAAAAATTTTAAATAATGATTTCAACATATGTACGCAGTAGTGGTTCAAATTTATAAGAAGCAACATCATGTCATAAAAAAGGTGTTTATCCTCTGGCATCCTATGTTTGTACTAGTGGGCACTATTATTGATAGTGAGCAAATCAAGGTCATAATCAATATTGTCGAGGAGATGTTACTACGGGCCAGAAATGAACAAACATCATTTTCTTTTCTCGTTCTTATTTCCCAGCTTTATGAGAATGCAAGAGTTCCCGTTTGGGGGAATATGATGTACAGGTCACAAGAGTCTTTCAACTACATATAGAGGATAGAGACTCATTTCTTACTAGATGATGCGGATCAGAGGAAGCCACGCCTCTTGACCCCGGTCTTGATTTATCAAATATGCAGTCTTGCCAGGTATCCAGATAATAGAGCCGCCAAACTTGATAATGACATACCCGAGCTGATTGATAGGGTAATTGAGATGGTAAGGGACTCTTTGAGGGCTAGGGTAACAAAATGGGAGTGGTATATTGAGTCCCACGGTGTAAGGTTGAACAACCTCACTACTTGTTAGGGTCCAGAAGAAGGCCAGAGGGATTTCCGGTGAGCATGACACCATGAGAGGCCAGCTTGCTACCTTACGAGTGGATGTAGACCAATTGAGCTCTACAAATATTTTGATTTTTTGGGGCAATGTTCTGATAAAAGATGAAATTTACATCATGCCACTGATGATGCCTAGTAGTGAGCCACCTCCGTGTGTAAAGTATATTGGGTTAGAGGGTAGAGTTGCTACTGATGATATTGGTAATGATGAGAGGTTGACAATTATTTGGCTGAAGAGACTGATGAGGATGAGATGAAGAGAGAGGAGGATAATCATGGTATTGTGTAAATGCTCATAGAGTTACAAGACACTTAGGAGATTATTGTTCGGGCTACCTTTGGGAGATGTCCGTAGTCAGCACAAGTTGAGTCTATTCAGACCCCTACATTTCTTCCAATAATCTTCCATCCAATAATGCTCTAGCTGATGCAACACTTCTGCCACCTGTTATACTATTTCCAAGCACTAATGCCCCAAATGATGCAATTCCTTCTAAGACTCCTCCCATTTATAGCACTTTACATGCTTAGCCTGTTAAGGGAAATTATTACTCTTTCTCTCGTACGTATCACTTTAGCATTGAGGAAAGTGCACATTTATTTTTTGTGGGGTAAGGGCCATTGTGCTAATATTCCCCCTTTGCTTTGCAATTTGTTATTTTTATGTTTTGGATGATTGTAGTATGTAACTTTCGTTTATATTAGAGTGTTTCATTTGGTTTTGTTCATCTCTTGTTGTCTCTTTTGTTTTCTCTCAATTTCGCAACTATCCCATGAGTTTCAAAAATAATGAAATGCTTGAGTTTTCATTGTAATAAGCCGAGGATTGATTGTGCTCAGTATCGATGTCTTAAATAGTACTCATGATGAGCATGATGTATATTGTTGGTGGTGCAAGAGCAAAATCATTGTGGTTGCACTTTTGAGCAATCTTTTTGAATTTTATGTTGACTAGTTGTGTTTTGATTTGAGCCTTACAATGAACATCACACATATGCTTTTGATCTTTTCGAGATGTGCTAAATGAGTGTGTTTTGAAGTGCCATATATAGTGAGGTTTCACTTGAAAGCATGTGTGTGGAATCCTAGAATTTGCCTTCGTAGTCTAATTTTTTAAACCTTGGTAAATTTAAGGCGTGATCTTGAGTAAAAACTCTAAGAGGAAACCAAAATTCTCATATCCTTTGTGACTACCTTATGAGGGTGTGCATCCATTTTGGCACCATTTTAGCCTAAACAATTTGTTGACAAAACCAAACTAAAACCTTTGAGTCAAATTGTCCACACCTTCTCACCCAAAATCCTCTTTAATGCATTATTTTATTTAAATAGCCAACTTACGCTTTGGGCCTTAGATGGGAGTGTGGAAAGGATGGTGGAACGAAAGACAAGTAAAGGGAAAAGAAAGATGAGACTCAACTCTAAAGTTTTTTTTTTTAAAAAAAAGAACCCCTCCTTATAAAAAATGAAGAAGAGACATTATGATGACAAATTTTGAAAAATGGAAATGAAAAAGATAAGTTGATGAAATAAAAGAAATTCCGAATGAAGTGAGTGAAAAGTCAAAGGCGAATTTCTCAAATGAAAAGGAATGAAAAAAATTTAAGAAGAGGTGAATATGATTGCAACTATTCTTTGAAAAATGAAGTCACTAAGCTAAATTGACCATACCTTAACCCTAAGCCCCATTACAAGCTTAAAAGACCATTCATATATAGCATTAACAAGGTTGTGTGATGATTGGAAAATATGGGCAACCTATGGGATGAAGCTTGCATGTATTTCTCCTTTTAGAGATGAGAGTAGCATTGATTCTTATTTCTTTGTTGATTTTCTTTGTGTGAGCATTGAATCTTTCTTGGTGTGAGGACGCTTGAAAGCATTTGTTAAAACATGGTTTTGCATTTGAAAAGAAGTGATAGTGACCTTGAGCTTAATTTGAAACTAGTTAGTCATCACTTTAATCTTTATGATCATGATTGAGTGTAAAATGTTGTTGAGTGTAATCTAGTAATGACACTTGCATGTTATTGCTCATTGAATACTCTTATGGACACCTTTGTTGAGCTAATTGTGTTCTTGATTAACTTGAGGACAAGCAAAAGCTTAAGGTTGGGGTGTTGATGAGAAGTAGATTTACATTAATTTGAGAACTATTTAGCTCAACAATTAGTGTCATAGATTCCTAATCATGTTTTATTCTAATGATATTGTGGTTATTTTCAACTATGAAGTCTAATGGATAAAACAATGATGAATATTTGAATGAAGGGCCAAATTTTTTAAAAGAAAGTTAAATTCAATCTTGTTGATCACCTAGAAAGAAGGTTGGATCGTCTAATGAGACTTACCTCGCCTAAAGTGACAGTGCAAAACACTTGAATTTATGGAGGCAGGTCGGTAGTCAAAAGGAGAAAAGGCGATGCGCTTAATGAGAAAGGCGAATGTGTGGACCATCACAAAAGCTGACAGTACAATGAGAAAAAGTGAAGGCTTGAAAGGCTAACAAAGGTGGTATTAAGAAATATGAAGAATGTGAAAGGTTGGCTCAAATGAGCTCATTGACTAAGGTTCAAACACTTGAATCTTAAAGCAAAAGAAAGGTGAGATGAAGAGTAGATTGTGACTCGCCTAACGTGATCGGTGAGCCTAACTAATGTCTCCAAATAGTTGATGAATTGAGTGTTGGGCCAAATTTCTTGGACATTATAAATAGCCCAAAGGAAAGAGGAAAAGAGAGTCGATGTGAGTTTGAATAGTTTTTTGTGTATGAACAAGTGAAGAGAGAAAAACACCTACCTTGTGAAAAACAAATTCTAGGTTTTGGGGTTTTCAACTTTGTTCTTGATATTGACAAATTCATGTTGAATTCAAAGTGAGTTTGCTTGTATTTATTTTACTTCATTTTACCTATGGTTCCTTGCATGAAAGGTATAATTTCTTTGCTTTTTATTGATGGGTGGCCACAACCCTAAGATCTTGGGGTGCAATTATGTGGTTGAATGTTTATTTAATGTAATAGATATGGTGTTATGCTCTTTTTTTCTTTTGTTCATACATGAATTTAGGCAAATTAGAACAAGGTTAACTTATGGGTTATGGTTGCAAATAGAAGTTCTACTTCCGATCAATGGTCAATGCTCGAAAGAGATTGATTGGAGTTGGTAATTAGTCCAATACTAGAGATTTTTGTTCATATTTGTAACTTGCTTGAAAATGGAGGTTATGAGTCGGACCTATTTTCCCTATTTCTACATGGAAAGAGACAATAGAGTAACGTATTTAGTTTTTAGTATATTATGTATGTTAGAACGAAAAGAGATTATATGCAAGGAAGCTATGAGATCGAAAGAAGATTAGTGTCATTGAAAATGACTCATCCTATTCATGAATGTTCATCACTATAGAGTTACACGATTACCCTTATGTGACATTAATTTCCAATATCCACACCCTAAGATTTCTTGTTACTTCTAAAAATTTCCAAAATATATGTTCAATTGTGACCATGGATAACAATTTTTTAAAAAAAATTGGTGCAATCAACCACCCACTTGTTTTTACTATTAGAAATGAATGATTTTACTATTCAGATTTCTTGATAGAATTCTGTATGATCTTACCATGCTCTATGAGATTCAACCCCAACTCACAGTTGGTTGTTAGTATTGATGACGATTGTTGTCTCTTGTAATTGGTTTTGAAGAGTACATTTGAGCATTGTGAAACAACAATAACATAGAGCAAGGGAAAATACCCACTAAAATAAATTAACACCCAACCCAATTAACACACCCCTGGAGTTGGGGTTTTATCCACACATGATAAAAAGCAAAGGAATTCTATTTATGATCTTAACAACCATCACTATGTTTAAATTAGTCAAGAATCATCAACACCCACTAGATTTCAATCTTTAATTTTGTCGATTCAAAATTCATTCCAACACCAAAATCTAAGAAGAAATATGAACATTCTCTATCCAAATGTTTCTAAGTTAAAACTAGTCAAAATAAATACTTTCTATTTCTTCAAAGATATTTATACTTTCTCCAAAATCAACCCCAAATATATTTTGCATTCCATTCGGCAACATGCTCACTGGGTTCAATCAATGCATCACCATTTTATTTTTGAGTTGCCCTTTCCTGGCTTTAGGCTTCATACGTTTGAACCCTAGTTTAGCGAACTCGGTAGAGTCCTCTTTCATGATTGGCGATTAACCGAATTGCATTGTTTTTGCCTACGTTAGCCTCACTTTTTCTCAACAATTTTTTACTTTCGGTAATGAAGTTGGGATCACCCTTGTTCATTCTGCAGATTGTGGATGTGTCCTCTTTTCACTGATTTGTTTTGACACTTGACAGTTAGACACTGTGAAGTTTGTTGATGTTTAGCATGTTGGGTGATTAAACCTTCTATTTAGGCGATAACCAATATGGAGTTTTATACTCCTTTAAATGCTTTTAACATCTTTTCACAATCATTCATCCTTGCCTTGTAATTTAGCCTTTATCACTGCAAAACATCAAAATATTATCAGAATAGGATGTAAATAGGAATTGAGAAGAATAATTGTTGAACTAAATAGACGTTAAATTAATAGAAATCTACCTTTCATAAACACCCCCAACTTAAACTTTTCGTTGTCCTCAAGTAAGTTATGAACATAATGAGTTCAACAAGGTAGTCTACAACAATTATCAAATGGGTTTTAACATGCAAATGCTATTACAAGACTACTACAAGCATATGTGTAACGACCCAAAGTTTACTCTAGATGTGACTGGGTGTATAAGACCACAAGAGGACCTACACAAGTCACTTAACATACATGTACAAAATATAATAGAAAATATGAGAAATAAAGGTAATTAAGTCCCATATCAATAAAAGAGTTTGACATAAAGCAGAAGTCTAATCATAGTTTCGACAAGACATTCTAAGCATCTCATAGAGTGGTGGGGACGTAACCCAAAAACTAAAGACATACCAAAGCAAAGTAAATGTGATAGGTCTTCGGAAGATGAGGAATCACCAACTCTTCAACTTAAAATTGTAAGGCAAACTAGCCACAATTGAGAGGAGTAACATCATCGGACCTTACATTAGTAAAACAATGTAGGTAGAAGTATGCATTAGTGCATAGAATGTACTAAGTAAGAGGGACATACATTAAAATGTAAAACATAATCACAAGAGGACAAAATAAAAAATATGATATGCATGACCAAGCTAAATATTTTCAAATCATTTAGAGAAAAATCTTAAATCATGAACATGGTCAATACATCTTAAAACACAAGGACATCTTCATAAAACATTGAAAGTAACTTGGTTCATTTTTGGGGAAATTAGATTTAACCGAAAATAGACGATGTGAGTTATAAGATGGAATCTGATGTAAGTGCAACATCGAGAAAGGAGAGTATACTTTCCATGGTAGGAACTCAATATCATATCATATGTTGTATGTGGATCCACTGTCTACGAAGTTTAAGTAAACTCCTATAGGGGCACGTAGTTTGTAACTAGAGGTTGCTACTAGAGAATATCCTATTTGGGCCTTCACCTCAAGGTTCTCTCTATGATAAGTTAAATCTTAATAGAATAGTCATTTCATAAGCATAACATCATAGATGGAAAAGCACAATTTAGTTACTAATACACGCTAAAAATATCACAAAGTAGAATCAAGCTTATGGGAGAACTTTTCACCAAACCATGAGTCATTAATATGTGAGAAAATTCTTTCAGAATTTAATTTATTCTTATCTTAAAGAAACCTAGATCATAAAAAATTCATTTCCACAAATCAGGCATAAATTCATGAAAATCTAAATCATAGATTTGTAGTTTCTTCATAAATTTATGTCTTTGAGAATTCATGTTAAATGCACGAATTCATGTGAAAAAAATTTGGAAAGCATGTAATTATGTAAAAATAGCCATAATAAGGTCAATGTCAAACACTTGAATCAACACTATTAGAACCCATGAGGAATTGAATAAAAACTCAATGAATTTAGAGAAATTGAACTTTGGAGAATTCAGAAACCTTCAGGCACAATAGATAAATGGATCCAATAGATGAAGCCATAAATACCTTTATCTAGAAGCCCAAAATAATGGAGGAATTGGAGACTTGAAAACTTGAAGAACCCTAGAATCCCTTGTGATCCTTGGAGAGAACAACTTGAGAGGAATTTTTGGAATTAAAGGGAATGGATAGTTTCTTAGGAGTAAAATCAGTTATAAGGCCTCTTTTATAGGCAAATAACGTAGTTAAGGAACTATAAAAGTAGAAACAGACCCAAATTAACCTTGTTTAGAATTTCCGAACAATCTTACGATTGTGATCGATGATTCGTAGAACTTTCTATGGTTCGTACTGGTCAACTGCTAAATATCACCTTACTTTCCATGAGACCTTTCTACGGTCTATCTAAATTCCTATGGTACAAAGGACTCAATCCCTAGAACTCAACTTTTAGTCCAATATTTCACCAAGTCTGAACCCTTTCTAAGAGACCATCCTATGACTTATCAAACATCCTACGACTCTTCCTTTTTATTCGTAGGCCAAACTTCAGAAACTTGAAATTCTAAAACTAATCTCAAATTCTACGCTACCTTTCCTAAGGCTCATAGGACTTCGTAAGGTCCGTAGAAAGGACTCATAGTACCTGCTTAAGTGCCAAAAAGTAGAATTTTCGTGTTCTTTGGACTTTGAAATTTTTGAGGAGTTACAATATCTCTCCCTTAGGAATACTCGTCGTCGAATGGGATGACTCAAGCTAGCATGAATAGAGTAGGAGAATAACTAACAATTTAACTTGAAAGAAATTCTCATGGAAATACACATAAACAGAGAGAATCACTCAAAGCTAAATCATAACATCAGAAATAGAGTTTTCATGAAAGTAAATGCATATGGAAACATAAAAATTACCAAAATACATGAATCTGAAAGAATGAACCAGGAGTCACTAATACCTCAAGCTATAATGGGACTGGAGGGATAGAGATGAGGATATCGGGACATCATATCAGCAAGTAGTACCCTTACGTAGTTGGTTCCTCAGAAGAACTTTCACGGAAACAACTTCCTTATTTCTCAACTTCCAAACTTGTTGGTCTAAAATCTCAACCGAAACCTCTTCATAAGAAAGATTTTTTTTAACTCCCAAAGCTTCTAAAGGAACAATGGACATCAGATCTTCAGCACACTTCTTTAAAAAAGGAGACATGCACTACAACAAAGATGATATTCTGCTATGAAATTATTAACTACGCTATAACATTCGTCACTATTTGTTCATTTTTTGTGACAAAAATGAGATTTTGTCTCTAAATATATGACCCCACACTATTATTGACGAATCACAAAAGTCCGTGGTAAAATTTTGTCCTTTAAAATTTCCCACCAAAAAATAATTTGGCGCCATTTAGTAAGTATCATTAACGACGAACTTTAAGTTATTAGTGACACATTTTTTTGTCTTTAAAAATGTTTCTCAATTGTGACAAACTATATTTTGTCCTTAAATTAGTTCTGTTTTGGGAACGAAAAAGTTTCGTCACAAATAAGATGTTGCTACAATAGTGACAAACTAGCGTTTGTAGTCAAACAATATATGTTTTAGTGACAAAATATATATTTATTTGTGACCTTATTATTATCACTAATGTTATACATAATTAGTGACATTTACTTTATTGTCTTTAATCAATTAACGATTTTGATACAACAAAATTCGTCACAAAATGAATTATGTGTTAAAACAATTTTCTTAAACAACACAATTATATCATCGAGAAATGCAATTGAGGTTTGTACAGTGAAAGAATATTATCATACCAACACAATAGTTCTTGTTTATCTACTAATTTTTCTTTTTTAATCAAGAAATTAATGATCTTCTTGATTTTCTCAAAAACATCCTACTCTTTCAGTATTAATTTGACATAGTCTCATGTCGTTTTTAAGCTATGAGGATCTCTATTTATAATACTTCACTCATTTTGATTTGTTTAATCCATTTTAACTTGATACATAGTTTAAGAAAGTAAAAAGGACATTTGAATCTTGTGGTTAAAAAAATTAAAAGAGGCATGGCAAATACGGCTCCAGTAAGTAATATAAGCTTAGATTCTAATAGAAAATGTATTTCGAAATTAAAATAAGACTACTACACTAGTAGTAGCAACAAGAACAAAATGAGGTAGAAACCATGTCAAGAATGTAATAACGAGCAACAACCAAGCCTCAAGGAGAGAATGGTGATGGATCTTCATTGCCTATGTCTAATTGTTCCAAGTGTGGAAGGAAGCACGAGGGTAAGTGTCTAGCCGGCACGGATGGTTGTTATGGTTGTTGTAAGAGTGGTCACAAGATGAGGGATAACCCAATGCTTGTGGCTAAAACAAGAGAGGGAAAGCAAGTTACTCCTAGTAGTTCGGGTTCCAAAGCTACTAAACAAAACCGATTCTATACTCTCCAAACCCGAGGTTCTCTGGATGTGGTTACCGGTATGTTGAAATTTTTCAAACTTTATTTTTATGCTTTACATGATCTCGGTGCTACTTTGTCTTTTGTGACACCATATATGACTATGAGGTTTGATGTGCTCCCCGGTGTATTGTTAGAAACTTTTTATGTCTCTACTCGTGTTGGTGATTTTATACTAGCAAAGAGGGTTTATAGAAAGTGTCCTGTTTCCTTGTCCCATAGAGTTACTCTTGTTGACTTGGTAGAGCTTGATCTGTTAGACTTTGATGTTATCTTTGGTATGAATTGGCTGCACTCATGTTATGCTTCTATTGATTGTAGAACCTATGTAGTCAACTTTCAGTTCCTGAATGAGGCTATCCTAGAGTGGAATGGGGGAAATTCTATGCCTAAGGGTCAGTCTGTCTCTTGTCTTAAAACTAGAAAGATGATTTCTAAGGGTTGCATTTGCCATCTAGTTAAGGTGAGGGATGTAGATTCTGAAACCCCTTCTCTCAAGTCGGTCCCCGTTGTAAATGAGTTTTAGGAAGTGTTCCAAGATGGCTTACCCGATATTCGTCCCGAGCTAGAAACATACTTCGATATTGACCTTCTCCCAAATAGGCAACCTATTTATATTCCTACTTATATAATGGCCCCGGTAGAATTAAAGGAGTTGAAAGAACAATTGAAGGATTTGTAGGATAAGGGTTTCATCCGACCGAGTATCTCTCCATGGGGTAGTCTAGTTTTGTTTGTTAGAATGAAAAATGGGTCTCTTCGTATGTGTATTCACTATCGTCAGTTGAATAAGGTGACCATTAAGAATAAGTATCCTATCCCAAGGATAGATGATTTATTTGACCAACTTCAAGGGGAAAGTGATTTCTCTAAGATTGATCTCCGATCGAGTTACCACCATTTGAGGGTGAAAAATTATGACATTTTGAAGACGGCTTTTCGAACTCAGTATGCTCATTATGAGTTTCTAGTAGTATAGTTTGGATTGACTAATGCTCTGACGGCGTTTATGGATTTGATCAATAGGGTGTTTAGAAAATACCTAGACATCTTTGTGATCGTTTTGTTGATGATATTTTGATCTATTCAAGTAGTGATAATGATCATATTGATCATTTGAGGATCGTGTTGCGAATTCTCAAGGACCAACAACTTTTGGCAAAGTTTAGCAAATGTGAATTTTGATTGAGCTCTATAGCTTACCTTGGTCATATTGTGTCAAGTAAGGGAATTGAGGTAGATCCTAAGAAGACGGATGCGGTCAAGAGTTGGCCTAGACCTCTAACTCCTTTGGATATTAGAAGCTTCTTGGGTTTGGCTGGTTATTATAGAAGATTTGTTGAGGGATTCTCTTCAATTGCCTTTCCTTTGACAGCTTTGACTCAAAAGAAGGCTAAGTTTGTATGGTCCGAAGCTTGTGAGAAGAGTTTTCAAGAGTTGAAAGATAGACTTACTTCTGCTGCAGTGTTGACTATACCGGAAGGAACAAATGGTTTTATGGTTTATTGTGATGCCTCCAGAATTGGGTTAGGGTGTGTACTTATGAAAAATGGGAATGTTTTACCTAGGACTCAAGGCAAATTAAGATTCATGAGAAGAAATATCCTACTCAAAACCTTGAATTAGCGGCGGTCGTATTTCCCTTAAATATTTGGAGATGCTATTTGTACAGAGTTCATGTTGATGTGTGTACCGACCACAAGAGTTTGCAATATGTGTTCAATCAAAAAGATTTGAATCTTCGCCAAAGAAGTTGGCTTGAATTATTGAAAGATCATGATATGAGTGTGTGTTCCTTCTCACTTCAGTAAAGCTAATCTGGTAGCGGATGCTCGTAGTCCGTTATCTATGGGTAGCATTGATCATATTGAATTAGAAAAGAAAGAGTTGGTTCGAGATGTTCATAGATTGGCTCGATTAGCTGTTCAATTAGTGGACTCCACTAAAGGTGGTGCTATGGTTCACAATGGTTCCAAATCATCTTTTGTGGAGGATGTGAAATCCAAGCAACGTCTTGATCAAATTTTGGTAGAATTCAAAAAGTTGGTACTTAAGAAGTCCGTAGTGTCTTTCTCCCAAGGGGGAGATGGTGTACTTAGATACAAAGGTCGGCTATGTGTTCCCAATGTTGAAGACTTGAGGGAGCAGATTTTAACAGAAACTCATAGTTCGCGGTATTTCATTCACCTGAGAGCCACAAAGATGTACCATGATTTGCGGGAAGTCTATTCGTGGAATGGAATGAAGAAGGATATTGCAGGATTTGTGACTAAGTGTCCAAATTGCCAACAATAGAAGGTTGAGCATAAAAAATCAGGAGGTTTATCCCAAGATATTAGCATTCCTACTTGGAAGTGGGAAGATTTAAATATGGACTTTATTGTTGGTTTGCCTTGCACCCGGTGGCAACATGACTCTATTTGGGTTATAGTAGTTTGGATGACGAAATCGGCTCATTTACCTCCCTTCAAGGTTTCCTATTCGACATAGGACTATGCCAAGTTGTACTTAAGAAAAATGGTAAGGTTGGATGGAGTGACCTCATCTATTATATCCGATCATGGTACCCAATTGACTTATCAGTTTTGGAAGTCATTCCAAAATGGTCTTGGCCCTAAAGTGAAGCTTAGTACAACCTTTCATCCCTAAACCGATGGGCAAGCAGAGCGTGCTATCCAAACTTTGGAAGATATGTTAAGATCTTGTGTGATTTATTTTAAGGGTAATTGGGATGACCATTTTCCATTGATTGAGTTTGCTTATAATAATATCTATCTCTCGAGTATTGATATGGCTCCATTTGAGGCCCTATATGGTAGGAGGTCTAGATCTTTTATAGGTTGGTTTGAGGTGGGTGAAGTTTCCCTCATTGATCCCAAATTGGTACATGAGGCCATAGAGAAGGTTCGACTCATTAGAGAGAGGTTGAAAATGGCTCACAGTCTGCAAAAGTCTTATATCGATGTGAGAAGAAGGGATCTTGAGTTTGATGTTCATGATTGGGTTTACTTGAAAATCTCACATATGAAGGGTGTAATGAGGTTTGGTAAGAAAGGGAAGCTTAGTGCCTGATATGTACACCCATATCAGATTTTGAGGCGTGTTGGTAAGGTTGCTTATGAGCTAGATTTGACAAATGAATTGTTAATGGTACACTCGGTTTTCCATGTATCTATGTTGAAAAAATGTGTTGGTGAGTCGACATCCATAGTTTCGTTAGAAGGGTTGGGAGTTGATGAGAGTCTTTCTTATGAGGAGGTTCCAATTAAGATTTTAGACCGACAAGTCAAGAAGTTGAGGAATAAGGAAGTGGCTTTCGTAAAAGTGTTGTGGAGGAATCATTTAGTTGAGGGTGCTACTTGAGAGGCTGAGGCCGCTATGATGTCCCGATATCCTTATCTTTTTCCTTTTACCCTGATTCTATCTAGAGGTTATGAGTTCCTCTTGGTTTTTCCATTATTATCAGAGTCATGTGTTTTATGTGTTTCCATGATTTCCTTATACTATGCATGTTCATGAAAAGCTTATGTTTGAAAGAAAATGAGTTTATATGATTGATTTTCCTCACGATTGTTGTGCATTGAGTATGAGTTGCCTATAGACTTCATGAGATGAATTGATGAACATGCTTTAGTTATTCTTTTTGAGAGTAAGTTGCATATGAGCCCCATCAGATTGTGTTGATCATGATTTAACTTGGAGAAGGTAGTTCCTCCTTGAACATGAGTAATTTTGAGATTTCATACATATTGGGTTGATAGATGTAGTTCCTACTTCCTTTTGATGCATTGAGTATGTTTAGTTGGAGTCAATGTTTCCTCCATGAATTGTGCATTGCATGAATGATGGGCTATTAGAGTTAGTTCTACCCCTCTTGAGATGTTTTGAAAATGTCCTAGCTTGGAGTCGATAGCTCATCCTTGGTTGTATGCATGGCATTGTAGGTTTGGTTGTTAGTTCCTCTCCTACTCTTTTAGAACCAATTTAAATCTCATTTGAGGATTAATGATCCCAAGGGGGAGATATTGTAAGACCCCAGATTCGAAAGATGGAAGCCTACAAAATTTCAGCTATAACGGTTGCCATCCGTGGATTGGTTACGCAAAAATTGTCAAGGCGATGGACAACAGTTGGACCTAAAGACCGTAGATGGGTCCACGGTAGTAGAGGCCGGGTTTCCAAAGTAATCTCATGCGATGGAAGCTCTCCAGTTGTAGAGGTCGGGTTTCTAGTAACAATTTTCATATCCCATAACTATGTGCCCCCATAGGTTGATTAGCTAGTGGATCCACTTAATCTAGAAGTCCAAGGTTCTACCTTCGACAAGTAGGACACCCTTTTTTTGGTGTGGGGTAGACACCGGATTCAATGTTATAGCTCACATGTCTCAATGTCAGTTAAGACTTATTTCCCCACAAGTAATAATGAACTAAGGTTAGTCAAGGAGTATCTCACATCTGTTCAAAGGTTTTAAAGAAGAAGTTAGCTTGCATTGACCATGATTTATGACTTATGTTTTAATAACTCTTTCATATGATGCTTTAGTTGGTCAATTGCATGCCATGAAATGAAATGTCTCTTTTAGCATGTTTTAAATATTTGTATGCATGGCTATCATACTTGGTACATTTTTTGTACTAACGCATACTCTTGCCTACATTTTCCCAAGGTTTCCGAGTCCCGAGCTTTGGTGAGTCCTCATGCTTCGAGGATGGAGTTTAGTATTTTCAGTTTCTTTCTTGTATTTCTCCTTTGAACATGATGTATGGGCTAGGACCAATTTTATTCTATTGTATTAGATGGCTATGATGAGACAAGTACTTTAGACTTCCACTTTTTGTTTATAAAATGTATTGGACTTGGACTATTGTTTTACTCTTATTGTCCTATTTCTTATGCTACAAGAGTTAAGTGGATTGTATGGAGTCTTTCGGGGTTCTATGCGCCATGTTACATCTAGGGGGTACCCCTGGGTCATGATAGTGTATAAGACCCCAAGAGTCTCTACATAATCACATAACATACATGTACACAATGTAATATAAAATACGATAAAAAATGATAAAAATATCATATCAACAAAAGAGTTTGACATAAAGTAAAAGTCTAACCATATTCTCGACAAGTCATTCTAACTATCTATAGAAGTCATCGGGACATATCCCCTATACTATGCACAACATCTGAAAACTAAAGACATACCAAAGTAAAGTAAATATTACATTGTCCTTGAAACATGAGAATTCACCAAATCTTGAAATTTGATTGGTCAAGCCAGCTAGCCACAAGTGGGAGGAGAAAGATAATTAAACCCTACATTAGTGAAACAATGTAGGCTCAAGAATGCATTAGTACATGGAATTCACTAAGTATGAGGGACATGCAATAAAATGTAAAACATAATCTAAAGAGGACATAATAAAAAACATGATATGTATGACGACCTAACCATTGTAAAATCATTTAAAGAAGAATTGTAAATCATGAACATAGTAAATACATCTTAAAACATAAGAAAAGCTTCATAAAACAATGAATGTAACTTATTTCATTTTTTGAGATATTAACTTTAACTGACAATAGACCATGCGAGCTATAACATGGAATTTGATGTAACTCCCATATCAAGAAGGGAGAGTGTCCTTTTCAAGGCAGATCTCCATATCATATTATATTCTCTATGTATATTCACTAGCAAGGACATTCATTTCCAATCCTAAGGGCACACATAGTTTGGAACAAGAGGTTTCTACTAGAGACTATCCAGTTTGAGCGTCTACCTCACTGTTCTCTCGGTGCAAAGTTAAATCCTAAAAGAATAGTCATTTTCATAAGCATAACATCCTAGATGAAAAATCAATTCATTACTAATCCAATCTTAAAATATTATACAGTAGCTCATTAAATTTTGAATCAACATATGTGAGGAAATCTTTCACCAAACCATGATTCCTTAATATGTGGGAAAATACTTTCACAATTCCATTAATGCTCATATTAAAGCAACCTAGACCCTAAAACATTCCTTTGTATAAATCATTCATAACTTCATGAAAACCTTAATCATAGTTCATCAATTAATGTCTTTTACGGTTCATGGTCAAAACTCATGATCAATGCGTGAGTTAATGTAAAAACAATTGGAAAGCATATAATTTAGTCAAAACTAATCATAGTAAGAACAAATTCAAAAAATTGAATCAACATTATTAGAACCTATGAGAAAATGAATGAAAATCAAATATATTTTGTTGAAATTGAACTTTGGAGAATTGAGAAACCTTGGGGCTCAATGGGTGAATGGAACCCATTGATGAAGCCCTACATACCTTGATCTTAAAGCCCAAAACAATGGAGGATTTGTAGTCTTTAAAACTTGAAGAACCCTAGAATCCCATGTGAGCCTTGGAGAGAAAAACAAGTGTGGATTTTTGGGGATTTGGGGGAATCAAAGGGAAGGGGTAGTTTCTTAGGAGTAAAATCAGTAATAGGGTCTCTTTTATTGACAAAACAATGTAGTTTAGAAATTATTAGGGTATTAAAAGACACAAATAACCCTGGCATAAAATTTCTGAATAAACCTGCAGTAGTGACAAACGATCCGTAGAACTTTCTTCAGTCTGTACTAGTCAACCATAGAACCAACTTTTGAAACATAAATTTAACCCTTACTTCCACAAGACCTTTCTACAGTCAATAGACTCCTCAATAGAACATGACTTTTAGTCAAAAAAATCCTTTAAGTCCTAACCCTTTCAAGAAGACCATCCTACAACTCGTCAAACATCCTATGACTTGTCCTATTCATTTGTAGGAGAAATATCTTAAACTTTAAATTCCAAAACTAATCTACATGTCTAAGACTTCTTTCCTGTGGGCCGTAGGACTTACTACGGCCGGTAGGACTTCCCACTCTCCATAGAAAGGACTTATAAAGCCTTTTTTAGTGTTAGAAATAAGAATTTTTCTTTTCTTTCTAGTTTTCAATATCTAAGGTGTTACAATATGCAATACTCAGTCATGTTCACAAACCTTCAAACGATGACAAGTATGTACCAATCTATGATCAAATTCACTAGCACTCCCTTTTGAATGCAGAACCATGTATTAACAAAAGAAGTAAAGTGCCTTCACACAAAAAAATGATTCCATGCTTTCACAAAGAATATCCACAAAGAAGTTAGGAATTAATACAACTCTCACTCTCTGAAAGAGAAACTCATGCAAGCTTCATCTCATAGGTTTGCCCGTATTTTCCAATCATCACACAACTTAGTTTGTGCAAGAGCTCAATGGTCTTTTCAAGCTTTTATTGGGGCTGAGGGTAAAGATATGATCAATTTTTGCTTAGTGACTTCATCTTTTCGAATCATTGTTTTACTCATATTCACCTCTTATCAAGTTCTTTTCATGTTTTTCACTTGGAGATTCAAATTTCAACTTTTCACTAAATTTGTTGGACACCCTTTTTATTTTATCAGACATTCTCTTTTTTTTCTTTGAATTTTAAGCTTGTGCTAACTTGTTTTCTAAGGAGGGGTTCCTTCTTTTGGCCACAAATCTCAAAATTGAATCTCACTTTTTTTCTTCATATTCCACTTGGCTTTCTTTCCTCCTCTTTTCCGCACCCCCAACTAATGTTTTTGGCCTAAGTTGGCTATTTAAACAGACCAATGCTAAGAAAAGGACTTTCTAGGTGAGAAATTAGGGATAATTTTGCTTAAGAGGTTTCAACAAGGTTTAAAACAAATGATTGAGGCTCAAATGTTTCAATAGGGTTGCCACCCTCAAAAGGTGTCACAATAGGTATGCATATTCAGTTTTCCTCTCAAAATTTTTTAAAAAGGTCATTTCTTTTGCTCATCAAGGCTATACATTTAGACCAATAAGGCAAATTCTACTATTCAATAAATCATGCTTTCAAGTATGACCTCACAACACATGGAACTTCAAACCCAATAATTTAGCACAACTCTACATATAAAGGAGCTTCTGTGCAATATTCAATACAAGGATCACATCAATATTCAGCTAGTCAACACAAGAATCAAAAATATCATTTAAAAGTAAAGACGCACTGGTTTCTTGCAACATAGACACAAAATAAATTTCTCATCATAAGTAATATCCAAGACATGGATATTGGGTAAAATCAATACTCAAACATCGAAAATGAAAACACAGCTCACTCATTTCAAAACTCCAAATCTCATGGGGGGAATTTGCAGAGAGAAGAAAATGAATTCAAGCACACGAAAAGTAAGGGGTCTAAGTGCTAGGAACTTCAAAGTACTAGAATCTCTCCGCACCCCACAAAAAAGAAAATAGTAGTATTCTCAATGCTAGAAGTAAAGAGAAAAAAATAAGTTGGTTGGATCCTTATGAGAAGGGATCTAACATATGTCTCCATCGGTCGAGGGATACTTGTGCTCGCCTATCAAGTTTGCCAAGTAATTGAAAATACTCAAATCCCCACATGTCCGTGTAGAAACCAAGAATTTTCTAACCCACTCAATGAAATTGTTGCTGATCCCCTTGTTGGATAGGTACATCACTGAGAGATTCCACTAATCATCCAAAATGATAGTGCAGTTACATGGAAATTCAATCCAAGAGGTAGACCAAATAAGTTACACTGAAAATGCTTAGCAAAACATCCTTGTGTCACTCATTCCACATAATTTGACAGAACATTCACCAACTTGAATCATTTCAAGGGGGAATTTAGATGTGGTTCATATTTTAAGATCAGCAAATCACCAGAGAATGTCTTACCTCACCTAATACTCCTTGCCTTCCTGCACAAGTGACACATATTATGTAAAACAACTAACACTTGGGTTTCCTCCCAAGAAGCACTTGATTTAATGTTGTGGCATGATATGGAAATGATCTCAAGCATCGTCCAAGTACACCACTTAAATAACTCTAACATCACTACCCTCCCCAAAGTAGACTTTCAACTTTTGGTCGTTGACCATAAAAGTGAGGCCTTTAACATCTTTAATTTGAATCACCCCATTACCATATACTCTAGTAACCATGTATGGCCAAGTCCACTTTGATTTTAGCTTTCCCGGGAAAAGCTTCAACCTTGAATTAAAGAATAGAATTTGTTCAGCTACCCAAAACTCCCATTATGGAATTTTGGCATCATGAAATCTCTTGACCCTCTCTTTGTAAAGAAAGGATTTCTCAAATGTCTTCAAGCAAAATTCATCCAACTCAAGAAATTGGTCAACACGGTCCTTTGAAGATATTTCCCAACTAAAGTTCACGCTTCTCAATGGCCATAATGCTTTGTGCTTTAATTCAATGGGTAAGTGACAGGCTTTCCCAAATACTAATTGGTGATGGGGCATGCCAATAGGGAATTTGAATGCTATCTTGTAGGATCAAAGTTCATCATCAAGCTTGTTAGACAAATCAGTGTAATTTATACTCACCGTCTTTGCCAATATGTTATTAATTACCTAGTCAAATAACTCAACGTGTCGACTTGTTTTTGGGTGGTACAGTGTAGCGACCTTATGCTTTACCCCATACTTGGACAGTAGTGTTTCAAATTTTTTATTGCAAAAATAAGACCACCATAACTTTTAATGGTTCTTTGGGTACAAAACTTTGTTAAAATGTACCTTTTGACGAACTTAGTGACACTCCTACCCTCATTGTTTTGTAAATTCATCACTTCTACATATTTAGATACATAATCAAGAGCTACAAAGATATACTTGTTGCCAAAGGAGATAATGAATGGTCCCATGATATCAACTCCCCATGCATCAAAAAGGTCAACTTCCAAAATTTGTGAAAGAGTAGTTCATGTCCTATAGAAATACTCCCTTGAATTTGGCATTTCACATAAGTTTTACAAAATTTGTATGCATCACAATATAATATGGTCTAATAATATCCGCATTTCATAACCTTTAAAGAAGTTCAGAGTCCTCCAAGATGCCCACTCCTAGGTTATGAATGACAAGCAACAAAAATTGCATTTACTTAACTTCCAAAATGCAGCGCATGATAATATTATCAGCGTACTCCCAAAAATGATAGGGATCATCCCTAAAATACTTCTTGGCATCGAATAAGAATCTCTTCTTTTGATAACTATTTACATCTTAGGGCATCAACCAACACACTATTAAATTTACACAATCGGCGTACCATGACATTGAGGTTTTGGATATCCTCATCTCTAGTTCATCTGGAAAAGCATCATAAATATCTAGTTCTTCCGCGAAAGCCGCAGTCATTTCCATTATCACTCACTTGGAATTAAATTCCTGAAGAAGAAGTACCCATTGAGTAAACCTAGGCTTTGCTTCCTTCTATGACATCAGATATCGGAAATCTACATGATCAGTATGCACAACAACCTTGGTACCCAATAAATACGCTCTGAACTTTTCAAACATGTACACAATGGCTAACCACTCTTGATCCGTCATAGTATAATACTTTTTGTCACAATTCAATATCTTGCTTGCGTGTTAAATTGGATTGAAGAATTTATGTTTACGCTACACAAGAACAACACCGAGTGCAACTTCACTTACATCACACATCATTTCATATTAAAAACTCCAATCGGGTGTGACTATAATAAAGCCTGAGAAAAGCTTTTCCCTCAAGCTAACAAAAGCCTACTTGTAATGAACATCAAAGTCAAATACACTTTATTTTTCAACTAATCAACATTAAGGGACAACAACTTTAAAGAAGGCATTGATTAATCCAAATGATGAATTGGAAAGTAAGAGTTTATAATTGAAGTCGGGAGGGGGGGAGAATTAGCTCCTCCCAATCGTATCTCTCCCAAGATAAAAGAAAAGATTGACAATTTTTCTTTTAAGAGCCATCTCCCTAATAAAAAAGGATTCTTGTGGTAGGCAATACCAACCTTTTCCCACGAGTGTATCGAGCATCTGATCAATGAAAGGAATAGGAAAATGGTCTTTCTCAGTCCATGAATTCAACTACCGCAATCCATACACGCTCTCCAACCAGTTACCAGTCTAATTGATACAAGGTCATCTTTATGATTTGGAATGACTATCACACCAGCATTCTTGGGAACACATTAAATCCACAAAGATATTTCCACAATGTCCGCAATTGACCAACCTAATACTCTTATATGCTTCTTCAACTCCATGAACTCTTATATGCTTCTTCAACACCATGATCACTGCATTTTCTTACAAATCTTCAAGGTAATTTTCAATTATTTTTGGCAGTGTATTTTCATCACCCAAGAAGTTATATCGAAGATGGAGAGGAAGTACCTTCAATTCCAATTTTGAAGGTCCTATAATGAATGATTTTGCTGGTGGCACATCTAGATTTGACAAGTCAGTGTCTAATTTTATTGGTTGAAATGACAACCTAATGCTCTTATTTCTTATTCATCATAATTGAGCAATATCACAACCAATGATTCCCCACTATATGCCGCCTCGCTAATACTTGACACAACTTTTTTAATTTGATCTAAATGAGAAACCACATGCACATCAATTGGATACTTCAGGGGTTTGGAAATATTGAAATTTACTTCTTTCTCATTTACTTGGAATTTTAACTCTCCCCCTTTAACATAAACTAAGGCCTTTTTTGTAGCCATGAATGGCCTACCCAGTATAATAGGAACTTCATTATCAATTTCACAATTTAGAACTACAAAGTCTGTTGGGAATACAAATTTATCTACCTTCAATAGAACATCATAAAACATGCCTACCAGCCTCTTGATTGAATGGTCCGCCATCAATAGGCTCATGCTAGTTGTCATTGGTTCCTCAAGCCCTAACTTATCGAACACCTTCAAAGGAACTAAATTAATGATCACCCCGAGGTCACATAGACCGTTAGCAAATGCTTGCATTCCAATGGTGCATTTTATGGTGAAAGATCCTGTATCATCTCTCTTTATGATTGCTTTTTTTTCATGATAGCACTGCAAGTTTGCGAGATTTCAATGGTTTCACAATATATCAACCTCTCATTCGTGACTAACTCCTTGTATACATTACATACTTGGGTATTTCAATCAATGCTTCCACCAAAGGGATACTTACCAAAAAGTCCTTAACTATTCCCAAGAAATTCTAAAATTTCATATTATCATCTTACTTCCTCAATCATTTACGAAAGGGAGGAATTATCTTGATTGGGGCTTAAATAGTTGGAGCTATCACATAAACATCTCTATCATTTGTTTTTGGATCACTTTCCTCCTCCTTCACTTGTGGGTCAACCCTCTTTTTAGGTCGTTCATGATCAACAACTACATTTTTGTTACAAATTTTGTCAATCACTAACTTATTATGCAGCACCCTACCACTTCGAGTTACTATAGCCGACAGTTGAGGATCACTCTTTCAATAAACAGTTGCGACCAAGACTTCTTTCAAATTACAATATACAATAGTGGTAGGATGGCTCATTTTCTCTTCTAGTAGTTTAATGGATGATGAGTGAGAAATGATTGTATTTGCAAATTATGAAAAATCACTCTTCATTTCATGCAACTTGATATCAGATCCTTCCTCCGTATTAAGAATTTTGGCAAGCAACTTCTTGGTCCGAGCACTCTCCGGATCGGTTTGTTGTCTCCTAATTTCTCTAAGGTTGTTAAGTGATTCACATATTCCCTTATCACATTCAAATCCTTCACAAGATTCATTCGTATCTCTCAAATCAACATATTCCCCACTACCATCACTACTCCAGTTCTAACATTGATTTTCGTTTAGCTTTGGATAGCACAGGCGGAACCCCCCATTAGGCCACTTCTTGATTGGCTATCCTCATTACAAATATTTCTAAATATAGCATACATATGATTCATCCTTCGACTTATATCAACCATATTTATCGATCTAGTAGCATCCCTCATAACATGTTTTGATATCACTTCAAGTTGAACATTCATTTTAGAAATGTTCTCATCATGCTCCTAGTACATTTCTTCTATTTCTTTGGTCAAACAAACTTGAGGACGAACTAAGACAAAAACACTTCAATCATATACCAATCTCGGTTGATCTTTGTCATTTCATTTAGCATCCTCAAAGCCACAAAAAATGGTTGTTGTACTAACCCCCCTCGAATGAGTTGATCGGCCAACCCCTTATTCATGCTTTCCAGACATCGATAAATATATTGGAGCAATAACTTATCTAGAATGCCATGGTTTGGACATTGTAACATCAACCTTTGGAAACACAACCATTATTCATGAATTAGTTCACCATTTATTCTCTCGAAGTTTTGGATACCATTTCTCAACTTATCAGTCTCAACAAGTCATAAATCACTTGGGGTCACTATAGGAACACTCTAATGATGAATAAAGAGCATTTACACATAACTGACCCTTAGGGTCATTATTGTTGAATTCTTGCTTACCATTCCTTAAGGGATTTGACCCCAACTCCTCATTGGTTTTAAATTGCAAATGAATCCCCAAACGTTGAATTATAACATATGTAGTTTAATGTTATCAAACTAGTCTCTTTAAATTCTTTCAAACATATTTTTTTGCTCATGTAGATGTATGCTCAAATGCAATTCCATGTTATAGGGTTACTAGGGCCAGAAATGACATCGAGTGTCGGCCACAACCAGGGTGTAGTCTCGGGGAGAGACATTTTTATTGAGTCAATAAAGCGATTTGAGCGTACTACTTTCTTTCAATCCTTGAGGTTTGATCCTGACCTCATAAGATAGGTATTGTTTTTGCAAGCGACCACCCATGTCTTAAACATGAGATATAGCTGAGCGTTATCAATTTACTTACGAGATTTATAAATGTATTATTGTAAAGGTTCTCGACCATAGATATATAGGTGTGAAAATGACTTGAATAATTGAGTTAGAACTTAATAGATTCTTACTGGCTAAATTAACCTTATTAATGAATAATCTAGATAAATTAAGAAGTTGTATCAATTAGAATATAAAATGATTGTAAGGTAGCCCATAACCATAGATTCATTTCATTTCATTGATATTATTGAAAATCTAATAATATTTATTAGTTAGAATTTATTATTTTTCTAGATTATATTCATTTGGTTTTATTTTATGTTAGTTAATGATTATAACATCAAATTTTATTTCACATTTAGATGATTGTGCTAGTTTGATCCAGTTAATGATAAATCACAAGTTGTACATAGTCACTCTTTTCACTTGTATGTTCAGGTATACTTATGTATGTGTTTGGGAGCAACAATAATTAGGTCTTTATTGGGCCAATATGACATGAATTCGAATAAATCAAGTTAGTAGCTTAGAATCCCAGATAATTAGACCGAAAGATATGTTAAATGATTTGTTCTCATGTATTCGTATATTTTGATATATTTGTGTAAGTATATATAAATTAAATAAAAGTTGGATAAAAAGCTTGGTAAAATATTAAGTCAAACTTGATAAAAATATTGAACAGGGCATTCCCAGTCATATAAATGCAGAAGAATTTTATACTTTCCCTTGATAAAAAGAAAAAGGAAAAAGTTGATTCCATATTATTCACCCAATCCCGATGAAAAGAATGAGATCCTTGGTGTCCATATCATGATAATCAGCTTTGGAAGTAAAAGACTCCACCAGAAATGTTGCATTATTTGACATGACGATATCGTTAGAAGCATCATGTCCGTTGGTAGGGGGATGATAGTATAAGCCAGACGTTTGGGGATAATGCGCCCGAATCCTATTGGCAATTTTGGCACCCGCATCCAACATCTCAACGTACTTGCCCATCTCCCCGGCCTCCTCTTTCTTCCTCCGCCCAAATTTTCTCTTCTTCTTCCAAAAAAGAGACAGAGGGAATTGACTAGGAATACGTAATAATAGAGAAACAATTTAGAAGATATACCACACCCAAAATCTCCCCTTTCTGAGATAAGCCATCAAATATTGGAGGGCTATAAAATACTAAATTATGTTAAGGCAGCCTTGTAGGATTGTGGATAAAAAATTCTAGTAAAATCATAGGCAATCTCTCAACTCCATTTACTTATCTCTGTTTGTCATTTTTTTTTTTTTTTTTTTTTTATTATTATATTATATTGGTATATTTATTGTGCATGAACAAGAATTAGAAGAATTCTATACTACAATAATATATATATATATATATATATATATATATATATATATATATATATATATATATATATATATATATATATATATATATATATATATCTTATTTCTATAAAAAAAAAAAAAAATGTAATACGATAAGTTTTTCTGATTCTATGAGAAAATTCCCAATCCACTTCTAATTGTATTTTCTAATACTCTCTTGTACGTGCAATCTGGTTCTTTAATCTACACATTGGGTGAATATTTTTTTTTACTTTGGATCAATAATGTTATCACTACTAGAAGGTTAAAAAATTGAGGACTAAAATTGACAGACTATGTAGGTTTTATTAATGAATTTATTTTTATTTATCTATCTTTACATACTACCTTATGGCATGAAATCCCTAAATTGAATGATAAATTACTATAAAACCCCTACATAAAACAACAATCTGTATCTATTTGAATAACATGTTCCTTGAAAGGTTATGACTTTTCCTTGGAGTTGTGACTTTTTCAAATAAGTCACAATATGTATATGTTTCTACTACCCTTTGTTGGTTATAAATAGAGGGATTTCTAATGATTTTTCAACCACAAAACTTTCTAATTTTCTACTCTTCTTCTTCATTATCGTTGAGTGAGTATGAATGTTAGTGATATTTGATATACAACTATTTGGATGGAGTAGACCATACTATCCTAAGAGGATATATTATAGAACCTTGAGTATTCTTTTTGGGTTAATATGTACAAAAGTAGGAAATGTTCAGATATATAAAGCTAACATGATGTAATCTAGATTCATTTATTTTTGTTAACAATTTTTGTTTTTGAAAAACCTATGTATCCTTCTTCCCATGAACTACATGCATATGATAAAAATATCATATTTATAGCTAATGATCTTCAATTTGGTGAAATACTACACAGTCATCCTTTATATATGGATAGTATAACACCTCGAAAGTGCCCAACTTAGATAAACTTTTAAAATATGGAAAAAAAGAGTTGAAATGTTGTAGAAATTCACTTATACGGACCCATTCATGGAACTTGAAAGGAACCACGAGCCATGAAGGGATCCTTGAAGTGAACTTCAAAATTTTGATTTTAATTCAAGATTAACAGAAGTTTTTAAGGTCCTTAAAGGATCACAAATGGTAGACCTGATATTGTAGCACATCTCTGAAATGGATTGTAGAAGAAAAGTTTTATGGATGGGATCATAGTCCGTGAAAGGTAAATGGCCCATACATCCATCCATGAACCCATTATTTCGTATTCAAGAGACATTGACCTTTACGGACACATCTAAGGTGTGTGAAAGATTGCATAACCATAGATGGATCCATAGAAGTCGACCTTCAGGAGCCAAGTTCCAATTGAGCCCATAAACACTTTCACGAGCAGTAAAGAGTTGTATGGTCTTTGGAGACCTCCATGAAAGGTGTATCCAAGAACCTTTAAGTCAAGGTTAATTGGGTCTAGTCTCACTCTATTAATCCCAAATCTATGTCATTTTGGACCAACATTGCAAACTATTACTCATTCTTAATTACCCTAACCTCCCCATTCCCTCTCATCCTATCAAAACAAATTTCTTCTCTTCCATGTTTCTCTCCCAAGAAAAGAACAAGATTCTCAAGCTTCAGCTCACCTCTTATGAATGATTCAGTATTATTAGATTCTCACTATTTCTATTATTATGCATGTTTTTGTTGGGAGTTTACATAGCACCGAGAAGGCCTAGGGATAGAGGCTCACCTATTAGTAGAGGCAAAAGACCTTTAGAAGAAATCTCTTTGTCCCAAAACTACATGCCATCATAGGACTTTGTCTTAGAAAGACATTAGCTATTGGATCTATATTACCTTAGACTTATGGTCCTTACCTTGGTAAGTAGGACATTCTCGTTTTTGTATGGGAGCATTATACTAGACTCCATGTTGTATCTCACATGGCTTATGTTAGTTAATGATATCTCCCACATATGTAATGATTTTCATACTAATGCATGACATGGTACTATATTTTTAGAATCGGTGCATAAATTTTATGTTATGTTTACTTAATCATTGCATTATAATGTTTTACAAACTTATCATGTTATCATGAATTGTTTATGTATGTCCCCATATTCAATATATTTTGAATAATGACCACATACTTTTTTTTGCTTACATTATTTCATAATATAGGTTCTGACGCCCAACTTTTTGCCGCAATTAGTACAAGATTATATTAGCTTTGTATTACCTTGATGATAAACAAATATTATATCTCCAAAAAAACCTATAAGAGTTCATTGTTAAAATAAAGGTCCAAATTTAGCCTAATTGTTTTAATGGTACTTTTGTTGGGTTTTTTCCATAAAGGGCCGGGGGGGGGGGGGGGAAGGGGGAGGGGGCTCTTCGACAAAAGAAGGATTGAATGATTGTAGTAACAAGTCACAAATTATATTTCCAAGAATCAATAGAAGATAAAACTAGGGTATGTGTGATCCCCCAAGCTCTTCACTAAGTAAACCTTATAGTAGTAACCTTTTATACTTTCTAGCTTGCAAGATAGGTAAGTTAGATATCACCTAAGTGGTTGGTCCCCTAAATAAAAGAATTTCACCACATACCTTGGTCTCTCTAAGGGTGTATTCCTTACTAACCCTTACTCTTGACCCCATATCAGTTATCCCTTGGTCCATTCAAGCTATTAGATAAGGGTTAGTAGCCTAAAATCTCTGTTGTATAATGTATTTTCTCATTCGTTACCCCCTTTTTCTGGCTAGTAGGTATAAAGTGAGTTATAAAGTTGGCCTCCTTTAAAAAGCAATCGAAGCAAATAGAAAAACCATAAATGCATAAATACTATTTAGGATTTAGTAGTTATTAGGTCTATTTTGTTAATTTCTCATTGTTCATGCAACACTAGTTGTGGAATAAGCTAGTCATGCTTGGGTGATCTGATATACCGTGATTTTACGGTATTTTTGATACGTTTCACTTAGAGTTTGTGTGTGTCTTGGGCTATTTTGTATTATAAATAATGTTCTATGTGTCATGTTTGCAGGAAATAGTCTTGGATGCGATTGATGAAGATGCGAGTTGAAATAGAGAAGAAGTGACCACCAACGGAGCCAACCACGGACTGTAGATCCAATGACGGGCCGTGGGTGGGCAGTCGTAAGTTCTTGTCTTAGAAGTGAGTTTCAGAACTCAAACCATAGGCTAACAGGATGGCCCTTAGCCAACCCACTGACCATAGGTGATGCATCATAGGTGGAACATCAGGGAAGTTTGATAAGTGTGGAACCACGGAACAAGGCGACGGACCGTAGGTCTACCCACGGTCCTTCCTGCACGTCCGTTGATCAAGATCAGAAAGTTGAAGATTTTTGTACCTGATGAAATTGTCTAAGTGTTGAGCCACACAGAGGACCTACAGACCATAGGTCGACCCACGATCCATAGGTCAAAGCGTCGGTCGAAACGCATCTTGCTAGTTATTTCCTTATTTTGTTTCCTGTTTTATTTAGGATTTGTTTTCTATAAATAGGAGTTGTAATCATTGTTTTTTGGGGTTAGACATTATTGTAAACTCTTAGTTTTTGGTGTTTTTGGGAATTAACTTGCAAACTTTAGCAATTTGATTTCCGAAATTCATTTTATACAATTTTCTCTTTGAATTTCAATTAAAAATTTTGGGTTTCATCAGTTCTACTTGTAAGCTCATGAATTCTTTTTACCCAATTATGAATTGTAAATCTTCAATCATGTGTAGCTAAATCCACAACTAGAGTTGTGGGAACCATGAGCAATTAACAAAGTATTACTAGTAATTAAGTAATTCTTGTATAGTGTTTATTCATGTATTGTTAATTCTTTCACTTAGAAGTCTTTTTAACGAGTGCAGGAGTTAGAACTCGCCTCGTTGCTACTTGCCGGACCAAGGAGGTAGCTGATGAGAAAAGAATTAACAACAGAGATTTAGTGGTTGCTATCTAATACTCTAATTTCAATTGGTACGAGGGTGAAAACTGAGTCATACATTGTTGTGATGTCTAATCTGGGGTATAGGTAAGGGTTAGTAAAGCATACACTTGTAGCCGAACCACGATGCATAGTGAAAGTCCCTATTTGGAGGACTAATATCTTAGGGATACCTAACTTTTGAACTTTGCATGTAAAACACTTGGAAATGATTACTAATATTAGGAGTACTGCGTTAAGAGCTTGTGGGGAACACATATACCCTAATTTCTCTCTAATATTGATAACACAAAGTTGAATCTTGCTTGTTACATAATGAACAAATTGTTACATGCTTACGAAACCCCCCCTTTTACTTACTTGTCTCAGAAATAGTTTGAATAAACATATATAATAGTAGGTTAAGTTTAAGTCTGAACCATATTCCTCTTGGTATCGGCCCCAACCTACAAGTTGGGTTCTTTATTTTACAACGATCGCTTATACTTCTTTAGGGACGTGCAATTTGAGCATATCAAATTTTGGCGCCGCTGCTGGGGAATACGACTTTTAGATTAGGTTTAACTATATTATTGAACTTTAGTAAATTATTTCCTGATTTTATGTTTTTCTTTTGTTTTTGTTTTCTACATGTTTGTACTCTAGTGCATGCCAACTACATTGAGTCAAGGCACACCTTTGACACCCTATGATCAAGAATTAAATAAGACTTTGAGGAGAATGAATAACCAAGGGGTACTAAATAATCCAGTCAGAGAGGGTCTAGGTGATGGAATTTAGTTGCGGCCTCCTTGGGTTATTGATGTGGCCGCTCAGATTCTTGGTGATAATTTACTCGAAAACCAAGAAAGGGTGCAGATTCCACCAGCACCAAGGCTTCGTGATAACTACCAAGTTGACTACAATACTACTGAATCTGAAGGGCCTATTTTTCTACAATATCTATCTCTAGGGCATACATTCATAGTAATGAGCAATCTAATTCAAATTCTTACAGAACGAGGGTTGTTTGCTGGTCTAGCTTCCCAGGATCTCCATGGTCGCATGGGTAAATTGAGAAGTGTCTGCAAGATTTGTGTGTGGGTGACCTGAATTGGATATGGATGTTATCGGGTTTAGAGTTTTCCCTCCATCATTGACTGGTGATATTGCGGTGTGGTTTTTAGAGCTTCCATACAATTTGATTCATACATGAGACCAATTGCATAAGGTGTTCATGGTGAAGTATTTTCCGATGTCAAAGAAGCTAAATCACAAGGATAAACTGAATAACTTCGTAGCACTACCTGGAGAGTCCGTAAGCAGTTCATGACATAGGTTCACTGTATTAATCAGAAGTGTTCCTAATCATCGCATTAATGATGAGTCGCTAAAGGAGTACTTCTATGGAGGACAGGATGACAATTCAAAGGTTGTGCTAGATACTATTGCTGGAGGATCATATGGTTAGTGTACTTTTGAGGAGATCGCTGAAAAATTTGAGAAAATTTTTCGAAACAGTAAGGCATGGAGCACTGGAAAGGCTATCACTGGCAAGAACACGTTCGTGGTCCAAACTACTCCAAATATAGCAAATGATGACATTCATGAAGAGATGTCTCAAATAAGGACAGATCTAGATTTGGTATTGAAGCATGTGAGTGAAGGGGCAGAGAAAGTGAATGCGGTAAACTACCTAACTAGAGCTCCACTAGCACTGGTTGAGGTGTTTTACTATGAGGAGGATGCGTATTTGGTGAAGGATCAAATGGGGGTTTTCGAACAAATGCCAAAGGTTCCATCTCGAATAATTGGTACCAAGGTCAAGGAAATCAAGTTTGGAACTATGGAAACTACAAATGTGAGGGAAACTATGTTCAGGATGGGAACTACAATTGTGATAAAAACTACAATCGAAATAACTATGGCAACAAGAATGATTAAGTTTGGCCCTATGTTTCACCTGGTAGAGAATTTGGTAATAGAGAAGCTGGTGGTAGTATGTCGCGTATTAAGGATATGATGTAAAAGATGATGATGAAGTTTGATGCAACTGATGAGAATGTGAAATGACTTGTCTAGAATTGGTTAAAAAGTTGATGCCCATGTAGTGTCTATCAAGAAACTTGAGCAGTAGTTTAGTCAGTTGTCCTCTACTATGAACCCATATGAGCATGGCACACTTCCTAGCAACACCATAAAGAATCTAAAGAATGATGGTCATTGTATGATAGTCACCACTCGGGGAGGTAAGCAGACCATTTATCCCCCTATGCCATCTAAGGTTGAAGTTGTGAAACAAAAAGATGCAAATGACATTGAGGCCATTGGAGAGTCAGAAAATGCCACAGAAAAGTAAGCGGAGGTGACCTAAAAAATTGTTCCCATGCCTAGACCTCGACGTCCATTCCCACAGAGATCAGTGAAGAAGACCGAAGAAGGAATATACTGCAGGTTCATAACTATGTTGAAATAGCTTTCCATCAATGTTCCACTGATAGAAGCCTTGAAGCAGATGCATGGGTATGCAATGTTTATAAATGATTTGGTGACCAAAAAGAGGGCTGACAGTTTTGAGGATGACGCAAGGTGTAGCATTGTAGTTTTGAGGGTGATCCAAGAGGATCCTGGAGGTTTCACTATTTATTGTACCATTGGGATGTTGCATTGTGCGATTTAGGTGCAAGCATTAATCTAATGGCATTGTCTATCTACAAGAAATTGGGTTTAGGGGCTCCAAAACTGACTGCAATGCATCTACTCATAGCTGATAGAACTGTGAAGAACCCTATTGGTGTTCTCTAAGATGTCCTTATGAAAGTGGAGTCATTTATTTTTCCAGTGGATTTTGTGATACTTGATTGTGAGGTTGATTTTAAGGTTCCCATCATCTTAGGGAGACCATTCCTTGCTACTGGGCGTGCCTTAGTCGATATGGAGAGAGGGCAGATGAAGTTCCAGTTGAATAATGAGGAGGTAACTTTTAATATATGTAGGTCTATGAAGCAAGAAAGCAATCTCAAGTCAGTATCAGTGGTGAATCAAATTCTGGAGCGAGGTTCTGAAGTGTCTATTGAAGAGAGGTTGGGTGTTGATGCACCGATAGTGGTAATGATGAATTTTGAGGGAGATGGTATTGAATAATATGATAAATTAGTCGCCACACTTGATAGGTTCGAATTCCATTCCAAACCAAAAAGATTGGAGCTAGATATGAAGAATCGCGACTCTCCACCCGCAAAACTGTCTGTGGAAGAAGCTCCAAAATTGGAGATCAAGGCTCTACCATCGCATTTGAGGTATGTATTCTTGGGGAAAGATGGCACTTTACCGGTAATCATTGCGGTCGATTTGAGTGAGGTAAAAGTAGAGGCATTGGTTTTTGTGTTGAAGCGGTTCAAGCGGGCTATTGGATGGACTATTGTACACATTATTGGGATTCCTCCTAACATTTGTTCTCATAAAATCCAACTCATGCCGGACATCAAACAAAGTATTGAGCACCAAATGAGACTGTATCCACCTACGCAAGAGGTAGAGCAAAAGGAAATCATCAAATGGTTGGATGCTGGAGTAATATACCCCATTGCGGATAGTAGTTGGGTTTTCCCTATTTAGTATGTACCTAAGAAAGGTGGGATTATTGTGGTTCCTAATGCGAAAAATGAGCTTTTTCTGAGAAGACCAGTGACTGGATGGAGAGTATGCATGGACTACCGCAAGTTGAATGAAGTAATGTGTGATGCGAGTGGGGTAGCGCTTGGTGTGGTATTAGGACATAGGCGAGAGAAGATTCTTCATTGGATTTACTATGCTAGAAAGGCTCTGAATGTGGCTCAAAAGAACTATATTGTTACTGAACGAGAGCTCTTTGATGTGGTTTTCGCATTCGAGAAATTTCACTCCTACTTGCTTGGTACTAATGTCATAGAGCATACTGCATTGAGGTATTTAATGTCTAAAAAGGATGCAAAATCAAGGTTGATTAGATGGGTATTATTGCTGCAAGAGTTCTATTTTGAGGTGAAGGATAGAAAGGGGACAGAAAATCAGGTTACCAACCATTTGTCCAGATTGGAGGAGGAAGCAATGCTCAAGTTAGAAGTTGGGGTGAAAATTAATGATGCATTCCCACATGAACATGTATTGGCTGCTTCTTATGATCTTATCCCTTGGTTCGTACATTTTGCTAACTACTAGGCAAGCGATTTGGTTCCATCGGATTTGTCATTTCACCAAAGGAAAAAATTTATGCATGATATGAAGAAGTTATTTTTGGATGAGCCTTACTTGTTTCGTATTTGTGATGATGGGATTATTCGTCGTTGTGTGCCCAAAGTTGAGACGATGAGTATACAAGAGGCGTATCATGCATCGCCTGTTGGTGGGCATCATAGTGGTATTCGGACTACTCATAAATCTTACTGTGTGGGTATTACTGGCCTACCATTCACTAAGATGCTCATGATTTCGCCAAGTCATGTGATCGGTGCCAAAGAGAAGGAGGACTTTCAAAGAAGTAAGAACTACCTATAAACTCGATATAGGTTATTGAGTTATTTGAAGTTTGAGGTCTTGACTTCATGAGTCCATTTGTGAGTTCACGTGTGATGAAGTATATTCTTGTTGCAGTTGACTATGTATCGAAATGGGTAGAAGCAATTGTGCTTTCAAACAATGAGGGGAAAAGTGTCACCGCATTCCTGAAAATGGGTATCTTCTCTAGATTTCTTACACCTAGGGAGATTATCAGCAATGGAGGTTCTCACTTTTGTAATAAGTTGTTCAAGGCGTACCTATAGAAATATGGAGTTCATCACAATGTTGCCACTCCTTACCATCCGCAGTCTAGTGGACAAGTTGAGGTGTCGAATAGAGAGATAAAGCAAATCCTTGCAAAGAGTGTGAACTGATTGGTCAAGAAGGCTTGATTATGCTCTATGGGCCTATCGGACCGCATTCTAGACTCCTATAGGTATGTCCCCCTACCAACTTGTATAAGGGAAGTCATGTCATTTTCCTATAGAGCTAGAGTATAAAGCAACGTGAGCGCTAAATAAGTTGAGTTTTGATTGGGGCGCTGCATCGAGTCAAAGATTGAATGACATGAATGAGCTTGATGACTTTCTCCTAAAAGCATATGAAAGTTCAGCCTTGTACAAAGAAAAGATAAAGAAGAATAATGATCAAAAGATTGAAAAGCGTGATTTTGTTGTGGGTGATCTGATGTTTATATTCAACTCAAGGTTGCACTTGTTTCCTGGCAAACTCAAATCCAAGTGGACTGGGCCATTCAAGGTCACGCAAGTATTTCGACATGGAGCAGTCGAGCTTAAGAACAAGGAGAGTCTGCAAGAAGTGATTGAGGCATATTATCTTGATGAATTTTGAGTAATCAAGGTGTCTGCATCGTGCCGTGGCGTTAAATCAAGCACTGCTTGGGAGGCAACCAAAGATGTACAATCTAGCCAACTATAGGTTTTACTTTATCATATATGAGTTTTCTTCTTTCTTTTTGATTTTTGTAGCTCTTTTAATAGGTGTTCATTTTTATGTTTTAGTTTTGGCTAGATATAGATTATGGCCCATGTCTAAAAAGTGTCTAGAAAATATAAAAAGAAAGTCCTAATGGTTGCTATGTGTGTAGGAACAAAAAGGCCAAATCTGCAGAAAATAGTTGTGTAGTGGTCTATGGGCCCCATCGACGGTCTTTGGTCAATCCACGGACCGTGGATAGCGTCTGTAGACCCCAGGTAAGTTTTAATTTTTCTATAAGTGTCAGAGTGACCTACGGACCCAATCCACAGTCTGTAAGTCGTCCCACAGATCATCGACGGGGTCTCGTGGGTCAAACCTAGGGTTTTTGCCTGACTCGACTCAGGCCCCTTTCTATTAAAACTCTTCATTTTTAAAAACATCCCCCACTTCAAAAATTCCCTCCCAACCATTTTTCAACCCTCAAAATACCAATATTCCTAATTTAATTCCCCAAAATCACTCCAAACTCAATTACCCACATCCCATACAACCACTCTCTCCGCAATCATTCAAATCTCCCCATTATTCTTCCCCACCACTTTCACTGTTCGGGTTCGGTGTCAAAGGCTAGCAAAAAGTTTCAAGGAGTTCATTGCAATAACACACTCACCCACTTCAATTACTTGTAAAGTAAACGATTTCACCCTAACTTTAAAATTGATGTTCATTGTCTAAATCATGAAATCACGAAGTTGGAACTTGACCTTGGGTTTTAAATCTCCTATTTGAATGTTGAATTGTAGTTAGAAACACCCTTTGAATGATAATATGTGAGTGTGTTATAAATTAAAACCACATAAATTGGTTATATGTCTAAATTGGAAATTTTTACTTAGGGTTGTTCAATGCTTTTGTGTCACAACCCTAAGGATGATGAACTACAAAAATATATGTTGAAATGGATGTGTAGGCCTAGTTTGATTGTGTATATGTTGAAATAAGGCATGATGTGTGAGTCAAAATATGAAACCTGGTATAGAACTGACCCATCACTCCAACCCACGGAACGTAGGTTACCATACAGATGGTAGGTCAGGGTCGTGGGTTAGTTGCACACAAATATTGTATAAGTTTGGAACCATGGTGTGGACTACAGTCCGTCGTTTGATCGACTGACCATTCTGCACATCAATAGTTCCCACATAAGAGACCTAACTTTGGGTACTTTAACCTTTGAACGGGCCGTCGTTCCATCGACGAACCGTAGGTACCCACCATGGGTCAACTATCCAGATATTGTCCAAAAATTTGTTATGTTTTTATTTGGGACTAAATCATATTTTAAAATTATTTTATGGGTCTTTTTGTGTTTTTTGGTAATAACATAGCTTCCACAGGTACCATGACTCCAAAGCAAGCTTATAGCTACGTATGAGGGACCAAGTCCAAGTCAATCACCCCCACCAGAGGTATGATAGAGGTGGACAGTGATACGGACTACGTCCCACCTACCACCAGGGTCTGTCCCATAGCCCCCCACACTATCAGAAATAGAGTGCAACAAGTTAGCTACGACGAGGTCACTGCCCTAGCCTGAGGAGGGGACTATAGAATTCCTAGAACATGTTGGCTTAGAGTCACAGTCTAACTCTAGTCCTAGAGGTAAGACTATTTCTTCTTCAAATGTTGATAGCTCATGCGACAGTGCGGCACCTACGAGCATTGAGCCTGCTCACAAGGCTGATGAGCTGAACAAATGGTGTGTCCCTAGCCAGTATCAGATTTATAAGATTAGAATGATATTGAATGAGCATCGAAGGATGACCAGGATCATGAATGAGGAGTGTAAGGTCCTTACAGGTAGCCTCCACACTGCACATGCTATTGAGGAGCTCTTTCGGAGTCACTGATGCGAGTGGATGGCACGGAGCCCTGGGAAATATAGCAAGGAGATAGCTAGAGAGTTCTATGCCTCTTATACTGCCACCATCCGAAATTCAATATCTAAACGAGCCAAGCTTGTAGCTCAGCCTCCATTTCATTCCACTTTGGTGTGGGGGTTCCCAGTCGACATCTCAGAGGCCACTATTCACCAATTTCTATATGGCCCTGCCCACACTCTGCCCTTTAATACAACAGAGTATAACTATCGAATGAGCATTATACAGAGCGGGTCCTTCCAAAGTGATGTTGAGTAGAGGGAGTCACTTTTGAGGTGGCTGGCATGACATATTGTTGCGGATGGGGAGCGTGCTAATTGGGTTCAGACTCTTAGCCTGGGTATTAAGAAGGCTACATTGCTGTGAAGTTCTTCTGATTATTGGTTTGGAATAGCCTGTCCCGGCTCAGGCGGACAATGTTGTTACATGAACCAGGACGTAATGTTGGCATCCATTATGGCGGGGTTGGAGATTGATGTCACCCATATTCTTATCACAGAGATCCATGAAAGGGCCTTCAAGGCCACCACTACCCTACATTTCCCGTGTTTGATTTACCAGCTCTACAGGGATGCTTCTATTCTCATTTGGCATTATGATCGGTTGCTTGATGCGACCAAGACTATGGACATTGGCCTCATTCGGGATGATTCCAACCTTGCTGCACCTTAGAGAAAGCCACAAGTTGAGGTACTGTCTTTGGGTGATGATCTTGCTGCAGATGTTGAGTAGACGCAAGCCGATGACACCACAATTCCGACCCCTACATCAGACACTCAAGGTCCACCATATCTCGCCACCAATCAACCCCCTAGCTCATTTCGAGCCATTCCCTCTTCAGGGTTCACTGTCATTTCTCTAGCTCGAGTCCAAAAGCTAGAGGCATAGATGACCACTCTGCTTCAGCATATAAGCTAATGGATGCAACATTCTATTGCGGAGTACTAGGTGAGGATGGAGCAGATAATGGACCAGAAGGTTCAAGTCGTTCATAAGCACTTGGATGCCTTTGAGTTGAGAATCGTGGAGAGGCCGCCAGCCCTAACCATAGATGTGACCACCTTCCATAGTGAGTTTATCATCCTCTGTGCTGATATTGTTGCCCTCCTAGCCCCTACTGAGACTAAGCTAGAGTCTACCCTTGCGTTACCAGAGGATGAGGTGGTGATGACTGCTCTTTTCGGTGACACTATGCCACCACCATATTCTTCCCATGTTGAGGGGAAGCATCACTGCTCCGACCATACTTATGACACTAAGAAGGCTCGATGACTGAAGAAGAAAGAGCGCTAGCAGTTGGATGTAGCTACAAGGCCGTCTATACTTAATGAGGAGTTCAGACAGTAGCGGAACCATGAGGTGGATGTTGGCCCATTCGGCAGTTTGAGCATTACTGAGGGTGCTAAGTTAGTTGGTTAGGGCTCTACTGATAACGTCCCTAGTGATGATCCAGTGGGTTTTGAGAAACCGGACCCACCCATTTCTTGAGAGGCCTTCGGCACATATGCGCCACATGTTTGCTTCACCCTAGGTTTTACTTTTGAATTTTCTTCATTGGGGACAATTGCACCTTATTTTGATGTGCGTGGGATAAATGGATTATGGGTGATAGGGTGATGTTTTAGTAACCCAACTCAAAAACCTCTCTTAGGGTTTTCTTGCTTGTGTTCTTGTTCCCCAATAGACTATTTTACTTTTTGTTGAACCAACATGTTTTAGGATGGTATGTGACTAAGTAAGTAGAAGAATGAAAGCATGATGGAATAAAAAGCAAAAAAATATATATATGGCATAAAAAGCAGGAAAAAAATGATTCCCGTCCAAAAAGTTTGACATATGCTAGATCTTTAGGCTTGATGAGTTGAATGTGCTGGATCTCAATATGACATGATAAGGAAGCAATTTGGCCTCATGACTTAAGCTAAAGATTGAAATGGGTAGTCAAATAATATGATAATGAAACAATGTGCCAAGTGTGTGTGAGAAAAATTGGAATGCTTATATAGTATGTGCCAATCTAGAACTTACCCCGTTGGTCCTGCTACAATAACCTAGGCTAGAAGTTAGGAAATGATCATAAGACCTTGTTCAAATAAGTCCACTTAAGCCGAAATGATTCAACCAAAAGAAATAAATGTTCCCTTTGATCCAAATGTTTTGAGCCTAATGTAGACCACTTCTTTCAATAAACCAAACTCACCTTCCCTAAAATAATTATTTTTGCCCTGATCCCTCCTTGGACATGTGCACCTTGACTTAGGCCAAAATCCTAAGTTGAGGGTGGCTAATTCAAAAATTTACCTTGATCTTGGCCCTGGTCCGACATCGAATATTGTGCACCTCAACTCATGCAAAATACATAAGTTAAGGGTGGCTAGGAAAAAGGAAACCGAAATCAAAAGGGTATGAAAAGTGTTTTGTGGTTAAGAGAGAAAAATAAAAGAAAAATATAGAAAAATATGCGACAAAAGTGCTGAAAGAAACAAAGAAAAACTAAGTAAAAGAAAAATAAGAAAAGTGAAAAATATGAGCTAAAGAGTCAAAAGTCACATATGTGCGAAAGAGAATCAAGGGAAAGAGTAGAAAAATAAAAAGATGTGAAGAATTGGTTGAGAAAAGATGTACAAAGACAATGTGATGTCAAGGAGGGCAGAAAGTCACTAAAAAGTACCCAAATGTATCCTACCTAACCCTGAGCCTATGTTACAAGCTAACAAAGTCCTATAGTGATCCTAGCAACTAGTTTGGAGAGTCTAAGCAGTGAAAATAAGGGCAATCCTATGGTATTGAGCACTAATTGTACATGAAGTCACTTATGAGTGTGAGTGTTGAATGAATCCTTAAACTTGAACTTCATATCTATTGTGTGTGCAAAAGGATTTCTTTTGAAGTGAGGGCACTAATTAAATTGTTGGAAAATTGGTACTTTAGTGGTTGTGAAAAGTGTATGTTGTGGTGTCTATTGGTCGATCTATGTCATGTTCTGATCCGCATGGGTTAGTTTGTTGATTCTAAATGAAAGAGTTTGCACTAAGGAGATGAAATTGATTGAAAAGGCCATGTGATTTCTTGAGTTTGTATGTCTGCTTCTACATATGTGTAGTTTAGAGTGTTAATGTGTCGCTTGAGGACATACAACAAGTTTAAGTTGAACGTCTTAACATACCATGATTTTACAGTATTTTTGATGCGTTTCACTTAGAGTTTGTCTGTGTCTTGGGCTATTTTGTATTAGAAATAATGTGTTGTGTATCATGTTTGCACAAAATAGGCTTGGATGAAGTTATGAAGATACGAGTTGAAATAAAGCAGAAGTTACCATCAACGGAGCCACCCACGGACCGTAGGTCCAATGACGGGCCATGGGTGGGCAGTCCTAAGACCTTGTCTAAGAAGTGAGTTTCAAAACTCAAACCACGGACTGACAGGATGGCCCGTATCCCAACCTACGGATAGTAGGTGATGCATCATAGGTGGACCATCAAGGAAATCTAACAAGTGTGGAACCACGAAACAAGACAACGGACCGTAGGTCGACCCACGATCCATTCTGCACGTCCGTTGATCAAGATTAGAAAGTTGAAGGTTTTAGTAATTGATGAAATTGTCTAAGTGTTGAGCCATGAAGGGGACCTACAGACCATAGGTCAACCCACTGTTTGTAGTTTGAAGCATCATATGAAATCGCGTCCTGCCAGTTATTTCCTAATTTTGTTCCTGTTTTATTTTGGATTTGTTTTCTATAAATATGAGTTGTAATCCTCGTTTTGGGGGTTAGACATTATTGTAAACTCTTAGTTTTGGTGTTTTTGGTATTAACTTGCAATCTTTAGCAATTTAATTTCCGAAATTCATTTTATACAATTTTCTCTTTGAATTTCAATTGAAGATTTCGGGTTTCATCAATTCTACTTGTAGGTTCATGAATTCATTTTACCCGATTATGAATTGTGAATCTTCAAGCATGAGTAGCTAAATACACAACTAGGGTTGTGGGAACCATGAGCAATTAACAAAATATGACTAATAATTAAGTAATTCTTGAATAGTGTTTATGCATGTGTTGTTAATTCTTTCGCTTAGAGGTCTTTTTAACGAGTGCATGCGTTAGAACTCGCCTCGTTGCTACTTGCTGGACCAAGGAGGTGGTTAATGAGAAAAGAATTAACAACATAGATTGAGTTGATGCTATCTAATAATCTAATCTCAATTGGTACGAGCATTAAAACTTAACCATACATTGATGTGATGTATAATTTGGGGTATAGGTAAGGGTTAGAAAAGCATACACTTGTAGCCAAACCAAGGTGCTTAGTGAAATTCCCTATTTGGAGGAACAATCACTCAGGGATACCTAACTTACCAACTTTGGATGTAAAACACTAGGAAAGGATTACTATTATTAGGATTACTGTGTTAAGAGCTTGTGGGGAACACATATACCCTATTGATAACTCAAAGTTGAATCTTGCTTACTTGTTACTTAATCAATATTCTATTTCTTTCTTACAAAAACATTCCTTTTACTTACTTGTATCGGAAATAGTTTGACTAAATGAATATAATAATCGGTTAAGTTTATGTCTAAACCATATTCTTCGTTGGATCGACCCCAACCTACAAATTGGGTTCTTTATTTGACAACAATCGCTTATACTTCTTTAGGGAGGTGTAATTTTAGCGTATCATGATCACAACTCATATTCATTTGGTTAAGATAAAGCATAAACTTATAATTAGAGTAGTTAAATTACGCAATCTTGAATTGAAGTTTCAAATTTATGATAAAGATAAGTGATATTAATGTAAACTGAAGGATAGAATTAAATAGAAAAGTGGTTTACAACATAATTCTTAAAACCAACAATCTGAACTTTGAAAATAAATCATAGAAAGAGTTTTTAAAATAATCTAATCCTACTTTAAATAAGCTAAGGAAACTAAGGAAAAAATAAACTTCGACAATAGTTTCTTCGACCCACGACCTACAAGACGTAGAGTCTCTCTCTTGAAATTAGCATTCAAAATATTTCTCTGGTTCTTTTCAATAGACAAGACCATAGGTCTGTAGACCTATGTACAATCCATCCTGTTCACTCGAAGTCCCATTAATGGTGCCTAACTTTCTTATCTTTTCTATGACCATGAAACTACGATTCGTAGAACTTTCTATGATACATAGCCCCTTCTCGTAGCTCCAACCTTGTCTTTAATTCATGCTACCTATATACAAGTTCACCCTGTGGCTCGTATGTTGGCTCGTACAATCACAAAAGTATGCTACTAACGTTGCCTTCTTAATCGATGCAACCAAAACCTATTTTCCAACAAAATAAAGGAAAAAACCATTAAATCTACAAACAAATGCTTAGTAGACATGTAAACCTTAAAGAATTACAAGTACCTTATATTTGTGGTACATCAACACTCTCAACTTAAAATCACTGCTTGTCCTCAAGTGACACTAGTGTCACATAACGACACTATGTAAAAGAATTACTAGAATTTAGGAAATCACATGGTGTTCTCCAAACAACACATTCTCCATTCATTTTTTATCAACACATGCAATCATGTATATTTTAACAGGCAAACTTACATGATGAGTCTTAGATTTTGACTTATTTGAAGCTTTTAGAGTTCAAAGAATAGTGTTCTCTATGCTTATTTATTTACTTATGTGATTATATTTGGATGAATTGAAGCTATGAAGGCTAGAGGACAAGTAAAGAATGAATCTACAAAAATAGGGCAAAAAACATTGAAAAGAGTGTAAACTTCCAACTAAAGATCACCGATAATAATGGGCTTATCACCCAATAGGCTCAGACTTTGCCTAAAGAGGCAGTGTTCACTTCTCAAAATATACAAGACAAATCGTTGATGCAAAGTGTAAACGATGATTCATCAAAGTAGTTGGTGAAGCTAAAAGCTCCATCGCCAAAGGTGTCAGACTTCTAAGTGAAAATAAAGGTTAAATGGGTGAACAATGGTTGTAATTGATGATTCACCGAATGTGAAAGTTTGACTCAATCGAGTTGGCCGATTTAGATCCAAACACCTAAAACGTGAAGCCAAGAAATGGCGAGCGTAAGAACACAACAACGATTAGTCTAATCATGTAGGTGAGCTAGACTAATTTCGCTAATCAGGTCGTGCTTAAATTTTAGGTTATGTATTGGGGAAATTATAAATAGCTCAAGGGAGAGAGAAAATGTATCTATTATATATCTTTTATCCATTTTAACTTATTAATAATGAAAAATAGACTTCTTCTACTTTTCTCTTAGTTTAGGGGTTTTGAAAAATCCTACAATTGACAATTAAGGATTCAATTCAAAGTGGGTTTTGAAATTTATTATTAAGTATCAACAACTTAATTGTTAAAAACATAATTGGTATAGTTTCTTTTCCCTTTTGTAATGCTTGGCAAAATCCCTAATTCTAGTGGTGTGAATATAGAGTTTGGTGTTAATTTAATTTAGCGGGTGTAGTGTCTTGCTCTATTTTTCTTCTGTTCATTTATATATTTGAGGTATTTAGCATGGGGTTAATTTATGGTTTATGTAACACCCAAAAAACTCTAAGCTAAGATCCGAACCAATCTTCATAAGTGTATAGGGTTGTACTAGATAATTTTTCATTTTGGTAGGTGTTAAATTCAATTATTTAATGTGGGATGATATTTGGAGATTAATTAACCTAATAATAATCCTTTAACACAGAGTAGAGTTGAAAGTTTCCTTACCGGTTAAATTTTCATATAAGATTTTACTTTGGTCAACTTCAAATGATAATATATCTTAGCATATAAAGAGTTTGGTGCCTCGTACCCAATAAAATAAAAGGTCTATAAATCTTTTCTTCCAACGGCACCAAGTTTGTGTCATTCTGAATTAAGAGTAGAGAGTTATGATTATTTTACTAAATAATGTAGTGTATTTCCGTTTTGGCCATGGAAAATTGTAAATAAGGTAATTTTCTTCTCCTTATACCACTATGAAAATCATAAAAATGGATTTCTTAACTCCTAAAAGACCTAAAAAATCCTATTTTTGACTTTTAATCCATCCATCTCCTTTCTCAAACACTAAGACGAAATTCAAAGGAAAATCAAAGCATAAGAATTCAAAGCATGATTCTTTCAAATATTTTAAAGATTCTTCTTCAAGAAATGTTTTTCCAAATATTTTTCAAGATTTATCTTTAATGTAAATCCATCTCCAAAGATTTAAATCTTTTCAATTCAAATTCCTTCTTATAATCATGAATCATTAATAGAATTGTCATGACCCAAGGTCACCCCCTAGATGCAACATTACATACAAGACCCTGATAGGCCTCATATAAGACACTTAACTTTCATAGTCAAGATAATAGAAATTGATAAGATTTAAAACATTATATCAAGATAAAACGAAGAGGAAGTCTAATACACTTGTCTCAAAAACCATCTAATACAATATAATCTTGGGACGCAACCCATACAACACTGTTCAAAACACAAATGAAAATAACATAAGGAAATTAGTGGCCAAATCCTCAGATGAATGAGGACTCACCAATCTTCAACTCTTCTTCTACTCTGGATCCTAGCCACGGGGGTGAGAATCGGGAATATTGGACCCTACATTTGGATAAGAAATGTAGGCAAAAGTAGGTGTTAGTACAAGATTGTACTAGATATGATAACTTGCACGTAAATGTAACACTCCAGAGATTAGTTGGCTAAAAACTAGAGCTAAATGTTCGAGGGTTAGAGTCATGGAAGTGGCCTAGGACCAAGGGCAAAGGGACAAGGGCCAAGGCTTCCCAAGCCTTGCCAAGGCACTACCCCCACCTCCATGAGGGCCTTCACGACCCGTGGTGGCCACCATGACTCGTGGTGCCACTTGTAGAGGGATAGGCAGTATTCTCCCCAAAGGCTGCCTAAGAGTGCTCCTCTTTATGAGCCACTTCAAAAATCATGGTAAATACCACAAGTCGTGGGAAGGCTCATGGAAGGGATTTATGGGTGTGAGGGAGTTGAAGAAAAGTGGCTTAGCGACTGCCTCAAGGTCTACGAGAGGGAGCACGGCTCGTGGCCTTAACCACGGCTCGTGGAGCCCCTCGTGAAGATGCCTTGGGCTTGTGAGATAAGGGCACATGTTTCCCAAGCCATTGCCTCAAGTCCATGGAAGGGTCCACGGCTCATGGAGCCCCTCGTGGCACCTTGCAGCTCACTTTAAGTGAAGGGTGTTTTCAGTTATTCCGTTTTAAGTCCTATAAAAGTGAAGTCATTTTGGGTATGTTTAGGATCACTATATAAGTCATTTGAAGTTAAATTCACCTAAAATAAGTCATATTTTCACAACATCCAAATATTTTCCCAAAGTTCATCTCCTCTCCCAAAAATTTCTCTCTCTAGAACTTCATGGAAGAAGAAGTAAGTTGGGGCTAGGGTTCAAGGAGCAAGTTTTACTACTCAATTCCATTGGATTCCTTTGCTAAGGTATGATAGTCCTTCATCCATTGATAGTTTTCATCCATGGAGTCCTATCAAAACCCCAATTTCAAATATAGAAATTCCCCAAAAGCTTGGGTTTGTCTCTAAGTCATGGGTTCCTTTCAAAAATGATTCCAATGCTTTAAATAAATTATATTATGATTTAATTGATGATTTACTATGGTTTTATGTTGAAACCCCCAAGAACCCATGAATTCCTTATATTACTCAATTATGATTTTGTGATGTGGGTTTTTTTATTATAGAAGAATGGTATGAGATTATGTATGTAGTGATTGGGTTACTTGAATTATGATTATATATATATATATATGTCTAATGTATTAATGCTAGATGTGTTGATTGAATATGATCTATGTTCCTTGAAGGGAAAAGTATGAGAATTATGCATGATTATGATATTGATGGATATGCTTAAAGAAAACTTTGAGAGTAAAGTGACTATGATTATGACCTAGTTGTTGTGTTTTTGGAGGTTATGCTCATATGCACACTTATGTAGCAATATGGTATGATGTTAAAGGTGTTCTCACAAAATGATGATTCTAAAGTTGAAAGGCTATACTCACTTATTGAATCTATGAGGTATAGTATCAATTATGTTGGATTGAGTGTCAAGACATTATTCCATGAATATGCACTTAAGTTAAGACTTAATATGTAATCTATGGGAATTAATGCTTAGCATTGAGTGGATGTGAATATCAGATCGAAGCTTATACGATAGTTGAGTGTGCCTTCCCAATGAAAACTTGTACACTAGTTGAGTCCGGCTTTCCAAATGGGTTCCTTTTATCTTAGTTGAGTCCGGGTTTCTAGAAGCAATCTCCTCATCCCATAAACTATGTGCCTGCATAGGTCTTTAGCTAGTGGATCCACCTAATCTAAGAGTATGGTTCTACCTAAGGCAAGTAGGACAACCCCTTTTTGGTGTAGGGTAGACACCAGATTCCTTGGTAAGCTGACATGGTCTATGTGTGTTAAGGATAATCTCCCTTTATGGTGGTATGAACAATAATATGAATTATGAACTATAGTTACTCAAGAAGTTTTACTTAGTATGGGTGGGATTATGGGATCTTATTCATGCGTTGCATAAGTATGCTTGGATGGTATTTATTATATGTTCCTCTTATGGTATGATGATCTATGAGTTGATTATGCTTATGACTTATGCTTTTCCATTATCTTCAAAATGATACTCTAACTTAATAAATTGCATGCATTCAACTAACATGTCGGTGATTTTGTGCATGACTATCATACTTAGTGCATTCTTGTACTAACCCATATTTTCCTATATTTTTCCCAAGTGTTGGGTCCGATTCTCAAGGAGGTTCTCATTGTGGCTAGAGCTTGAATTTGTTCATTTCTCCTTGCAAGTGGTGACTCCTCATGGTTTGAGGACGGATGATGCCTTTGTAGTTTTCTTTCATGGTATTTGACTTTGGATTATGTTGTCTGGGCTATGACCCAATTTGAATCAAGAATTGTAATAGCTAGCTAATTGAGACGTGTCTAGACTTTCGCTTTTCCTTTATGAATAATTTAAAATTGAAATACGATTTTACTTTTATTGTTCTAGTGCTTTATGTTTCGATATGCTAAGTGGCTTACATGGAGCCTTTCGGGGTTTTATGTTCCTTGTTACGTCTAGGGGGTAACCTTGGGTTGTGACAAACTATGTAATCAGAGCACGAGGTTTAGAATGATTCTAGGATGATGTCTCATAAGCCACGTCTAGTAGTCTTATTCATAAGTGTGAAGCGCTCCACAATTATGAATGAGAGGCTATAAGATGATTTGGAAATTTCACTTTTTTTATTATTTTTAAGTCGTGCCTTAGAGTTTAACTCTATAAAGTCCATCTTCTAATCCTTCTTTTGTGTCTTTAGGATATGAACACACGAAGGGTTAACGCTAGAAGAATGGAGGGTGTCAATGTGAATGAGGAAGCTCATCAAGGTAATCAAGCTAACTATGCTCCGGTTGATCCCGTGGTTGAGAATGTGACTCATGCGGAGTTTAGGTCTACTATCCAAATGTAGACTCAAGTCATGACGGCTCAAGCCAATAGAGAAGTTATCGCTCCGGTCAATCTTGGTGTGAATTTAGTCACTTCAAGGGTTAGGGATTTTGCTAGAATGAACCCTCTCGAATTTCATGGCTCTAAAGAGGAAGATGATCCCCATAGGTTTATCGATGAGGTTTATAAGGTCCTTGATATAATGGAGGTATCTTCAGGAGAGAAAAAGGAATTAGCCACCTACAAACTAATTGTGGAAGAGGGGAAGACCTGTAGGAGTAGGATCGGTTGAATGGGAAGACCCATAGGAGCGGGGCCGATTCTCTCCCTCAGAGTTAAGGGAAGCTAAGGTGGAGGAATTCACTAACCTTAGGCAAGGTAGCATGAGTGTCAAGGAATATGCCTTGAATTTACCCAACTATCAAAGTATGCTCCATCTATGGTGGCAGATTCGAGGGATGAGATGAGTAGGTTTTTGACGGGTGTGCCCGACTTAATTCAAGAAGAATGTCATGCGGCAACGCTCCTTCATAACATGGATATCTCTAGGCTCATGGTATATTCTCAACAAATTGAGGACTCAAAACTCAAGAAAAAGAATAAAGATATGAAAAGAGCTAGAACCGGTGATGGGAACTTCTCCAATGTTAGGTCTGATAGACATGGTCGACCAAAGTTTAGACAAAGGTTCTCCAACCAAGGATCCTCTAGTGCTCCCCCAAGGGTCAACAAGGATAGGATTTCCAACCCTAAACCTCAAGGAGGTAATAATTGTGGTTCTTACGTTACTAGGCCTAATTGTGCAAAATGTGATAGAAAGCATGATGGCAAGTGTCTTGTTGGCACGATGGGTATTTTAGTTGTGGAAAGGTTAGCCATAAGATAAGAGATTGTCCAATGCTTAAGGTTAAGGGGAGGGAAGATAAACAAGTCCTCCAAGTGGTTCAAACTCCAATGCTCCAAAGAAAAATCGGTTCTATGCTCTTGAATCCCGAGGTGACCAAGAAAGCTCCCTGGATGTTGTGACCGGTATGTTAAAAGTCTTTTCTATTGATGTATATTCCTTGTTAGATCCCGGTGCTACTGTCCTTTGTGACACCTTTTGTGGCCATGAAGCTTGAAATACTCCCTGAAGTGTTAGTAGAACCCTTTTCGGTCTCTACCCCAGTTGGTGACTCGGTGGTGGCTAAAAAAGTCTATAGCAGTTGTCTCATTTCCTTGTCCCATAGAGTTACTTTGGTGGATTTGGTGGAGTTAGACATGTTGGATTTTGATGTGAGTTTGGGTATGGATTAGGTGTATGCATGCTATGCCTCTAACGATTGTAGGAATCGATTGGCTAAGTTCAAATTTCCAAGTGAGCCTATCTTAGAGTGGAAGGGGGGAAATTCAATACCTAGAGATCAATTTGTTTCTTGCCTTAAATATAGGAAAATGATCTCCAAAGGGTATATTTACCATCTTGTTAGGGTGATGGATATTGAGTCTGAAACCCCTTTTGTAGAGTCGGTTCCGATTGTGAATGAGATTCTAGAAGTTTTTCCCGATGATTTGCCCGGTATTCCTCCCGAGAGGGAAATAGATTTTGTATTAACCTTCTTTTGGATACAAAACCTATCTCCATTCCTCCTTATAGAATGACTCCGACAGAGTTAAAAGAGTTTAATGATGAATTAAAGGATTTGCTAGATCAGGATTTTACCAAACGAGTATCTCTCCATGGGGTGATCTCGTGCTGTTTGTTAGAAAGAAGGATGGGTCTCTTAGAATGTGCATCGACTATCGTCAATTGAACAAAGTGACCATTAAGAATAAATATCCTCTTTCGAGAATCGATGACTTATTTGATCAAGTTTAAGGGTCTAGCTATTTATCCAAAATTGACCTTCATTCGAGTTATCACTAATTGAGGGTGAGAGGGTAGATATTCCGAATTCTTCACTCGATATGGTCACTATGAATTTGTGGTAATGTCATTCGGTTTGACAAATGCCCCAACAACATTTATGGATTTGATGAATAGAGTGTTTAGGCAGTACCTAGACATGTTTTTGATTGTGTTTATTGACTATATCTTGATCTATTAAAGGAGTGGGAATAAATATATGGACCATTTGAGAATTGTGTTGCTAGTTCTTAAGGACCAACATGTTTTGCGAAGTTTAGCTAGTGTGAATTTTGGTTAAGGTACGTAGCTTTCCTTGGTCATATTATGTCAATTTGAGGGTTTTGAGGTAGATCCTAAGAAGACGGATCCGGTCAAGATTTATCCTAGACCTCTAACTCCTCCCGATATTAGAAGCTTTTTGGGTTTGGTCGGTTACTATAGGAGGTTTATTGAGGATTTTTCCTCCATTGCTTCTCTATTGATGAGTTTGACTCAAAATAAAGCTAAGTTTGTATGGTCGGAAGTTTGTGAGAAAAGTTTCCAAGAGTTGAAACATAGGCTTACCTCTGCTCTGGTGTTGATCTTACCAGAGGGTAAGGATGGTTTTGTGGTGTATTTTGATGCCTCTAGAGTTGGGTTGGGATATCTGCTTATGTAAAATGGTAAAGTTATCTCCTATGCTTCAAGACAACTACAAGTCCATCAGAAGAATTATCCTACCCATGATCTTGAATTAGCGGCGGTTGTATTTGCCTTGAAAATATGGAGAAATTATTTGTATTGGTCTATGTGGATGTTTTCACCGATCACAAGAGTCTTCAATATGTGTTTAGTCAAAAGGACATGAATCTTCGTCAACAGAGGTGGTTAGAACTCTTGAAGGATTATGATATGAGTGTGCTTTTTCACCCCGAAAAAGCTAATATGGTAGCAAATGCTCATAGTAGGTTGTCGATGGGTAGTGTGGCTTATGTAGATGATGAAAAGAAAGAGTTAGTTTGGGATGTGCATAAGTTGGCTCGGCTAGGTGTTCAACTAGTGGATTCCACCAAGGGTTGTATCATGGTTCATAATGGCTCCAAATCATCCTTTATGATGGATGTGAAGTCAAAACAAGATCTTGATCCTTTATTAGTTGAGTTGAAAGAGTCTGTACTCAAGAAGTCCGTTGAGCTTTTCTACCAAGAGAGAGATGGGATGCTTGGGTACCAAGTCGATTATGTGTTCCGGATATGGATGGGTTGAGAGAGAAAGTTTTAGAGGAAACTCATAGTTCTTGGTATTCTATTCATCTGGGAGCCACCAAGATGTATAGTGACCTAGAGGAAGTCTATTGGTGGAACGACATGAAGAAAGATATTGCGGGATTTGTAGCCAAGTGTCCTAATTGTCAACAAGTTAAAGTTAAGCACCAAAGGCTGGGAGGCTTGTCACAAGATATTCCTATTCCTACTTGGAAATGGGAAAATGTGAATATGTAGTTTATTGTGGGTTTTCCTCGCACCCGAAGGCAAAATAATTCTATTCGGGTCATTATTGATACGATGACAAAATCAACCAATTTTATTATTCCCGTCAAGGTGTCCTATTCGGCAGAAGACTATGCCAAGTTGTATATAAGTCAGATAGTGAGGTTGTATGGGTTCCTTTATCTATTATTTCAGATTGAGGTACTCAATTTACTTCACACTTTTGGAAGTCATTCTAAAATGGGCTTGCTACTAAGGTTAATCTTAGCACAACTTTTCATCCCCAAACTGATAGGCAAGCGGGATGTACCATCCAAACATTGGAGGATATGTTAAGGGCATCTGTTATAGATTTAAAAGGTAATTAGGATGACCACTTGCCATTAATAGAGTTTGCCTACAATAATAGTTATCACTCTAGTATCAGTATGACTCCCTTTGAAGCCTTATACGGTAGAAGATATAGGTCTGCAGTTCGTTGGTTTGAGGTAGGTGAAATTGCTCTTATTGGTCCCGAATTGGTTTATGAAGCTATTGAGAAAGTCTGGCTCATTAGAGTGAGGTTGAGAATGGCTCAGAGTAGACAAAAATCTTATGCCGATGTATCTAGGATGAAGAATCTTCAACACCCACTTCCAATTTCTTGGAATTGAAAATCTTCAAATCTTCAAGTTCAAGCACAATGTCTCCATAAACTCTAAGAACTAAAACTGAAATATTCTTAGTCTCAAAAATAAATTTCTCTCTAAAGTTTGATACTAAGCTAATAATTTAAACCAGTATTTATAATGTTTAAAAATTTGTGCTTTGAAGGATGACCGGTTGGCATTACTCTTCTGCTGCCCGGACTCATTCCTTGATGTCTTAGCCCTCTTATTCTTAAACTCTTCCCTATCCCTCAGCTTATCCTCCTCAACTTGTTGCACATGGATCATTATCCTTGCTATGTCCATATCCCCTATCAGCATAGCTGCCTTGTATTCCTTGCTTGATAGGCCAGAAAACCCAGCAATGAATAAACTCATCCTGCTCCTCATGTCAGCAACCATCTCCTAAGCATAGCGGGAAAGTTGTGTGAACTTTAGACTGTACTCATGAACACTCAATGAATCCTACTTAAGTGTGAGGAACTCTCGTACCTTTGCTTTTCTCAGTTCTCGAGGAAAGAAACGCCCCAAGAAAGCCTCCTAAAAACAAGCCCAACTCGCAGGTGGTGCACCTTCAGCTCGGTTCTACTTCTATTGATCAAACTATATCATGGCGAAACCCTTCATTTGGTATGCAACTAGTTCCACTCTCTCAGCATCAACAACATATATGATCTCAAAAACCTTCTGAAGCTCCTCAACAAAGTTTTTTGAATCATTAGTAGCACTTCAACCCGTAAAGCTTTGAGGATTCATCCTTAAGAACTCACGAATCCTCGAAGTATTAGCCACTTCTTGATGATTCTCTCTCTGTTACCTAGCTTGGTTGGTCATAACTTGGCTCAACATTCGTATAGCTTTACAGAATTCGGCATTGGTGACCTCAACATGGGGTTGCATGTCAGGTGCATTAGGTAACCCTTTCTTTTCAACAATACACCTAGTAGGACGACCTCTGATAGGTCTTCATGGAGGCATGATCTGAAAGACACGTGCAAGCACAAGTTAGAAGAATCTTTTATAGAGATACACTCTATCGCACGAAAAGGGTATGAAAGAAGTGAGATAGTTCCTAAGTGCTGCAGGCTCCTAATTATAGATGTGGCACGCTTCACATCGATAATTAGGACTCTACAGACACGACTTCATAGACTCCCTAGGAATCTTGAACTTTGTGCTTTGATACCAAGTTTGTCACGCCCTAAGCCTACACCCTGGGCGAGACTGGCACTCGAAAACCATTGCTAGCCCTAGGCAAACCCTTGTCCTGGCTTACTTACTCAGCGGAAGACTTTTACTCCACAAAGATAAATCTATGTAATAAGCAAGAATGTTATAAAGGAACATTCAACTGGACAATAAGGCAAACTCCAGTCTCAACATAATAGAATCAAAATGAAAGACTAAAGTACTAACATCTGACTGTCTATGAATCCTCTAAACAACTGAGATGGATGTCGGGACAATACCCATGACATTCTAATGAACTAAAACACTAAAGGCAACCAAAAAGGGATCCTTCGAAAAGCAAGAAGGCTCACCACAAGACATTGAATGCTCAACTGGATTAACGAAGCACTAGATGTTGATCCTGGTTACATGTATCTGCATCACAAAAAGATGCAGGACAAATGACATTAGTACATTGAATATACGAGCATGCGAGGGGAATACTAGCACAAGACATAAGCTTGAAAGGAATTGAAAGAACAAACCTGGTCTCAACTCAACTAGACTGAACTGAACTCATTTCAATATAAAGTAGTATAAATAAGTGCATTATAAATAAAAGCTTTAAAAACATGGATAACAACACTGTGTATTTAGAAATACCATAGTAACTCTGATGTATGCAAAGATACAATATAAACTCTAGGATGTATATAAAACTTCAAAATAATACTATTGTGGGAGTTTCTCTAACCAAAAACCATCACTTAAGAGCTATTGTGATGATACAACATTTTGCCTCACGCTGCTAGTGTCGTCCTATACCTTGCTGAGGGTATAAAACCTAACTACTAAGTGGATCCACTAGTCTATGCTAAAAATCACTAAGGAATCATCTAGAAAGTATGACCCTTTTCTACCCATGATGGCTACATGGTTTATGGGGCTGGGAGTTTTCTTATGTAATACCTCGGAAACTAGAAGACTAAACTAGGGCATTAAGTTAGGGTTCTATAGTTTGATGTATGTGGATTAGAATCGTAGATGAGACTTCCTGTACTTAGAATAAGGGGTTTAGGGATTGAACGTCAAGGCCCGTATTACACCCCATAAACTAGTAGACCATCTAGGGTTTAGTGAGGGCCAAGGCAAGGGGTAAGAGCCAAGGCCAAGGGGGCAAGGCCCAAGCCAAGGCCAAGGCTGCCCAAGTTTGAAAGCACATTGCCTCAAGTCCACGACCAATACCACGGCTCGTGGTGTGGTTTGTGAGACCAAGGCAATAGCTCCCTAAGGGCAGCCTCAGTGTGGCTTACCTCCACGAGCCACTTTATGACTCGTGGTCATGACCACGGATCGTGGGAAGGCTTGTGAATATGCCTTTGGAGGAGGGAAGCCAAGACCTTTTAAATCCAAGTATAGACCCCTGTTCACGACCAGTGCTCTTGACCACGGTCCATGAAGGGGATCATGAAGTCCCCTTAGGATTTGTGGGAGGCAAGGCATTGGGGGTTAGCTACTTCCCCAAGACCACGACCATCACCACGACTCATGGTCTTGACGACAGATCGTGGGAGGTCTCGTGGTTATGCCTTGCAATGTAGGGGCTTGGAAAGTTGATTGGAGCCACTAGTCAAGGGACCAAGGGCACTACCACAGGCAGTGGTGCCCTTGAAGGCTCGTGAAGATGGGCGTGGCCCCTAGGAAGGGGCTGCCTAGTCGAGGGCACTTAGGTAAATTCCAAATCATTTAGTTAATTAATGGGGTCACTTTATATGTGTTTTATTCAACAATATAAAGTCTTTTAAGTCATTAAACACCCCAAATAACTCATTTATAATCAAAACCCCAAATCACTCCTCTCTTAAATATTTCTCTCTCAAGAAAGACCTCTATTGAAGAAAAAGCTAGGGGTTAAAGCTAAGGTCAAGATGAAAGGCTCCATTGTTGAAGGCTTGTGCTATGGATTTGATTAAGGTATGTTTAGCTTTTCATCTATGTGTTCTTTCACCCATAGAGTCCCCTAGAATTTCCCCAAATTTGTGAAGAAGAACCATAATCTAAGATAGGGTTTCTTCCAATGAGTGGGAATAGTTGGGTATGACTCCAATTGGTTGGATAATACTTATTTATGATTAATTTAGTGTTAATTCATGATATTATGATGAATTTATGTGATTTTGATGATTACTCTAGTCTAATTGATGAAGATGAACTATGTGGGTTATTGCCATGAATGGTCAAATTGAAGGTCAAGGTGATCTTCTAGAATTGATGCTTTGACTAGTAATTGTCTAGAACTAGAAATATGCATGAATTGATTTAGAATGATGAGAATATGATGGTTCTTGAGTAGCCATGCTCGAGATTGATCTTACATGATGAATTATGACTAGAGTCTCTTGATAAGGAAGAATATGACTAGAATTGCTTAAGTATGAATCTTATGACTTGAGTGTCTTGTAACATAGATATGAATGATGATAGAATGAAGTAAAGCTTTGAGAGTAAGGCATGTATTCATGAATATTGAATTAGTAGGGCTTTGAGAGTAGAGTCAATGTGATGAATAGAAGTCTAATAGGTGGTTGTGTCGTGAAAGGCCTATACTCACCTAACCTACCTTATGAATGCTTGAAAGTAGAAAATGATAGAATCACTTGCACATGGATTGATTATAAAGGACATCCTTCCATGAGATATGAGTGTTAAGGAGGGTTGAACAAATAAATCTTGGGGTGTATGCTTGGCCTTAAGTGGATATTGAAGATGAGATGGAGTTTCACACAAGATAGGGTCTGGGCTCCAAGTAGAAAGGAGAACCACACCTAGTGATGTGAGGACTATCCAAGTTAAATGGGGAACTCTTACGTAATAGAGTGTGGGTTTTCCCAAAGTTAGGTCTCATGAGATGGGAGCCTTCACATGAGTTGAGTCAAGGTTCCTAGAACCAATCTCCATATCCTATGAACTAAGACATGCTTGAGAAGCATATCATAGTGTTCTAAAGCATAATTGAACTATGACTTACTTAATGAAGTACCTCATAGTGTTCAAGAGTATTAGTGGACTTAAACATGCTTAAAGTAGTATCTCATAGGATCCATGTGAAGAAGGAACTTAGACATAATTAAGAGAGTATCTCATAGTGCTCAAAGTATAAATGGATTTAGACATGCTTAAGCAAGTATCTCATAGTATCCATGCTAATAGTGAACTTAGACATACTAAAGGAAGTATCTCATAGGGTTCAACCTAATAATGAACTAAGATGTGCTTAAGAGAGTACCTCATACTGTTCCAAGGTTTAAAGAGAGATCAACTAAGATGTGCTTAAGAGGGTACCTCATTGTGTTCTAAAGTTAAAGAGAGGAACTAGGTTCCAAATCAAGAATATGAGGACCTAAAAGTGGTACTTAGCATGAGTAGTATTATGGGGTGATATTCATGTATTGCACAAGTATGACTTAGGGTTGTTAAAAGAAGAGAATTGAGATAAGGTTGTGCAATAGTTGCCTTCCTTGCTATAGTCGACTAAAGATGATAGATCCTCTTAGTTATGAGAGTTAAGCTAATAATGAGAACCAAAGGAGTCTGAGTATGACTAAGATGACTTCAAGGTTATGCTTAGTGTGAAGGGTAGTATGGGATGCCTTTCACACATTGCACAAGTATGCTTTTGAGGTTACTTAAGAGTATGGTGCCCTTATGGCATAGAAAAGCTTAAAGATTTAACCATGCATATAGACTATGATTAAGATGACCAAAAAGGGATACTTGGTTTGGGTAGTATTATGGGATGCTATTCATGCTTTGCACATGTATGCTTTGAGGTTACTTGATAATGGTTATATTATGGTATATATGACTAAGAGTCAAATTATGCTTATTATGACGATGACTTATCTCCTATGCTCACTCACTATGTCTTATGTTGACTTATGATTATATGATGCTTATGTCGGAGATTATATTATGACTATGTTATTATTTCTTATGCTTATGTCTTATGTTGACTAACCATTTTGAGATGTTCTTATGATGTTGTGCTAGCTATCATACTTGGTAAGTTTTTTACTAACGCATATTGCCTACATTCTAATCAAATGTAGGGTTTCGGAGATTGGGTTCTTTTGAAGGCTAGGTTTCTAAGGTGCAAGAAGAGTTTAAGATTTTGGTGAGTCCTCATAGCTTCGAGGATAAACCCATTATGTTTCCTTATTTCATTTCTTTATGTTTTAGACATTTATGTGGGATGCGTCTAAAGTCTTTTATTCAAGAGTTTTAATAGATGGTTTGAGACAATGTTGTAGGAAAGACTTCCGCTTGCTTTATGAAAATGTTTCGACTGTATGGTTTTGAAGATGTTTTGAACTTTCCATACTATTCTCTTATCTTATGTTATGATTACTATTCTCTTATCTTATGTTATGATTATGCTAAGTGCTTGTATGAGATCCCTTCGGGGTAAAGTACACCATGTTACGTCTAAGGGGTACCCCTGGGTCGTGACATCTGAACTCTCCCCCATATCGGTGCTCAATACAACTCCCAAAATATATTACTAGCTCTTATGTTTATAAACATAACTTATTTTTGTGGTTTGAGATAGTTGCTCAAAACTTAGCTTAAATGCTATCTTGGAAAAACAAAGTTTCCTCTCTTGCTTAATTGTGAAAGCATTTACTCTTTACTGAAAACTACCTCAAAGGATCTTTTGAAAATCAAAGTTTCCTTTCTTGTTTAAATGTGAAAACATTTTACTCTTTGGGGGATATGTAGTCCCCATATACTCTTTTGAAGAAATGAACTTCAGTTTTTACTCTTTACTCAAACCAAAACTCAAGTCTTAAAACAAAGTTAAAACATTTGTAAAAGACTTTTGAAAAACTCTGTGAACTTCTCTTGACTTGACTCTTAACTTCTCTTGACTTGACTCTTAACTTTCCTTGATTTGAATTATGGATTCAAGACTCATGATCTCATCATATGGATGATTTCATGTTGTTTAGACATACTTTAGAGTGTATAAATCAACTAGAAAAATAGGTACGTTCAAGGGAACTAGTACGGAAAGAAGTGGAAAAAAATAGAAGACCTGGCGTCCTTGGCGCTCTGAATGGCGCGGGGCGCCAGAGGGAAAACTTTAGAATTGAAGTTGGGGTGAACTGGCTGGTGCAGCGCCCCAGAGCCCAAACTTCAGAACCCTAAGTAAGGCGCTCTGGCTTGCGCGGCGCCCCGGACCCCTGCCCAGAAAATCCCCAATTTTTTCTTACTCGTTTTTCAACTCTAAACTCTCTAAACTCAATTGGTTCTTTCCCCAAATACATAGATTCGACTACATAACCAAAATATGCAAGAATCTACTCAAAACGACATATAATTTCATGAATCTATCTCAAGAACTTCAACAATCAAGATACAAACGAAGCTTCAAACAAATCCATCAAGAACTCCATTTCTACACCTTCAAGAATCTAAATTTGCTGATATAAATCATGATTGGTGCGTGGGTGAACTAACCCAATGCTATGTGTCTCACATACCTCATAGGGATAACCCCTTGACGAAATCCACAAGCAATTCTTCAAGGCTTGGCGATTTCCTTGCTTCTCCTTCTCTTTTCTCCTCTTCTTTTCTCTTCTCTCAAAACCTTAACTTATTTTTAAATAGCGTAAACTGAATCCCATCAGTTGAGACCCCAACTTAATTACCAAAAATGAATTTAATTAATTGGGTAGTGAAAAGACCACAATACCCTTCTAAAATCCGATTTTCACTTTCCTTATCTAGACAACCCAACTTCAAATGGGCATATCTCAGTCATACGAACTCAAAATTGAGCAAACTCGGAGGTGTTAGAAAGATAAATCAAAGATCTTTCCTATGGTATTTGGTAGCACTCATCTTGAGATAGGATTTATGGTGGTTTGAAATTGAACCAAAACTCAAACTTAACATAACTTAACCAATTTTCTAGATTTTTTGTCATTCTTTCCAAAATGACTCTTTCTAGTTCTAGCTCTTTCTTGTTGCGGGGTATTACACAATAGTACAATACCATTATCTTAAAATTATGGGCCAAAACCACCGGTTAATAAAATATCTATGTATGAAATCTTATACATATCAGAATGAATTTCTGGATTGTGCAAAATATCAAAATAAATATTAACAAATGTAACAGATAAAATGAATATGAAAAAAATGTAATGAACATAACCAATGACATTTAAAAGATGTAAATTAACAAAAATAATGTTTTTATAAAAATGAACAAATGTTTGAATGCATTCAACTGGCTTTGACAAAATAATATAAACATAATTAAACGATAAAAATCCTATTACTTTGAGAATAAGGATAATTATCAACGAAGTGCATTAAAATGGCAAAACATGTATTTTGAACTATTTAAAAAATGAAATACTTAAAAAGTATTAACTTTAGAAATATCATACCAAAATTTGGTGTCAACACTTGTAATTATCTTTCAATCTCTATTTTTATGGATTAGTGGCATGTAAATATGACAATCGGGTTTTGGGTGTATTTGAGAGCGCCTAAGTTTTCTGCGGTTATATTTTTATTTGTTCCTTTCTGTATATTTCTGTATTGATGGGTTTTACGCTTACTTGTTTTGGTGCAATTAGACGAGTGTCATCACGTCCATTTTAAGAATCTGATTATCGATTTCATTGTTAGTTTACTTGGTCATGTTTCAGACATATTATGTTATTATGTCATTTTTATGCATTTCCCCCGTATTTTGTACATTCCAAGTACTGACCACATACAATTTTTCCTATATTATGGACGCACATCCTTCTTAGCACGGTTATACATGATTTTATCATCCTAGCACTACTTTTGTGAGTCTTCATGGTTCGGGGACAGTTCTTATGTTTAGTTTAGACTTTACTTTTCAGTTTCAAATTGTTCGAGCGAGCTAAGGATTCTCCTAGCATCTCACTTATGTTTAGAGCCTATTTCAAACATTTTTATTTCCGCTTATGAGTCTTCCCTATTTTCCAAATTTGTTGATGTATGTATATTGTTTTCAGTAGTAAGGACAAACTTTTGGCATTTTTCTTGTTTTGCATTATGGACACTTCTGTCCATTTTATTTTAGTGAAAAAATTGCAACCATAATGGTTACAAGAAATGGGAATAACTTCTTAGAAGTTATGAACTTCGGATATCCACCATAATTCTAATAGTTTATAATAACATGTACATTATCTTATTCTTGATATTGTTTTATGTCTTGAAAATTCATAAACAGTATGATTTTGTTGTTGAGATATGGTATCTTTTGTTAACTATTATATACCTCACACAATACCAATTGAAAAACTAAATTAAAGAAATAGATATGACACTTTTAATTTGTTGAACAAAAGGGTCAAACAGTTAATGTCCTTACTTTCTTCAAGAGTTTGGTAGTTTATTGAAAATCAAAATTACGCATATGACATTTTTTATTTAACTATGTGTTCGGTATGAAGGAAGATTTCTTTATCGTAGAATTCTATTATTAACTGGGGTAGCCTCGTCCTAATCTTTGTGTGGTACTCCATAGTTTCCTTGGGGACAAAATTTGGTTCCCATTGCCTTTCTGAGAGAAAACTCCCTATGACAAACCATGGGCCTTCATGTAGTACGTTTATCATATTTTCAATTTTGATGAATTTGGCAAAATAAAAGTATCAGGCTAAATCAATTAAAATGAGGAACTCAGTGAGGTTCCATAGGTCTATCAATTTGATTTTTAGATAGCTATGAGAGATGTTCTTCCCAAATAATTTAACTATGACTAAGTGTTTCTATGGGCTGTAAATTCTCAATATTTTTCATGGTCGGCTTTGTGGGCCATATTTATTTTGTGGTTAAGCTATGATATCTTTTGTTAACAATTCTATACCTCCCACGAAAGGCATTAGACAATAGGTAATTGGAAAAGTAAATTAAAGCAATAGATATGGCATTTTAAATTTTGTGAACCAAAAGGTCCAACAATTAAAGTCCTTACTTTCTTCAAGAGTTTGGCAATTTATTGAAAAACTAATTTACGCATATGATATTTACTATTTTACTATATCTTTGAAGATTCAAATGCTATGAGAAAAATATTTCCTAGTGCGGTCCTTTTTTGTTTGTAAAGCTGTAGCAATAAATAATGCATAAATCACTCTTCTGGTGTTCATTATATTTATGTAATTTTTGAAATATTCAAATTAATTTTGTAAGACTATTTTAAAAATCCTTTAACAAGGTAAGTACATGATATACATCATAAAACACCTTAAAATAGTTATATTTCTATAATTTCCTTAAAATGTCATATTATTTCTGCAAATTTTTAGAAGAGTACTAGTGAAGTAGATTGTTAGCCAAAGATATAGTGCATATTCCATAAGTTCTAAACTAAATCTTTTATATCTATATCTAATATAAAAATAAAAATTGCAAACAGATTATATACCAGACAAATGCGCACAAAGTGGTCACCACAGAATTCTAACCTTAAGGGCAGAGACTGTGGCAAAAGTTGTAGCGATGCGGGTTATCCTACGGTTGGAAAAAACTATCTTTACGACAAAAAAAATTACGCAAAAAAAACAACTTTGTCACAAATATTTAAGAATCTGATATAAAATAAATTTGGAAGTATGACAACAGAAATAGAAGAACAACAGAAAGATAAAATAATAAACAAAAATTTAATGAATAAATTAGCAATATGTAAAATGAGTTACATAGATGAATATACATGTGCATTTAGAGAGTATTACTATAAAGGAATATATACAAATGATGAAAGCAAAGAAATAACAAAATTATATTACACAAAACTACCAGAACCATTTAGTTCAAAAATAATAAAAGATTGGGAAGAATCAAATACAGTAGATACATTAGGAGCTAGAATAAAATTCTTACAACAATGGTTTATGAAACTATGTGAAAAACATAAAGAAGAATTAAAACTAGAAAAAATATTAGTAAAAAACCTAGCATATTGTACAAGCAAATTAGCACCTCAATTTGGATGTAAGAATCCATATAAAAAGAAAAGGATAAAGAAGTATAAACGCTTCAAAACAAAATATAAGAATAAAATTCCAAGAAAAAGATATTATATAAAAAATTATAAACAAAAAAGACCACACAGAGTTAAGAAAAATATAACAGAATGTAAATGTTATAATTGTGGAAAACTAGGACATTTAGCTAGAAACTGTAAATTACCAAAAGATTTAAAGAAAAAACAAATAACAGAGGTAATAATAGAAAAAGATAAATACAAACAGATAGATTATTTGGATTATGAATTAGAAAATGAAGATAGCATATACGAAATCACAGATATTGAATTAGAAGAAGAAATAGAGTCATTTTCTGATTATTATGACTGAAAATGATATAAAAATAATAAGTAAAGAAGAATATCAAGATAGTGAATATACAGAACAAAAGATAATATTTGACAATAATATGTTTGAACAAATAAAAGGAAAAGAACTAGACTTAAGCATAGATAAAATATTAGAAGTACCTAGATTAAAAAACTTATTCAAATTACAACACGATGAATATTATGAAGTAAGCCAAAAAGAACATGTAATAGATTGTAAATATATTAAAGGTAAAGCTAAAATACCTATCATAAATAAAAAAATAATTAATAAAGAAATCCACGATTTAAAATCAAAAAATCCAATAAAATATGTACATTTAGGAGCAACAGAAATATTAATAAAGGCATGTTTTAGAGAAGGAATAGATACACCTATAGAATTATATTTAGCAGATGATAGAATAATTCAACCTATAAAAAAAAGTATAATAAGTGCAGTTAGAGGAAATCTAATATATCAAAAATTTAAATTTATTATAAGTGCAAACTATTCAGTAGCAATAGAAGACAAAAACATAGATAAATCACTAGTACTATACTGGAAAATGTCAGGACTAGAATTAGAACCAGGAAGTAAGATATTTACAGCAAGATGTAAAAATTTATATGTATTAACTACAAAGCATAAAATAACAGCAAAAAATAAGATTCAAAAAATCAAAATAGAAAATCCATTTGATAAGATAATCTCAGTAATAGATAAAAATGATTACAGCTATAAAGTAATAGATTTTGAAGAGGATTTAGAGATAGTAAAAGAAAGATTAAGCTGTGATACACCTTCATCATCAAGAACTAGTACATCTAGAAGATTAGATTGCGACTTAATACCTAAGTCATTAGAGCAAAACAAAAATGAAATACAACCATATCAATATTATATCACAGGAATATTAGACCAAAAAAAATATTTAATAACTATAAATACAGGACAAATAGAAAACCAAATTATAAGAGAACTAGTCAAAGAACATGAAATAATTACAGGAGAAAATATAAATACAGAATTACCTAGAGCTTTGGTAAATATAGAAGAAACTACTGAACAAGAACTAATTATTGGAGGAATACCAATAAAAATTAAATTTAAAATACATCAAGGAAATAATAATATTACTTTAGGAATAAAATGGCTAGAAACAGTTAAACCATATAATATAGATGATAAACAACTAACAATAACTTATAAAAACAAGAAAGTAATTATTAAAAGAACAATTATATGATAAACTAAACATCTTTAAATGACAAAAATATACATTTTAGCAAAAATAATTATAGAAGGATACTATAATAGATATTACACACCTATGATAGACACAGGAGCAGAAGCAAATATGTGTAAACATAATTGTCTACTAGATAGTAAATGGGAAAAATTAAAAACACCATTAATAGTAACAAGATTTAATAATGAAGGAAGCATGATAATACATAAAGCTAAAAATGTAAAAACACAAATATGGGATAAAATATTATTAATAGATGAAATCTATAGCTATGAATTCACAAATAAAGATATATTATTAGGGATGCCTTTTTTAGAAAAACTATACCCACATATTATAACAAAAACGCATTGGTGGTTCACTACCATATGTAATCACAAAATAGGAGCGAAAAGAGTTAATAATAAAATCAGAAAAAATACACCATGGATAAAAAAGGAAGTGAAAAAATTACCCAAAAATTAGAAAATATAACAACTAATGATCATAAAATAGAAATTATAATATTCACCGTAGATAAATTACAAGCAATAAATGATAAATTAAACTCATTGTATAACGAAAACCCATTACAAGGATGGGATAAACACAAAACAAAAGTAAAAATCGAACTAATAGATGAAAATAGTATAATAACCCAAAAACCATTAAGATATAATTTTGAAGACCAATCAGAATTTAAAATGCATATAAATGAATTATTAGAAAATAAATATATACAAGAAAGCAATAGCAAACATAACAGTCCAGCATTTATAGTAAATAAACATAGTGAGCAAAAAAGAGGAAAACGTAGAATGGTTATTATAGGAATCTAAACGCCAAAACTAAAACATATAATTACCCCATACCTAATAAAATATTAAAAGTACGACAAATACAAGGATATAATTACTTTAGCAAAATTGACTGTAAATCAGGATTTTACCACCTAAAACTAGAAGACGAATCAAAACATTTAACAGCATTTACTGTACCACAAGGATTTTACGAATGGAATGTTTTACCATTTGGCTATAAAAATGCACCAGGTAGATATCAACATTTTATGGATATATATTTTAACCAACTAGAAAATTGTGTAGTATATATAGACGACATATTATTATATTCAAGAACAAAAGAAGAACATTTAAAATTATTAGAAAAATTTATACATATTATAGAAATATTAGGAATTAGCTTATCAAAAAAGAAAGCTGAAATTATGAAAAATCAAATAGAATTCTTAGGAATACAAATAGATAAAAATGGAATAAAAATGCAAACACATATTGTACAAAAAATAGTTAATTCTGAAGAACTATTAGATACTAAGAAAATATTACAATCATTTTTAGGATTAGTTAATCAAGTAAGAGAATATATACCAAAATTAGCAGAAAATTTAAAACCATTGCAGAAAAAATTAAATAAAGATATAGAATACCACTTTGATGAACAAGATAAAAAAACATATCAGAAAAATTAAAACCATGTGTAAAGATTTACCAAAATTATACTTTCCAGATGAACATAGGCAATTTACTTATATAGTAGAAACAGACTCTAGTGATCATAGTTACGGAGGAGTGTTAAAATATAAGTATATAAATGAAAAAATAGAACATCACTGTAGATATTACTCCGGATCATATACAGACCCACAAATAAAATGGGAAATAAATAGAAAAGAATTATTTGCCTTGTATAAATGTTTATTAGCTTTTGAGCCATATATTGTATATAACAAATTTATTGTTAGAACAGATAATACACAGGTAAAATGGTGGATAACCAAAAAAGTACAAGATTCAGTTACAACAAAAGAAATAAGAAGACTGGTAGTAAATAAATTGAACTTTTCATTTACAATTGAAATTATAAAAACTGACAAAAATGTGATTGCAGATCACCTCTCAAGACAAAGATACTGAAAAAACAAATACAATGGATCAAATACTCAAACCTCCTAACTACACTTTGTAAAAAAGTGGATAGTATGGATGATGAGATACAGAAGCTAAAAGAGCAAGCTAGCAGTCAGCAGCATGACGTTAAATATGCGGAGCTACGTCGATCGGAAGACGTTAAAATTCCAGATCTAGAAGGAGACGTTAGGAAACTCCATAAAACCCATAACGTTTGTGTAATTACAGCTGCAGGTACATCAGAAAAAACTAAGGAAGGAAAAAGCTATATCAATACAAATATGAACAAACTATTTGATAAACCATATATAGCACCAAAAATACAAAAATTCGTACCTACTCCACAAACCACTACATACAAAAACAGTCTAGCCCAACAGAAGAATACATATAACCATATTACCCGTACCTACATAGAAAATATTTACAAAATCCAAACCTACTTGAATAAAAACCCAAAAGCCACAAATATAAAAGAACCAAATACAGACTATATTACCCAACACCTACAGGGATACAACAAACTAATAGCACTACCAGGCACAAATATAAATTTAGTTACTACTTGCTATAACTATGGATTACTCAGTACCGTATACACAGCTACTGGAGATGAAATTTCCAAGATACTAGAACTATACAAAGCTTTCTTAACCTACAAAAGAATTACCAAAGGAACGCTATTTTTTATTAAGTTTTATACACACTCTGTGAGATGCTATATGTGAAATAAAACCGGTTATACAAGTCATAAAGATAGGATTGACTAGAGATATGCTAATAGGAAAAGATAGAAAAACAAAATGAGATATCATTGTAGATATTCAGTTTTTATGCAAACAAAAGAGTTATTGGAATAGCTACAATACTGACAGAACTAGCAAACAATTATTTAAACAACAATACAATCTGGAGCTATTATAGCAGAGACAATACTATGATATACTCTAATTGTAGAGAAACAAGAGAAGGAGATATGGAAGAAATACGACAATGGATACTAAGTCTCCTTAAACCAGAAAATATACCAACAACAAGAGCTATCAGAAAAAACTTTATTTCACCAGCACTTTTAACTAGATACTGTACAACTATCAGTAGTAAATATTCAGAGCACATATGTTCAAAATGCCAAGGAGAAGATAACCAAGTTCCAACCGTACAGCTGGAGTAAACTAAAAACAAAACATCCGGCAGCCTGATGAAGACAGGCGACAAAAAGATATGAAGAAGACAAATATGTATATTATTAGTCAAAAGTAGGAATCTTCTTTTTGTAAAGTTATAATCTTTTTGTAAAGTTAAAGTAGTTTGTTTTTATTTAGAGTCACCGACAGGACACTATTCATAAATAGTGAAATGTCAATTATGTAAATAGTAAGGGTTAAGTTACTGTGTAAATAGTAGGAGTCAGTTACTGTTCATGAATAGTAAAGGTCAATCATGAATAGTAAAGGACAGGTAAACTTGTCTATAAATAAGATTGAGGAGTAAGGGAAAATCATCCCTCATCTCCCACTTCCACATATTTTCTCTCAACTTCCGCAAGATCCTTATATTGTTGATATCTACCTGGTACATTTTTATAGCCAAATGGTAAAACATTTCATTCGTAAAATCCTTGTGGTACAGTAAATGCTGTTAAATGTTTTGATTCGTCTTCTAGTTTTAGGTGGTAAAATCCTGATTTACAGTCAAATTTGTTGAAGTAATTATATCCTTGTATTTGTCGTACTTTTAATATTTTATTAGGTATGGGGTAATTATATGTTTTAGTTTTTGCGTTTAGATTCCTATAATCAATAACCATTCTACTTTTTCCTCTTTTTTGCTCACTATGTTTATTTACTATAAATCTTTGGTATTATGTTTGCTATTGCTTTCTTGTATATATTTATTTTCTAATAATTCATTTATATGCATTTTAAATTCTGATTGGTCTTCAAAATTATATCTTAATGGTTTTTGGGTTATTATACTATTTTCATCTATTAGTTCGATTTTTACTTTTGTTTTGTGTTTATCCCATCCTTGTAATGGGTTTTCGTTATACAATGAGTTTAATTTATCATTTATTGCTTGTACTTTATCTACGGTGAATATTATAATTTCTATTTTATGATCATTAGTTGTTATATTTTCTAATTTTTGGGTAATTTTTTCACTTCCTTTTATCCATGGTGTATTTTTTCTGATTTTATTATTAACTCTTTTCGCTCCTATTTTGTGATTACATATGGTAGTGAAGCACCAATGCGTTTTTGTTATAGTGTGTGGGTATAGTTTTTCTAAAAAAGGCATCCCTAATAATATATCTTTATTTGTGAATTCATAGCTATAGATTTCATCTATTAATAATATTTTATCCCATATTTGTGTTTTTACATTTTTAGCTTTATGTGTTATCATGCTTCCTTCATTATTAAATCCTGTTACTATTAATGGTGTTTTTAATTTTTCCCATTTACTATCTGGTAGACAATTATGTTTACACATATTTGCTTCTGCTCCTGTGTCTATCATAGGTGTGTAATATCTATTATAGTATCCTTCTATAATTATTTTTGCTAAAATGTATATTTTTGTCATTTAAAGATGTTTAGTTTATCATATAATTGTTCTTTTAATAATTACTTTCTTGTTTTCATAAGTTATTGTTAGTTGTTTATCATCTATATTATATGGTTTAACTGTTTCTAGCCATTTTAATCCTAAAGTAATATTATTATTTCCTTGATGTATTTTAAATTTAATTTTTATTGGTATTCCTCCAATAATTAGTTCTTGTTCAGTAGTTTCTTCTATATTTACCAAAGCTCTAGGTAATTCTGTATTTATATTTTTTCTCCTGTAATTATTTCATGTTCTTTGACTAGTTCTCTTATAATTTGGTTTTCTATTTGTCCTGTATTTATAGTTATTAAATATTTTCTTTGGTCTAATATTCCTGTGATATAATATTGATATGGTTGTATTTCATTTTTGTTTTGCTCTAATGACTTAGGTATTAAGTCGCAATCTAATCTTCTAGATGTACTAGTTCTTGATGATGAAGGTGTATCATAGCTTAATCTTTTAGATGTACTTAATCTTTCTTTTACTATCTCTAAATCTTCTTCAAAATCTATTTCTTTATAGTTGTAATCATTATTATCTATTACTGAGATTATCTTATCAAATGGATTTTCTATTTTGATTTTTTGAATCTTATTTTTTGCTGTTATTTTATGCTTTGTAGTTAATACATATAAATTTTTACATCTTGCTGTAAATATCTTACTTCCTGGTGCTAATTCTAGTCCTGACATTTTCCAGTATAGTACTAGTGATTTATCTATGTTTTTGTCTTCTATTGCTACTGAATAGTTTGCACTTATAATAAATTTAAATTTTTGATATATTAGATTTCCTCTAACTGCACTTATTATACTTTTTTCTATAGGTTGAATTATTCTATCATCTGCTAAATATAATTCTATAGGTGTATCTATTCCTTCTCTAAAACATGCCTTTATTAATATTTCTGTTGCTCCTAAATGTACATATTTTATTGGATTTTTTGATTTTAAATCGTGGATTTCTTTATTAATTATTTTTTTATTTATGATAGGTATTTTAGCTTTACCTTTAATATATTTACAATCTATTACATGTTCTTTTTGGCTTACTACATAATATTCATCGTGTTGTAATTTGAATAAGTTTTTTAATCTAGGTACTTCTAATATTTTATCTATGCTTAAGTCTAGTTCTTTTCCTTTTATTTGTTCAAACATATTATTGTCAAATATTATCTTTTGTTCTGTATATTCACTATCTTGATATTCTTCTTTACTTATTATTTTTATATCATTTTCAGTCATAATAATCAGAAAATGACTCTATTTCTTCTTCTAATTCAATATCAGTGATTTCGTATATGCTATCTTCATTTTCTAATTCATAATCCAAATAATCTATCTGTTTATATTTATCTTTTTCTATTATTACCTGTGTTATTTGTTTTTCTTTAAATCTTTTGGTAATTCTGATTTCTAGCTAAATGTCCTAGTTTTCCACAATTATAACATTTACATTCTGTTATATTTTTCTTAACTCTGTGTGGTCTTTTTTGTTTATAATTTTTTATATAATATCTTTTTCTTGGAATTTTATTCTTATATTTTGTTTTGAAGCGTTTATACTTCTTTATCCTTTTCTTTTTATATGGATTCTTACATCCAAATTGAGGTGCTAATTTGCTTGTACAATATGCTAGGTTTTTTACTAATATTTTTTCTAGTTTTAATTCTTCTTTATGTTTTTCACATAGTTTCATAAACCATTGTTGTAAGAATTTTATTCTAGCTCCTAATGTATCTACTGTATTTGATTCTTCCCAATCTTTTATTATTTTTGAACTAAATGGTTCTGGTAATTTTGTGTAATATAATTTTCTTATTTCTTTACTTTCATCATTTGTATATATTCCTTTATAGTAATACTCTCTAAATGCACATGTATATTCATCTATGTAACTCATTTTACATATTGCTAATTTATTCATTAAATTTCTGTTTATTATTTTATCTTTCTGTTGTTCTTCTATTTCTGTTGTCATACTTCCAAATTCATTTCTAATTGATATTTCATATTTATTTAGTATTGTCTATTGTTGATGTTGCTATTTCATTATTAGGTTTTGTATTATTCCTTAGTGTTGCTAAGCTTGTTGGTGTTAAATTTTGTAACCATATTTTTACTGTTCCTATAAGTGTTCTTTCTATGTATCCTGAGGCATCTATTATTGATATCTTATTGTCTATTAATTGCTTTGATATATAGCCTATCCATAATTGAATTATTTTATTTGTATCTGCTACACAGTCTAAATCTAAGAAATTATTTTGATCTGTAGTTTGTCTAGGTATCCAATTTTTATTCAATCTTTTATCCCATAAAGCTTTATCTCTATTTTCTTTTTCGTAAGTATAATATGTTGGAGTTGTATCCATTCGTGTTTTAGGATTTGAAGTACTAGGTTTTTCATCTAAATTTCCTACATTTATTTCTATATTTTTATCTCTTTCTATGAGGTCAATATATGTTTCTGAATATGATTCATAATTATTTTCTGAAATATTATCATTTTCTTCTTCATTTATTTCATTTATTTCATCTATTTTTAATTCAGGTAATTCTTCTGTTTCTTCTAACATTGTCTTCATTCTTTCTATTTCTTGGTTTAACTTTAATTCTTCAGTTCTTTTCTTGTACTCTTCTTTTGCTTTTAAGTTTTCTTCATATAGTTGTTTAAGTCTTTCTAATTCTTTTTGTAATTCTTGAATTCTAGTATCTTTTACTTCTTCTATCTGTTTAATTTCTTTTTTAGCTTGTTCTCTAATTTTTTTGATTTCCTTCTTTCTATCAATTTCTTCATTTTCTTTATTTAATCTTACCATAGTTGTTAGACTATCTTCTAATTTTGCTGATTCTTTATCTGGCATTAGGTATAATTGGGTTCCTATTTTTTTATATCTTCTTTCTAAGTTTGAATGTATTATTTTTATTTCTAGTCCATCTTGACTTTTATATATTTTTTCTTCTACAGCATATTCTTCTTTATTCATTATAAATTATGTTGATATTTATATTCTAAGTGTTGTAATTGTAGATCTAATAAGAATATCATTTTTCTTTGTGCTTTTATAGATTTTTGGCATACTCCTGCCCATATATTTTCTTCTAATCTATTTTGTCTAAATCGTAATTCTTGTTTTATTTCATTAATTTTTTCTAATAATTGTTCTCTATAAGTTTCATCCATTATAAAAACATTTTTTCATAATATTCTTGTTTCTTTATTATAAGAATTTGTATTTCTTTTATATTTTATGAAATATATTCTAAGTACTCCATATCTTGGGTTCTTTGGTACGTTTTAATATTATTTAAAAAGTTTATTTAGTAGTTCTAAATTTTCTATAGTTTGTAGCCAATATGTTAGATATTCGTAGTTTATCATTAATCTGAATATGAGTCATATAATTCATATATATTGTGGATAGTTAATTCCTGCCAATCTTGTTCTATGAGTTCCATTAGTTGGTCTAATTCTATCATTTCTTCAATAATTAAAAGGTAGAGAAAGATTTTGAGTAATAATCTCAAACCACAGAAAGAGTTATGTTTTTAAAACATATGAGTTGAGTATATTTTGGGAGTAGTACTGAGTACCGATATAGGGACGAGTTCAGATAACTCAAGTCTTCATAAATCATGTAGCGGACGTGGGTAGAAAGGGTCATACTTTTTAGATGATTCCTTAGTGCTTTTTAGCAAAGGCCAGTGGATCGACTAAGTTGAGAGGTCTTATACCTTAGAAAAGTGCATGACAGTTCTGGCAGAGGGGGCAAGGCACTGTACCATGACATAGCTTAGAGTGATGATTGTTGGTTAGAGAAACTCCCACAGAGTTATATTATATTTTTATATACACACTGAGTATTATTGTATTTTTCAATACCTTGAGTTTCTATCTATAATTTTATAACTTTCCATATATATTGCATCTTTTACTATTGCTTTATCCTTAAGTATCATGAGTTGAGTATTTCGAGATGAGTATCTTGAGTTGAGTACATTCGAGTTGAGTATCTTAAGTTGACATATGCTTCATTGTGTCGAGTACCTTATTGTTGAGTTTCAATGAGTTGAGAACCATATTACTGAGTTGAGTATCTTATCCTTGAGTACTTCTGAGTTGAGTAAGTTTGAGTAGTTTTGAGTATCCTTGAGTATTCGTTGAGTTGAGTAAGTTTGAGTAGTTTTGAGTATCCTTGAGTATTCCTTGAGTTGAGTAAGTTTTACAAGAGGTAAGTATGTTCCCTTTTTATCAAGTTCAAGCTTATGTTATCCTTTATGATTCCTCTTACATGCTCGTACATTCCATGTACTGAGGCATTTGGTGTACACCATTTCATGATGCAAATATAGGTATTCAGGGTTATCAAAAGTAGCTTTTTTGATATCACATGGAGTTCCAGTTAGCTATGGTGAGCCTCCTCACTTTCGGAGGGTTCCAATTTGATTTTTAGTTATATCAGTGTTAGGATGTTGTGGGTCTTGTCCCGACTTCCATCTTTGTCATTTAGAGGCTTCATAGATAGACAGTAGAGTTTGAGAAGTCTGTTCATTTATTTTGTTAAATGTTTTAAAGACTTAAGTTGCCTATTTTATGGCGAGTTAAATAATTTATTTTTATTCAGCATTTTTCATTTGAGTTAAAGCTTTGTAATTGAGTTTCATGAATTCTTATTCAATTTTAAGCTTTTATGCTTGAGTTAGTCTTCCGCTTGTAGTAAGCTAGGATGAGGGTTCGCTTGGGGACTAGTAATGGTTCTCGAGTACCAGCCACGTCCAGGGTGTAAGTTTGGGTCGTGACAAACTTGGTATTAGAGCATAGAGTTCAAGAGTCCTAGGGTGTCTATGAAGCCGTATCAATAGGGTCTTGTTTATGGTTGTGAGGGCCCCACTTCTATAATTGAGGGACTACATACATTTAAGAAAAGTTTCCCTTCTTTCATACTCTTAATCATGCAATAGAGCTAAGTCATAAAGATTTATTCATACTCGTGCGTTTCTCATATTCATTTGACTACCCATCATACTAGAGGTGGTTGAAAAGTAAAGTGTAAAGATCATTATAGATGAGTTGTTCTTAGCAAGAGTCTTGAGAAAGTCATGAGACTCCGGAGGGGCTTAAGAGAAGCCGAAGAGTAAGTTAAGTGTTCAGTTTCAAAGGAATGAACCCATATTCATATGAATCGTGCATTTGAGCTAAAAGCGAGTTGTACTATTTTCCTTAAGCCTTGTTTCAGCTGAGATCCTTATGAGGAGGTATGCTTAGAACTTGCGTAGTATTATCATCCAAAAAGCTAGCATAACTCATGAGATCATGAGTAGTAGTACTGAAAGAGCCAGAGTTAGAGGAAAGAATGCAGAGGTTTAGTGATCTAAGAAAGGGAGATTGTGTTTTGACGAGCTATGTTACTATAGTTATGCACCTAGTAAGTTACTAATGAAGAGTTTAACCTTATCGGTAGACTAAGAAGTGATGAGTTGTAAAGATTCCATCATAGGAGGTATAGTGTGTTTTAGCTAGAAAGAAGCTTGTGATAAAGTGTCATTATGTAGGTAATGACCAAGTGTAAGTGTTGAATAGAAGACAAAAAGTATTCATAAAGTTATAGATCTAAGCTAGGCTTATTATTTGTTTGAGAGGGTCATGATGCTCAGAATGTTATAGAACTGACCAAGTAATTAGGTATAACATAGTAGGCGAGCAATCGTATTGATATTCGGGTTTAGTGATGAACATTAAGGTTGAATTTGATATGAATGTCATGATCCAAAGAATGGTAACATGAGGATGATGATGTTAGTCTTGAGATTTGATCTAGTAGAATTAACATAGAGTAGGTGAGGAATTGAGTTAGCTGTGATAAATATGAGAGGTACAAGTGAGAGACCCTAACCTTTAGAGAAGGGCAGTGAAGTGTGGCTAAGTCACAAGAGTAACAAGAGCATTAAGAGGTGTATCGAGAGGGTATGTATTTAGAAGAGTTTAAGAGAAACACCGTAGAAAGAGGTCTTAGGGGCTTCTTATTAAGAGTTCGGTAGTCATGAGATAAACTTCTCTCGATTGTTAGAGTAAAAGAGGATGTAGACCAGTTAGAGGTGATGTAATAGGTCCATAGCTTTCAAGTGTTAGCTTTAGACCTAAGGGGGATATGACAAGATAAGAAATCAAGTCAAGTGTTTGAGAGAAAGATAGTAATGATTTCCAAAGAGTTTGGGGGATATCTTTTTCGAGGTCCTTTCAGTAGTGGAGTAATGTTAAAAAGAGAAGGTTAATGATCTTATTGTGATAGTCATGTTGTGTTTATTCCATCTAAGGTTATTAATGAGGAGGAATAAAAAGATGAGGTTTTCTATGAGAAATAGTTAAATGGGAGCCCTTAGTTGGTTTTGAATAGTAATGCGGACAATTCTAGTTAGTATGGCAGAGATGATAAGAGTAACCCCGTCTCATACCCAATCCAGCCATCATTCGAGGATGAATGATCCAAAGGGGGAGTTATCGTAACACCTCGCTTTTTGAAAGAACAAGAAACACTTAGAATTGGAAAGAAACCACTTTTTTTAAAATAATCAAATTTGGAAAGTTTGACAAAGTTAAGCAAAGTATGAGTTTTGGGTCAACTTCAAACGATTATAAATCCTAGCTCAGGATGAGTTAAGTGTGCTACCAGATACCGTAGGAAAGATCTTTGAATTATCTTTCCCACACCAGTGAGTTTTCTCAGTTTCGAATTCGTATGAGGGAGATATGTCCATTCAAAGTTGGGCTATCTAAATAAGGAATGTCAAAACCGGATTTTAGAGGGTATTATGGTCTTTTCACTACCCAATTAATAAAATTCATTTTTGGTAATTAAGTTTGGGACAAAAATGATTGGATTCAGCTTACGTTTCATAAAAATAAGTAATGGTTTTGAGAGAAGAGAGAAGAGAGAAGAGGAGAGGATCAAGGCATTCGTCGAGGTTCTTGAGTTTTGTCGTGGATTTTCACCATGGGTTTGATTCCTAAGAGGTATGTAAGCTTCCATAGTCTTGGGTGTGTTCACCCACACGCCAATTATGTTAATTTTAGCATTAAATTCGTTCTAGAAAGATGAAGGTTTGATGTTCTTGAATTGTGTTCTTGTAATTGGCTTTTGTTTTTGAGTTAAAATGGCATTGATGAGTTCTTAAGGAAATCGTGTCAATTTTAGAGTTATGTTTGTTTAGATTCTTGGGTACATGTATTAGGTATTTGAATCTAAAGAGAAATTGAGAAAAAGAATCGAATTTAGGCGAATTGGGGTTAAAAAATGAGGAAGAAACCTGTTCCTTCAGTGTGAAAAAATTTCTCTCTACATCGAGGAGTGGTCATAGACCGTTCTGTCTTAAAATTTATTTTGCGACCAAATATTTAAATGCATCTCCACATCGCACACCTACTTTCAGACAATGATTTCTTGATCATTTCTCATATTTAACTATATAAAAACACTCCTAAACATCATGAGATTTTTCCTATCACAAATCACAACCTTGAATTCATAAATCAAATTCAAGGTAGAGTTGAGAGTCAAGTCTTGAGAGCTCTTTCGAACATTTTTGAGAAAGTCCCTTCAAGTATTTTTGAAGAGTCTTCTATTATTTCTAATAACTTGTTTCAAGACTCGAGCAAGTGAGTATGAGAATGAGGAGAATGTATGCATGAGTCTACTTTGTCATCGCGAGACCGTTCATATCATGAACCATAACTCTTGAATTCATAATTCACATTCAAGAGAGAGAGTTAAGAGTAGAGATCAAGAAAGACTTTGAGTTCAATTGAGAATCTTTGGAGATCAACTATCGATTTGAGCTATGTTTTGAGGAAGTAAGTATGATAATTAAAAGAGTCTTATATATGAGTTCCATGTTATTATGTACACCCTTGAGTCGAGTCGTTCATGCCCATAGATTCCGCATGAACTTCATAAGTTTAGTATCTTTGAGAGGAGTAGTATCTTCAAGTTATAAGTCTTGAGTATTGAATTCATAACCCTTTTGAGATTATATTCCTAATCATGGGACTATTACATGTTACCCATGAAGTCCTTAAGTTGAGTAGTTCATGCCCATAATTCTGCATGAACCATATGAGTTGAGAAATCTTAAGATGATGAGTATCATTGAGTCCTTGAGTTGAATTGTTCATGCCCATAATTCCGCATGAACCTTATTAGTTGAGCATTCTTTAAATGAGTAGTATCATTGAAGTTCTTGAGTTCTAAGTTGTTGAGTTCCGAGTATTGAGTTCTTTGTATGGCTATTGAAAAGCTTAAATTGAGTCGTTCAAGTCCGTCATTCGGCATGAACCCTATTTTGAGAAGTCTTTTACAACTTTTTCTAAACTTGTTTTAAGACTTGAGCAATTGAGTTGAGAAAGAGTAGAGTCGAGTTCATTTTCCTTAAAATGATAAATAGGAACTGAATATTCCCAAGAGTAAATGCTTTCACATTTAAGAGAGGAGGAAAGTGTGATTTCCAAAAGAGTTTTGAGCAGTTGAGTAACATCTCTTTTTTGAGAAAGATTTTGAGTAATAATCTCAAACCACATAAACATATATGTTTTTAAAACATATGAGTTGAGTATATTTTGGGAGTAGTACTGAGCACCGATATGGGGACGAGTTCAGATAACTCAAGTCTCCATAAACCATGTAGCAGACGCGGTTAGAAAGGGTCATACTTTTTAAATGATTCCTTTGTTCTTTTTAGCACAAACTAGTGGATCCACTTAGTTGAGAGGTCATATACCTTGGCAAAGTATAGGACAATTCTGGTAGCGTGGGCGAGATGCTATATCATCACATAGCTCATAGTGATGGTTGTCGATTAAAGAAACTCCCACAGAGTTATATTGTATTTTTATATACACACTGAGTATTATTATATTTTTCAATACCTTGAGTTTCTATCTACAGTTTTATAGGTTTCCATATATATTGTATCCCTTACTATTGCTTTATCCTTGAGTATCATGAATTGAGTATTTCGAGTTGAGTATCTTGAGTTAAGTACATTCGAGTTGAGTATCTTTAGTTGACATATGCTTCGTTGTGTCGAGTACCCTATTGTTGAGTTTCACTGAGTTGAGAACCTTATTACTGAGTTGAGTATCTTATCCTTGTGTAGTTCTGAGTTGAGTAATTTTGAGCAGTTTTGAGTATCTTTGAGTATTTCTTGAGCTGAGTAAGTTTGAAAAGAGATAAGTATGTTTCTTTTTAACAAGTTCAAGTTTATGTTTTGCTTTAGAATTCCCCTTACATGCTTGTACATTCTATGCACTAAGCCCATTTGGCCTGCATCATTTCATGATGCAGATATAGGTATTCAGGGTCATCAAAGTAGCTCCGTTGGTACCACATGGAGTTCGAGTTAGCTATGGTGAGCTTCCTTGCTTTTAGAGGGTTTCACTTTTACTTTCAGTTATTTCAGTTTTTAGGATGTCCTGGGTCTTGTCCTGACTTCTATCTTTATCATTTAGAGGCTTCATAGATAGACAGTAGAGTTTGATATGTTTGTTCATTTATTTTGTTAAATGTTTTAAAGACTTAAGTTGCCTATTTTATGGCGAGTTGAATAATTTATTTTTATTTAGAATTTTTCATTTGAGTTAAAGCTTTGTAATTGAGTTTCATGAATTTTTATTCAGTTTTTAAGCTTTGTATGCTTGAGTTAGTCTTCCGCTTGTAGTCAGCCAGGATGAGGGTACGTTTGGGGACCAACAATGGTTCTTGAGTGCCGATCACGTTCAGGGTGTAGGCTCAGGTTGTGACAGTTATCATGAATGATGGTTCTATATACTTCAGTAGAATAATTTAATTTTAATATATGAATAACATCATCTATGGTGAAAAATATTTCATTTCATTAAGTTTCTACCTTATCTTTGTGGAATTGTAGTCTTCTCCTTTTTTCTGCCGCATACATATCATATAGTTGTTGTCCAATGAAAGTATCTAGTATATATCTTATAGAAATTGTATCTTGATATAAAATATTTAAATTTTTCAATAATAAAATTAAAGTATTATTTATAGAATCATTAATTTGATTTAAGATCATTTTATGACCAATCACTATTTTGTTGTCTATTTTTATATAGCTAGTAAGGAGTGTATCCTATGACATAAATAAAAATTATATGGAACAATACATAGCCAATGAAGAAGGAAGATGAAATTATATGGAACACTATATTCACTCTAGTGTTCCATTTGATTTAAATCTCTTTCCACCAACAATTTACTTTCTCCGTTCATTTTTACATACATATCTATTAAAAAATAATTATTATCATGGCTATGTTATCATATTATAAATAAAAGTGAAAATATATTTTTGAAATAGTGAATTTAACATCAAAACTAATAATTCAATGGACTACGTTGATACCCATTGTTTTACCAAAATTAAGAAGAAACTCCTTTGTTTGAGGGAAAAGAATAAAAAATAAAAAAAACAAAGAACAAATATCTTACCCAAATCAAATGCCTTTTTCATATCTATTTAATATTCTTGTCTCTCCCATCACTTTTCATCACTATTAACTCATGAAAAAGTTACGAAAAAATACGAGTGTGAATTGATGAATGATTTGGTACAAGTTTTTCACCAACTCTTTCTTATGAGGAACCTCATATTTCGTTGAATTTCGAACTTATTCAATTTTTGCAAATAACACTTGAGACTTTTTAAGAAGAAGAAGAAGAAGAGTAGAGAACTTAAAGAAATTGTAGTTTAAAAGTGTGAGGAAACCCCTCTATTTATAGCTACCAAATAGTAGTTTGAATATGTGTTAATTGTGCCTTATCCGAAAAGTCATAACCTTTCAAAAAAGTCACAACCCTTTGAGAAAGCCATAACTCATCACAAAAGGCACAACCCTTTAGATAGTTACAACCCTTCGAAATAATCACAACTCTTTGGAAAAGTCACAACTGATTGAAAAACTTACAACCCGTCAAAAAAATACAACCCTTTGGAAAAGTCACAACTCATTGAAAAAGTCACAATCCTTTAATTTGGAAAGGTATATACTTTGAATATAATAAAATTAATAAATTAAATAAATTGTATATTTTTAATTGGGGGATATTATAGTAATTCAACATTCAAGTTTGGGAGTTCATGCTTCTATTTATAGCTACCAAATAGTAGTATGAATATGTGTTAATTGTGCCTTATCCGAAAAGTCAAAACTTTTCAAAAAAGTCACTACTTATCGAAAAAGTCATAACCCTTTGAAAAAGGCACAACCCTTTGAAATAATCACAACCCTTTGGAAAAGTCATAACTCATTGAAAAACTCACAACCCATCAAAAAAATCACAACCCCTTGGAAAAGTCACAACTCATTGAAAAAGTCACAATCCTTTAATTTGAAAAGGTATCTACTTTCAATATAATAAAATTAATTAAATTAATAAATAAAATAAATTGAGTATTTTTAATTGGGGATATTATAGTAATTCAACATTCAAGTTTGGGAGTTCATGCTTCTATTTATAGATACCAAATAGTAGTATGAATAGATGTTAATTGTGCCTTATTAGAAAAGTCACAACCTTTCAAAAAAGTTACTGCTTATCGAAAAAGTCATAACACTTTGAAAAAGGCACAACTCATCAGAAAAGGCACAACCCTTTAGATAGTTACAACCCTTTGAAAAAATCACAACCCTTCGAAAAAGTCACAACTCATTGAAAAACTCACAACCCGTCAAAAAAATACAACCCTTTGGAAAAGTCACAACTCATTGAAAAACTCACAATCCTTTAATTTGAAAAGGTATCTAATTTCAATATAATAAAATTAATAAATAAAATAAATTAAGTATTTTTAATTGGGGATATCATAGTAATTCAACATTCAAGTTTGGGAGTTCATGATTTTAAGGTAGTATACATAGATAGATAGATTTAGGGGTCTAAACTTATTTGGTTTTGTTTTACAAATCTTAATTATGCTTAGGGTTTTAAAAGAGAGTTCAAGAAGAGAAAAGAGGAGAATGGAGGAAAAAGTTAGAGGCATTTGTCAAAATTTCTTGCAATCATCGAGGAGTTTTCTCTAATGATTTGATCCTAATAGGTATGTAAGCTTCCCTAGTGTTGGGTTGGTTCACGTGTAGAGATCACGTTTCTAGGCATGGGGGCAACCTTTAATGGTAGAAATCGTCAAAAACTAACCTTTATCATGCAAGAACTCCATTAGAACCCTCTCTTAAGCTTTCTTTCTGGTTAGGGAGTGAATATAAATGTTTTTATGGCTTAAGACATCGAGTAAACTGACCTACCACATTTTTTACCCAACCTGGATTGGGACCCAAATTCTGCCCAAGCAGTCCACATTAAACCCCCACAACTTTTTACTCCGATGAAGGTTGGATACAGGGTTTTGTGCTTCAAAAACTTGACTTGTAGGCCTTCGATTTGAATGGCCATAGGCCTTCCAACACTTTATATATTAGGAAAAAACATCCATGACATTTGACCCAAAGTACAGAAAATATTATTGCAGAAACTTTGATAACTTTTGCCGACCTTAGTTTCGCTAATTTTCTTGACTTCAAAACTTAAAATACAACTCTTGTGCTGTTATAATACATCATAATACACTATTCTTAACATGTTAGACACTCATAGGCTTTTTCCCAAGGTAAGGGATAATTTAAACCTTTCAAATGGGCGAAGTTCTTTCCGAGCCATTTCTTTAATCCTAAACTTTGTTTGAGGGGTCTCTTTTACCTAAAACTTTAGTTTAGTTCCTAGATATTGTCACCCATTTGCAAGCTCAATCTCCAATGTACGATACCAAGTCATATACCCCTAATATAACCATGACATACTACACCTCATATAATATGCAAGAATAGAGAAAAAAGTATAGGATCTTACAGAGGAATACTCCAAAATTTGTTCTGCAATTATGTGAACATATTTAAGATCCTCTCCAAATTTGGGAAGATCTCATAAAAACTTGATATGGATCTACATCTAAAGGTTTATCATGTATTACATGCCAGCATACTTAAGCCATACCTCAAAGACAAGGATAGCCCAAGTTGAGGCCAATCGATTCGCGCTTCTCTTACTATCACCACCTTATATAACTGATAGATTAACGTGATTATTAACTACCAAGTATGACAAAAACAAGGGCTAAAAGATACAGTCATGTTCACTATCCATTGGAAGGGAAAGTACAACAAAAATCCATATGAGAGCGGTATAAGGATATGTTGTAAATCATAGAAAATATTCAAGATATTATACAACACCAATACATCACAATAATCGGAAGATTTATTGGGGGAGAGTGTGATTTCTCTGCATGTAACCATCCCACATAGTTACCATGTGGCATAATGTTTAGAAAGAATTCTTGGAAGGCATTAGAATAATATAGCAATGTACAAAATTCAAGAAAAAGTGCTAATTCTTAAATATATAGATACTTGTATGATGATTATTATTTGAATATCAACACATAAGTGAGTAGTATAAATGAGGGACAACAATTTGTAAAAGTATCAAGGAAAAATCAATCAATGTTCGTTACAATACAATTCTTTCTAGCAATTCTCTTGTTTTCTTTCTACCATTCTCTAAGTGAATCCTACTGTCTTCAAGTTCAATAAAACCATCTAAGTGTAACGATGCTAAAAATGAACTGGTGAAACTAGAGCCTAACGTGTGTGTGTTTGTGTTCGTCATGAGTTTTGATGTGGTATAATGTTGTCCCGAGCCATGGTTGAAGTGTTTAGGAGTTAGACGTCAAGGTACAACTCCCCAAGGACAACCCTAATGGTCCTTGAGGAGGAACCTAAGTGTAAACCCCAAGACCCCAAGGAAACCATCAAGTTGGCCAAACTTGGATGACCTACGGAAGGGGTCCACGCCCCATAGTTTCATCCACACCCCGTGGATGGCCTCCGTAGGTAAGGCCCCTCAAAAACAAGCCATAGAACCAGACGACGGACCAAAAGTATAGTCCATGAATGGACTCACAGTCCGTGAGTCTAGGTCTCGTGTATCTCACCTGCTTTCTGTCGAGTGACACGGGAAAGTGAGGGGTGAATTGGTAAATTCACCCCAAGTCTCTTAAAGTGCATGGATGGTTATTTTAGGTGTATTAAAATAGTTTAAAAGTATTAAAACATTGAAACCCTCATTTAGACTTCATCTCTCAAAAACAAAACCCTTCTCTCCTAAAAGTTCTCTCTAGAAACTCCATTGGAGATCAAGGTCAAGTTCAAGCTAGGGTTGAGGATTTCAAGGTGTTTCTTCTTCAATTTCATGTGATTCTTCAAGTATAATGTATGGTTATCCTTCATCTAGGGTTAGTCTTCACCCTAGATTCAATTTCAAAGAAGTTTTCAAGGTTTTCAAGTTTCTCCAAAACCCTAGATTTAACTCAAACTCATGGGTTCTTGCATCAAATGTTTTCAGATGATAAACTATGATTAGGTTGATGTTTAATTGATGATTTTAAGATGAAAAACTCTATGAACCCATTATTTCTCTAAATTCCTATATTTGGCCTTGTGTAGTGGATTTATTGATTATGAATGAATGATGGTGGATTTGTGTGTAGATGGATTTAGATTATTGATTGGTATCTTTATCTATGTCTAATTATGGTGAACTTTTGGTGAATTGAGGGTTTGTGATCATAGCCTCGAAAGGTCAAGTTTGACCTAATTTCATGTTAATGTAGAATTGATCTTGAATTGTTGATCCACTTGAAAGGTGGAGGTGTTTACTTACTATGTATATTGTGATCATGGCCTTGAAGGCATAGTTTGATGAGTTGAAGTATTATCATGTTATTGTATATGTGAATGTATAAGGTGAAGGATTTACATGTGATTCAAGGATAGAACGATGAACATGTATTCAATGTATTTGTGTTAGTATTGAAGGGCTATTTCTCAATTTGACACTCATGAATGTTGATGATACAATGTGAAGGGTTTCAATAATATAATGTTGTATCTTGGTTAGGTAGACTTAGGTGACCTCTCTTTTATAAATGAAAGCTATATTGAACGTGATCCCTTGACTTGGTGGGCTTAGGCATCCTTCTCTTGAGTAATGAATGTATCTTGTCTTAATGTCTTGAGTTGGTAGACCTAGTGTTGGTAGCCTCTTCATAAATGAATGAATGAATGATTATCTTGAATTGCTAGACCTAATGTTGGTAGCCTTTCAATAAATGACTAATGAGGCATTTTAGACTATGACTTGAACTAGTAAACCTAAAGTTGGTGGCCCTTCATAGTGAGTCTAGAACCCAATGTGAATGTGAAACCTTGAAGCGGTAGACCTAATGGTGGTGGCCTCCTTCTTGTGTGAAATGATGAACCTAGAGATGGTAGACCTAATGGTGGTGGCTCTCTCTAGGAAGATCAATGAGCTATCCTTAATGAACCTAGAAATGGTAGGCCTATTAGTGGTGACCCTTCTTGGTAGAAGTACTTTGGGTCAATTGGGCTAATTTTGATGGCCTTCTCAAGTACACTAATGTGAATGAAACTACTCTATGGGAATAGAGGCTAAGCACCGAGTGGATATGGTTAAGATTGTGGCTCTTCCCCACATTAGGCTAGAGTCCAATGAACATCTTTGGATATCCCATAAACTATGTGCCTACATAGGATGTGTACTAGTTCTACCCTTCACAAGTAGAACACCCTCCACGATGTGGGTTCATGACACCGGATTACATGATTAGCTCTCATGGTCTATGTCGGTTAATACCTATTCCCATCATGTGAGATGTGCACTCTAGTTACTTGATAGGTACTACAAAATGTAGGTAGTAGTATGGGATGCTATCTATACATTGCACGAGTAGGCATTGAAGGTGCTATAGTTAGTTCTCTATGTCCTAAGGACTAAATATGTGAAAGTCCTCTAAATGCATGAAGGTGTTCTAAATGAATCTAATGAAGATGGTTGACTTATTGTCTAAATGAAATGATGAATGAGTAGTTTATACTGATTAAATGAGTTACTTAGCATGTTGTGTTGAATTGTAAAGGTTTTTAATTATTGTAGCCTTGAGGAACACCTAGGTGTGTATGAAAAGGTAGTAGGGGCTGCCACTTCATGTCTTACTTAGGTGTATCTTAGGGTAACTTTAGATATAGGTCCTAAGATGATGAGATGACTTACTTGACTCATGTTATTATGTGTTGTATGTTTGTACTAGTTAAGCACGATTACTTGTAATATGAAGCATGATTAATGGTGAGTTCACTTTTGGTGACCTTAGGGTGATGCTTAGGTGTGGATAGTGGTATGGGATGCTAGTAATACATTGCAAAAAGTGTTACTTAAGGGTTGCTTGGGGTGAAGGTGAAAAGGTGAAGGCAAAGGGTTTATATATTGAACATGTCTATTATGTGGATAATGTCTTGTATGTTGGTTGTGACTTGTATTATGCCTCTTATAATTGTACACATGAAGTTTTATCTAAAATGGCATAAAGCATGACTTTCAACAGAATGTCCCTTTTAAAGCATGTTTTTGCATGGTCATTATGCTTAGTACATTTTTGTGCGCTAACCCATATTTTCCTATTTTTACTACAAGTGTAGATTCCGGCAAGTGATCGTTTTTAGCTAGAAGTTGAAGTGCTTGGATAGTGTTTTCCTCCAAGATTTTGTATGTCCTCATATATCGAGGACAAAGACTCTTATTGTACTAGTTCCTTTATGTTTAAGACTTTTTAATAGACATTCTTGTATTTTCGATTATAAAAGGCCGTGACCCTATCTTGATAAAGTTTGGCTTAAGATGGCCATGTGAGACTTAGTATTTCCGCTACTTAATGAAAGAGTTTTAATAGTTTCATTTTAAATAAAGTTTTAAATCCACACTATTTTCTATTGTCTATGCAACGAATGAGCTAAGAGGCTTGTATAAGACCCCTTCGGGGTCGAGTACGCCATTTTTACGACTAGGGGTCCTCTCGAGTCGTGACAAACTTGGTATCAGAGCATAAGATTTTGGAAATGGTTTTTAGAATCAAAGTCTCACAAGCCACGTCTAGTAGAGTCTTGTTCATAGGTGTGAGTCGCGACGCATCTATGAGCTAGAGGCTATAGGACGTAAGAAGTTACACTTCTTTCATATTCTTGAAGTCGTGCCTTAGAGTGAAGTTCTACAAGTGTCCTTTTCCTAATCCTTTCTCTTGTGATTATAGGATATGAATACAAGGGCTAACCCTAGAAGGGCGGAAGATGAGATTGTTAATGAGGGAGTTCCTCCCCAAGGTGATCAAGGTCTACAAGGTGACCAAGTTCCTCTAGGCAATCAAGAGAATAAACTTCCGGTGGTTCCCTCGGACATGACCAATGAAGAGATTAGGATGGCTTTTCTTGCCCTAGCCTGATCCATGACGGCTCAAGCGAATAGGGATGTGGGGCCTAGGGTGAATGCTAATGAGAGTACCGTAGCCTGAAGATTGAGAGACTTTATGAGGATAAATCCTCCTGTTTTCCTTGGTTCTAGAGTGGGAGAAGATCCCCAAGAATTCTTGGATGAAGTTTATAAAATTGTAGATGCTATGGGAGTAACTTCTAGGGAGAAGGAGGAGTTGGCTTCCTATCAATTGAAAGAAGTGGCCCAAGTGTGGTTCACTCAATGGAAAGCCAATAGGCCGGTTGAAGCGGGTCCTATAGAATGGGAGGAGTTTAAGAGAGCCTTCCTTGGTAAGTACTTTCCCCATGAGAAGGGGGAGTGTAAGGTTGAGGAGTTTATAAACCTTAGGCAAGGTAACATGAGTGTTGAGGAGTATTCCTTGAGGTTTACCCCATTGACTAAGTATGCTCCATCCTTGGTGTCTAACCCTTGAGATTTGATGAGTAGGTTTGTTACCAGTGTATCCAACCTAGTTAAGGAAGAGTATCGTACGACGATGCTCCATGATGATATGAATATCTCTAGACTTGTTGTGTATGCTTAATCTATTGAGGAGTCCAGAGTTAAGAGGGTGAATAAGGATTTAAAAAGAGGCAGATCCGATAAGCAAGGTCAACCTAGGTTCAAGAAGAGAGTTCCTAACCAAGATTCTTCAAGTGTTCCTAAGGCTAATCAAGAAAGAGTTGGTAGTTCTTAATTTGCTAAACCTACTTGTCACAATTGTGGAAAGAAGCATCATGGAAAGTGTCTAGCCGGTAATAGTGGGTGCTATTGTTGTGGGAAGAATGATCACCAAGTGAAAGATGGTCCTACTCTTACGGCTAGATGAAAGGAGGCCAAACAAGCTTCTCTTAATGGCCCAAATCTTGACGCTCCAAAGAAGAATAGTTTCTATGTGCTTCAAGTTAACAAGGACAAGGGAGCTAATCTGGATGAAGGCACCGGTAAGTTATAGTTCCTTTTTTTTTGTGATGAGGTCCTTGTGTTGTTTTATGATAGCCGTAGTTGGGTTTTCTCCTAAGTGAGGGATGGTATGTTGCATAGTAAGTTTGTTGAGAGTGTTGATGTCCTTATCTCTTTCCTTATATTCTTATTCAATCTTGAGACCTAGAGTTCCTAGTAGCTTGTTGCATGTTTTGGAATCTTGTGTAAATATGAGTTTCCATAGTCTCCTTATGTTGTGCATGTTCTAATTGAATTCTTGTATAGTTGAGAAAATGAGTTTTCAAATTATGTTCCTCCTGTTTATATGCATCTATGATGAGTTGCCTAAATATTTCATGAGTTGACTTGTTGAGCATGCCTAAATGTGTTCCTGAAAGAACTGCATACTGTGCTTCTATAAGGAAATTACATAATGTGCCTATTAATGTTGTGATGAGAATGATGTGATTTGGAGAAGGAAGTTTCTCCAATGAAATGAGAAATGAGATGTTTTGATGCATAATGAGTTTTTAGATGTAGTTCCTACTTCTTGTTGTGTTTTGAGCTTATTGATGTGGAGTTGATGTTTTCTCCTACTTGTGTGCATTTATATTGATGTTGCATGCATGATTGTGGGCTGCTAGTCTTGAGTCGTTGCTCCTTTATGTGTTTTAAGTGTCATTCGAGAATGAGTTTTCCTAAGTGGAGGATAATGTAACAACCCTAAAAATGAACTAGTGAAACTAGAGCCTAACGTGTGTGTGTTTGTGTTCGTCATGAGTTTCGATGTGGTTTTATGTTGTCCCAAGCCATGGTTGAGTGTTTAGGGGTTAGACGTCAAGGTATGACTCCCCAAGGACCACCCTAAGGGTCCTTGAGGAGGACCCTAAGTCTAAACCCCAAGACCCCAAGGAAACCATCAAGTTGGCCAAAATTGGGTGACCTACGGAAAGGGTCCACGCCCGTAGGTCCATCCACACCCCGTGGATGGTGTCCGTAGGTTAGGACCCTCCAAACCAAGCCATAGACCCAAACCACGGACCAACAGTATGGTTCATGAATGGATTCACGGTCCATGAGTCTAGGTCTCGTGGTTCGCACCTACTTGCTGTCAAGTGACACGGCCAAGTGAGGGGTGAATTGGTAAATTCACCCCAAGTCTTTTAAAGTGCATGGACGGTTATTTTGGGTATATTAACATACTTTAAGAGTGTTAAAACATTGAAATCCTTATTTAAGACTTCATCAATAAAAAACAAAACCCTTCTCTCCTAAAAGTTCTCTCTAGAAACTCCATTGGAGACCAAGGTCAAGTTCAAGCTAGGGTTGGGGATTTCAAGGTGTTTCTTCTTCAAATTTGTGGGACTCTTCAAGTATAAGGTATGGTGATCCTTCATCTAGGGTTAGTCTTCACCCTAGATTCAATTTCAAAGAAGTTTTCAAGGTTTTCAAGTTTCTCCAAAACCCTAGATTTCAATCTAACTCATGGGTTCTTGCATCAAACGTTTTCAAATGTAAACTATGATTAGATTGATGTTTAATTGATGATTTTAAGATGAAAAACTCTATGAACCCATGATTTCTCTAAATTCCTAAATTTGGCCTTGTGTAGTGGGTTTATTGATTATGAATGAATGATGGTGGATTTGTGTGTAGATGGATTTAGATTATTGATTGGTATATTTATCTATGTCTAATTATGGTAAATTGTTGGTGAATTGAGGGTTTGTGATCATAGCCTTGAAAGGGCAAGTTTGACCTAATTTCATGTTAATGTAGAATTGAGTTTGAATTGTTGATCCACTTGAAAGGTGGAGGTGTTTACTTACTATGTACATTGTGATCATGGCCTTGAAGGCATAGTTTGATGAGTTGAAGTATTATCATTTTATTGTATATGTGAATATATAAGGTGAAGGATTTACATATGATTCAAAGATAGAATGATGAACATGTATTCAACGTATTTGTGTTAGTATTGAAAGGCTATATCTCAATTTGGCACTTATGAATGTTGATGATGCAATGTGAAGGGTTTCTATAATGTAATGTTGTATCTTGGTTTGGTAGACTAAGGTGACCTCTCCTTTATAAATGAAAGATATATTGAATGTGATCTCTTGACTTGGTAGGGTTAGGCATCCTTCTCTTGAGTAATGAATGTATCTTGTCTTAATGTCTTGAGTTGGTAGCCTCTTCATAAAAGAATGAATGAATGATTGTCTTGAATTGGTAGACCTAACATTGGTAGCCTTTCTATAAATGACTAATGAGGTATTTTAGGCTATGACTTGAACCGGTAGACCTAAAGTTGGTGGCCCTTCATAGTGAGTCTATAACCCAATGTGAATGTGAAACCTTGAAGCAGTAGACCTAATGGTGGTGGCCTCCTTCTTGTGTAAAATGATGAACCTAGAGATGGTAGACCTAATGGTAGTGGCTCTTTCTAGGAAGATAAATGAGCTATCCTTAATGAACCTAGAAACGGTAGGTCTATTGGTGGTGGCCTTTCTTGGTAGAAGTACTTTGGGTTGGTAGGGCTAATGTTGGTGGCCTTCTCAACTACACTAATGTGAATGAAACTACTCTATGGGAATAGAGGCTAAGAACCGAGTGGATATGGTTAAGATTGTGGCTCATCCCCACGTTAAGCTAGAGTCCAATGAAAATCTTTGGATATCCCGTAAACTATGTGCCTACATAGGATGTGTACTAGTTCTACCCTTGGCTAGTAGAACACCCTCCACAGTGTGGGTTCATGACACCGGATTCCATGATTAGCTCTCATGGTCTATGTCGATTAATGCCTATTCCTATCATGTGAGATGTGCACTCTAGTTACTTGATAGGTACTACAAAATGTAGGTAGTAGTATGGGATGCTATCTATACATTGCACGAGTAGGCTTTGAAGGTGCTATAGTTAGTTTTCTATGTCCCAAGGACTAAATATGTGAAACTCCTCTAAATGCATGAAGGTGTTCTAAATTAATCTAATGAAGATGGTTGACTTATTGTCTAAATGAAATGATGAATGAGTAGCTTAAATTGATTAAATGAGTTACTTAGCATGTTGTGTTGAATTGTAAAGGTTCTTATTTATTGTAGCTTTGAGGAACACCTAGGTGTGTATGAAGAGGTATGGCCTGCCACTTCATGTCTTACTTAGGTGTATCTTAGGGTAACTTTTGATATAGGTCCTAAGATAATGAGATGACTTACTTGACTCATGTTCTTATGTGTTTTATGTTGGTACTAGTTGAGCATGATTACTTGTAATATGAAGCATGATTAATGGTGAGTTCACTTTTGGTGACCTTAGGGTGATGCTTAGGTGTGGATAGTGGTATGGGACACTATCCATAAATTGCAGAAAGTGTTACTTGAGGGTTGCTTGGGGTGAAGGTGAAAAGGTAAAGGTAAAGGGTTTATTTGTTGAACGTGTCTATTATGTGGATAATGTCGTGTATGTTTGTTGTGACTTGTATTATGCCTCCTATACTTGTACTTGTGAAGTTTTATCTAAAATGGCATAAAGCATGTTTTTTCATGGTAATCATACTTATTAGATTTTTGTGTGCTAACCCATATTTTCCTATTTTTACTACAAGTGTAGGTTCTGGCAAGTGATCGTTTTTATCTAGAAGTTGAAGTGCTTGGATAGAGTTTTCCTCCAAGACTTGGTATGTCCTCATAGATCGAGGACAAAGACTCTTATTATTCTAGTTCCTTTATTTTTAAGACTTTGTAATAGACATTCTAGTATTTTCGATTGTAAAGGGTCGTGACCCTATCTTGTTAAAGTTTGTCTTAAGATGGCCGTGTGAGACTTAATATTTCCGCTGCTTAATGAAAGAGTTTTTAATAGTTTGGTTTTAAATAAAGTTTTAATTCTGCACTATTTTCTATTGTCTATGAAATGAATGAGCTAAGAGGTTTGTATTAGACCCCTTCGGGGTCGAGTATGCCGTGTTTACGACTAGGGGGTGCTCTTGAGTCATGACAATAAGACTACTTGTACCACATGAAATTATCCCAACAACATTCAATTCTTGAGTTGTATAAAAGGACCAAATCAGCTGATACATTTTCCTTTTCTCCTTATACAAGAATGAATTAATTTTGATATGCTTTTAGCCTAAACTCATTCATATCACTACTAAAGAAACTGTGAATACCAACCTCAAATGGAGGTCAGTAATTTCCGTCCTCCGGAGGTCGGTATTGTTAAAAAGAATAATTTAAAAAAAGCTTTAGAAATCCGACCTCTCGAGGTCGGAACATTTCCCTGAAAAAATGAATTACAATAAAAACCGATATGTTGATGTCGGTATTAAATAAATAAATAACAATATTTTATTTTTTCTCAATTAAATATAAAAAACAAAATTGAGAAATATTTTGATTTAATTTTATTTAAATCGTCTTCCAGAGGATGGTTTTGTGTAAAATAAAAAACAAAAAAAAATGATAATACCGACTTCCGAAAGTCGATAAATTAAATAGTATGTAATTAAATTAATTTTCATTAAAATATTTATATAGTGACCTCCTATAAAATTAATAAATTAATATTTTCAATTAACTTTAAATAAATCGTCGTCAGGATGACGGTTTTATATAAGTTAAAAAAAATTAATACAAAATACCGACCTCATGAGGTCGGTATTTTTATATCATCTAATTACTTTTAATAAAAGTGACATCCGTAGGTTGGTTTGTTTAAAATGTTCATATTAATCATAATTTTGCTAGCATAATACTAAATTTTTATTTTACACCTACCATTAATTGTTTTAAAAAGTGTAATAATTTTGTATACTTTCATAAATAAAAAGTTAGATCAATAATCCATATTTAGAGTATGAAACTACATTGTTATGAAAATCGACAACAAGTAGTTGGTTTTTATTCATAATAAAGCAGGAAAACCAAATTCCGACCTCAGGAGGTCGGAATTTTTCCCAAAAAAATGAATCACAATAAAAACCGACCTCTTGATGTCGGTATTATTTTCTCAATTAAATATAAAAAATAAAATTGAGAAATATTTTGATTTAATTTTATTTAAATCTTCCGGAGGACGGTTTTGTGTAAAATAAAAACAAAAAAATTTATAATATCGACTTTCGGAAGTCGGTAAAATTAAAATGTACGTAATTATATTTTCATTAATATATTTATATAGTGACTTCCATAAAAATTAATAAATTAATATTTTCAGTTAACTTTAAATAAATCGTCCTCCGGATGATAGTTTTATATAAGTTAAAAAATAAATTAATATAAAATACCGACCTCCCAGTGTCAATATTATTTAATTAACATGATTACTTTTTATTTATCTTAAAATTTAATGTGATACCGACCTCATGAGGTCGGTATTTTTTATTCAATCTAATTACTTTTAATAAAAGCGACATCCAGAGGTCAATTTATTTAAAATATTTCTATTAATCATAATTTTGCTATTGCGCATAATACTAAATTTTCATTTTACACCTACAATTAATTGTTTTAAAAAGTGTAACAATTTTATATACTTTTATAAGTAAAAAATTAAAATTTGTGGAATGAACAAAAAATATCAATAATCCATATTTAGAGTATGAAACTACGTTGATATGAATTAGGAGATAATTATACATATATTTCTAGAGTAATGTACAAATTCTATTAGTTCGTCGTCAAATCATGAACTTAATATCTCTTGTAATGATGTAGAGGTGAAGAGCTAACATATAATCCATCCAACTATGAAATGCGAGATGATACTTGTAGAAATGTCATGATAACAATTAATTAAATTTTGTATTTATAATTAATTGTTTAATGATTTGTACATATAACCTTCAATGTCTTATCTCGTTTTATGAAATAGACAATAGAACATCGTAACGTACTGTACCAAGCAACTTCTATCAAGATTTTTATGTTTGATCTTGAATGGATGTCAACTGTGGTGATCATATTGTAGGCAATGACATGTAAAAGATAATTCATCGGAGTATGAAATACGTTGATTATATACTCCTGTAGTAGTTTAACAAATCAAGTCTTATATATTAGTGGTTTAGATATGAAATGCATTATCAATTAAAAAAATATCATTGATCAATTCAAGGAGATTTATATATTAAATTTGATATTGATAAACCTCTGTTGATCGATAAAATTAAATTTATATAATTAAGAGGTGTGTGTGTCTATATATATATATATATATATATATATTACCAACACCCAATTTTCACCAACCTATAGCCCTTTCGGGAGTGCTATTCGACTAAGTACGTTTTTAAAACATATTTCCCTCTTATTACATATCTAAAATTTTAATTGATTTTGTCTAAATAATCATATTTTAGTATTGAAAATTACAAATTTTTTGTATCTATTATTATTTTAAAATTATTATGTTTATCAATATTTAAATTCAAAATAATTATTTTACTTATTTATTTAAATGTTTTAATATGAAAATACTTTAATGTATGCAGTATTCTATTAATTGAATAGCATCTCCTTAATCTTCTCTTAATTCATTTAAATTTTAGCCTCTCCTATCCAATTATTTAATTCATAGCCCTTTTACTCAATTTTAGCCTTTCAATTCAGATTTTATTTCAATTATAGCCACATGTTTATTTTAATTGTGGCCCTAATTCATTTATAATGTAGCCCATCTAATCCATGTCCTAAAAACGCCATCTGATTCAATCTCATTCGTCCACCCCTTTTGATCAAGATTCAAAGATTCAATCTCAACCGCTCCTCCATTTGAAACAATGGCTAGGAGGAAATCTCTCAACTTTCCTATTTTTTTCCTAAAGATCCCTAACCCTAACGTTTCTCTTCATTCTTCTTTCTCCAGAAAGTGTTGCCTCTATCTTCTTCCTCTCCTCTGTCTCATTGCTGCTTGGCTCCGGCGAAACCAGTGGAAGCATCGCCGCCTCCTCTGCTCCCTTCGCTTCTCGCTCCCCTCACCTCTCCTCCTCTCCTCTCTTCCCTGCTGCCTCCTCTCTCCGTCGGCAAGCAGTAGTTGGGCGGTTGCTCCTCCTCTCCCTCTCTTTCGCTCCGACCGGTGGCGATAACAACAACACAGCAGGCAGCAACGCGAGAGACAGCAGTCGTCAAAGGACTCCAACACCGGTGAGAGTAGCTGGCCAAAGATAAATCACCAGGCGAAGCCCCTCACCGCACTCTCCTCTTCTCTGGTGAGGATAGCACCAGTCACCGGCAAAAAAGGTTATTTTGAAACGTTGTTAAAATTATCAGAATATTGTATTAGTAAAATAATGCATTCAATCGTGGAAATATCTTTGTATAAAGAATTTGTATATTACGTGCTTAAATTCGTAAGTAATGTTTATGGTATAAGAAAAAGATATTCGCTTAATGTTGTGAGATAGCATATAGTTAAAAGTTTGATTAAAAAAATTAAGATCAAATTTCAAAATCATAATGAACCTTAAAAAGGAAATGCCAAAAATCAAACTCAATAGTTCAAAATTTTAAAAAATTTAATTATGTAAATATATATAGCTAAAATTAATTAAAATACAAGATATAGAGTATCAAATCTTAATAGAGAAACAGTAACACATCACTACATTCATCTAGGGATTATGCACTAAACTTATTTTAGTTTATAAATTTATTTAAACATGCTTAAGGCATTGTCAAAATCCACTATTGCTTTAGCAACATTAGTCTGGTCAGTGACTTTCATGGCAAAGAAGTCACTTAATCTCCATATTACCATTTGTATAATAATAGTGACATTTAATTAAAGTAAGATATGATAGTTTGATATACATTAATGTAATTAGTATTTCTAGCAAGTTGATTTGATCCTCTAGTAGAACACCCCATTAAGTCATTAACTATGAGTTGGTTGTTTGAATCTAGAGTTAAAGTTGTTTAAATAAGTACAAATAAATAATGTTGTTTAGTTGGCGGGTTTAGTTGCTGAAATTAATTCAAAATTAGTTACAGTTAATATTGTTTAGTTATTTAAATAAGTTCAAATAAATAATGTGGTTTAGTTGGTGGATTTGGTTGTTCGAACTAACTCTCAAAACTAGTTAGAGTTAAGAACTTGTTTAGTGATTTAAATAAGTTCAAATAAATAATGTGGTTTAGTTGGTGGATTTAGTTGTTGGAATTAAGTCAAAACTAGTTAGAGTTAAAAAGTTGTTAAGTTGTTTAAATAAGTTCAAATAAATAATGTGGTTTAGTTGGTGAATTTAGCTGTTGGAATTAAGTCAAAAACTAGTTAGAGTTAAAAAAAATTGTTTAGTTGTTTAAATAAGTTCAAATAAATAACGTGGTGTAGTTGGTTGAATTAAGTCAAAACTAGTTAGAGTTAAAAAGTCATTAACTTGTTTAAATAAGTTCAAATAAATAATGTGGTTTAGATGGTGGATATAGTTGGTTGAATTAAGTTAAAACTAGTTAGAGTTTAAGTTGTTAAGTTGTTTAAATAAGTTCAAATAAATAATGTGATTTAGTTGGTGGATTTAGTTGTTGGAATTAAGTCAAAACTAGTTAGAGTTAAAAAATTGTTTAGATAAGTTCAAATAAATAATGTGGTTTAGTTGGTGAAATTGGTTCAAATAAAGTTTAATTGAAAGAGACACTATGTTTAATAACTTTGTTGTCGGTGAAAGTAGTAGATCTATAGAGCATAATTATGTCCAAGGTTCTAGAATGTCAGATATGATTGATGATTTTTTTGGGATGCATTTTGATTTTGAATATGGGGAAAATGTAGAAGAAGTTCCCAATGAAGAAGCAAACATCTTTTATAAACAATTGAGTGATTGTAGTCGCCCTTTGTTCAATGAGGGTCAACACTCTAAATTGTGTTGCAGTTAAATTGTTAAGTTTCAAATCTGACAATAATATTTCTCAGGCCCAACTAACTCTTCTTTTTGAATCAGGAAAAAATATTCCTCCATGTCCAACCGCCAGCAGTGATGGATCTGATCAGGAGGGTGATGACAATGATAAGTCTAATAAGGAGAGTTAGGGTGATGAGGAGTAGTTGTACCTATTTTACATTTTAGACTTCTACATTTTTAGAATTGTTTGATTGTAGTTTAGTTTATTTTGAAGTTGGACGAAGTTTATTTTGAAGTAGTTTAATGTATATGTAAATATTGTGTTGACACCTCTTTGGGTTGTTTTGGTATAAATATGCAGGTGGATAGCTAAAATTGTAGCAATTCGCTATCAATTTTGTAGCAGAAAATCGACCTCTGGAGGTTAGAATCTCAAAAATAAAAAATAAAAATATCGACCTCCGAAGGTCAGAATCTCAAACATAAAATATAAAAATATTGACCTCCATAGGTCAGAATCTCAAAAATAAAAAATAAGAATATTGACCTCTGGAGGTCAGAATCTCAAAAAAAAAATATATCGATCTCTGGGGGTCAGAATGTCCAAATAAATAAAATAAAAATTAAAAAATACCAAAATGCAGAGGTCGGAATTTAAAAATTAAGAAAAAATAAAATTAAAATATACTGACTTCCAGAGGTCGAAAATATTATAATTAAAAATCAAAAAATTAACAAATATCAACATTCAGATGTTGGTATTCCAAAATATGAGAAATAAATATTCTGACCTTAGGATGTCGAAAATAATAAAAATAAAAAATAAACAAATATATAAAAGTGACCTCAGGAAGTCGAAAAATAAAATAATGAATTTTTCAACTTAAAATAAAAATTGACCTCGAGAGGTCAGTAAATACCGACCTCCAGTGGTCGGTAATGAATAGCGATTAAGCTTTTTCCGACCTACGTTGGGAAGTCGGTATTTGGTTGGTATTTCAAGGAATACCAACCTTCGGAGGTTGGTATTTGTAGGTCGATATTCACTGATTTTTTAGTTAGCTCGAATTTTAGAAAGATAACCTAACCTTGCGGATATTCCTAACAAGTTTAACGTGATTCACTTAGTTCCTATACTTGGTTCCTAGATAATTCATAAAAGAAGTATTTCAAAAATCCAGTTTTCTAATAGTTTAAACATTTAAGTTATATTTGAGAGTTTTGAAGATTGTGAGTTACTTTAAGGATTTTTCATAAATTTAGTGGAAAAAGAGGGCTTGTTACAAATAATAAGCGTCTCCCATGATATTTTAAGTAACATCACCCCAAGAAGAATAAGAATTCATACATGCGGACATATAATCAAGGAAACCAATAAATTGACATGCAGATGTCGAATACTCTATGTATCCGAACGAGTGGAATATTAAAATAATAGAATCATGAAAATAATTCAGCTGAGATCTCAATGCCTTTAACCGAAGGTCTGTCTAGCAAGAGAATAACATTATATCACATTCGGCATTTTAGGAATTTCCCATGAGTTGTGCTAAAATGAGGGACAGAGCTTAGCCTTAACCTACCTTTCCAATGAACGCTTGAATTCCCATAGTTACTTCACAAAAGTTGTTCCTTATGTCCTAAGCTTCCCAAACACTATATATACACAAATGGTATGCACCTATAAACCATTCATAATTGAACTTAAATCGGCAGATTTGTCATATTGCCCCAACTTGACGAAATGTCCGTAGAACTTCATATAAACAATCATAAAAGAGTTCCAAGATGATTACCTTAGCAAACCAAGTGTAAAACTTGAAGAAACACCAATAAATACAAATTTATATCTTCAAAAAGTATCTCCAAATGCAGCTAATATAAGGGGAAAACAGTTGCCACGTGTAGAGATCACGTTTCTAGGCACTGGGGCAACCTTTAATGGTAGAAATCGTCAAAAACTAACCTTCATCATGCAAGAACTCCATTAGAACCCTCTCTTAAGCTTTCTTTCTGGTTAGGAAGTGAATATAAATGTTTTTATGGCTTAAGACGTCGAGTAGGCTGACCTACCACATTTTTTACCCAACCCTGATCGAGACCTGAATTTTGCCCAAGCAGTCTGCATTAAACCCCCAAAACTTTTTACTCCGATGTCGGTTGGATACGGGGTTTTTTGCATCGAAAACTAGACTTGTATGCCTTCGATTTGAAAGGCCATGGGCCTTCCAACACTTTATATATTGGGATAAAAACATGCATAACATTTGACGCAAAGTTCAGAAAATATTATTAGAGAAACTTCAATAACTTTTGCCGACCTTAGTTTCGCTAATTTTCTTGACTTCAAAACTTAACATACAACCCTTGTGATGTTATAATAAATCATAACACACTATTCTTAGCATGTTAGACATTCATAGGCTTTATCCCGAGGTATGAGATAATTTAAACCTTTCAAACGGGCGAAGTTCTTTCCGAGACATTTCTTTAATCCTGAACTTTGTTTGAGGGTCCCTTTTACCTAAAACTATAGTTTAGTTCCTAGATATTGTCACCCATTTGCAATCATAATCTCCAATGTACGATACCAAGTCATATACACCTAATATAACCATGCCATACTACACCTCATATATTATGCAAGACTAGAGAAAAAAGTACCGGATCTTACAAAAGAATACTCCAAAATTTGTTTTGCAATTATGTGGAAATATTTAAGATCCTCTCAAAATTTGGTAAGATCTCATACAAACTTGATATGGCTCTACATCTAAAGATTTATCATGTATAACATGCTAGCATGCTTGAGCCATACCACAAAGATAAGGATAGCCCAAGTTGAGGCCAATCGATTCACGCTTCTCTTACTATCACCACCTCATATAACTGATAGATTAACGTGATTATTAATTACCAAGCACGACAAAAACAAGGGCTAAAATATACAGTCATGTTCACTATCCATTGGAAGGGAAAGCACAAGAAAAATCCATATGAGAGCGGTACAAGGATTTGTTGTAAATCATAGAAAATATTCAAGATTATACAACACCAATACAAAACAATAATCGGAAGATTTGTTGGGGGAGAGTGTGATTGCTCTGTATGTAATCATCCCACGTAGGTACCGTGTGACATAATGTTTCTCATGTGGAATCATACATTGTAAGGATTGCATTTGTGTAAAAATTCTAGAGCTGTAGAGAATTTCTTGGAAAGACTCTAAAATATTTAGAAAGAATTCTTAGAAGGCGTTAGAATATTATAGCAATGTACAAAATTCAAGAAAAAGTGCAAATTCTTAAATATATAGAAACTTGTATGATGATTATTATTTGAATATCAACACTTAAGTGAGTAGTATAAATAGAGGGACATCAATTTGTAAAAGTATCAAGGAAAAATCAATCAATGTTCATAACAATACTCTTGTTTTCTTTCTACCATTCTCTAAGTGAATTCTAGTGTCTTCAAGTTCAATAAAACCATATAAGACTACTTGTACCACATGAAATTATCCCAACAACATTCAATTCTTGAGATGTATAAAAGGACCAACTCAGCTGATACATTTTCCTTTTCTCCTTATACAAGGATGAATTAATTTTGATATGCTTTTAGCCTAAAATCATTCATATCTTTCCATTGACTAAGCCGTTGTTTAGATACATCCTCCCAACTAATATTATATTTCTTGAATGCACATACACGTTTCTGCTCAAGTTTAATATACAGATGATATGACATCCAAACACAAGTTAATAGCGAGACATCTTTTGAGGTCTTGAATGCAGTCTTATATGCCTATATGGCATCATAAAAATTCCAAGACTTATTAATTCTATTTCCATTAAAATGTTTCACAAGGTTATATCTTTATTTCACTATTAGACGCCTCTACTTGCCAAGTGAGTCAAGGCATTGCTACCCTATACCCCAACCCTACTTCGTAAGTGAAGTTAAAAACATTTCATTACAAAAATAAGAAGTGCAAGCAATGATAATTGTCTGCGGATTACCGAATCGGGAAAAATGATGTGACAATTTTGCCTTAATTATAGGGAAATTCATTTGCCTCCAGCCACCAGAATTACGGACTTCGTCCCAAAATGTCAATGACACACACATGAAACAATTCAATAAAGAGAATTAGGGTGAGGGAGACCTTATATTTCCTTGGTATGCCCCCTTCTCTCTAAAATCCGTCAGATGACTTGGAAAAATCATGAACATCTTAGTGCATAGTTCTCTAATAGTACACATATTGCAGAGAATTATAGGTTATTTGGATACCACTAAGATGTCCCCTTATTGGGAATTAATGGTATGCCTCCAATATACTAATCATCTCAACCGTTGGTGTGCATATTTAATCCTCCTATAATCACATACACAAAAAAGCTATGTCGCCTTCTATAAAAACATTCACATCTATGACAAAAAAATTGTGTGCTAATTGACAGATAAAGTAAAAGGTACCACAACACTTACAAAATAATTACAAAATTATTTAAACTATGGAAGCATATAATTTAATGCAGCCAATATTTCCTCTTCTAGGAAAGTATCATGAATCTCAACCCTATATATCAATTCAACATTGCCATTTCCTCAACTTTTAACATGTGACCATTCTCGGGCGCCTTTTGTTCATTAACCTCAAAGTCAAATTCTTGTAATAACAGCAACCATTGATTTAATCTCAGGTTTGCATCATGCTTTTCCGTAAGGTAACAAAGCCCTATGATGTCAGTGTGCACAATCAGCTTTTCCCTAGCCAATATGATATGACTTTCTCGAATTTAAAAAGCATTGCAAGAAACTCCTCCTCGGCCACAACTGAGTTTGTTGTGCAACATGTAGATATTTGCTACCATAATATATAAGATGTAGAATCCTCTCACGTCTCTATCATTATCTAAAGTACACCCTAGACATGACATGGAAAATAGGATCCGAGAGACCCTAAATGATCTACATGATATAGGTATGACGTATAAGAAACACAACAAGAAACAATATGCCATAAAAGTCTCATATCATATAGGAAATCTCACTATAAGTGCGAAATACTAATTATATCTGACATAGCCTTTTTCTTAAATCATAATAATGGTTTAGACGTAGCCCATAAATGACGTACTTGTTTGAAAATAAAAATATAATACAAGAAATAAAGCATCAATGTCTTTGTCATCAGAGCATAAGGACTTACACATCAAATGTGATAATAGAATAATCAAAGCTAGCCACAAGAGAGAGGATGAGTGTCAAATTCTATATTATAAGACAATATAGGCACAAATATAAATAAGTACATTGAATTTACTAAGTATGGAGAAATGCATAAAATACACATATAATAATTTTAGGAAGTTTAAACATAATGGGCATGATCAAGTAAAAGTATATATAAAGCCTTCTAAGATTACAAGAGTCATAATCAAGGTCAATGCATACTTCAAAGTATTTGATAAGATTTTATAAAATATATGAATAAAAATAGTACATTTATGGCATATTTACTATTAATCAACAATAAGACCATATGAGCTATAACATGAAATCCAACAAAACCCTCACACCGAATAAGGGAAACTACTTGCCAAGGTAAATGTCACGACCCAAGGTAGCCCCTATGCGTAACATGGCCTATATAATCCCGAGAGGCCCCATAGCGGCCACTTAGCTTTCATCATATAAGAATTAGAAAAAAGAGATTTAAAAGACAGTTTCAATATATTAAGTTTCATAAAGCATAGAGGAAATCTAAAAATCGTCTCAAAGCCATCTTGTACATGAGAATGAATCTGGGTGAATCCTGTACATCATGTTCCAAAACTGAAAGTAAGAAAAGACTAAAAAAAAATAAATGCCCGGTCCTCGAGGCATGAGGACTAACCAAAGCTCGAAATCTCCTAAACGAACTCTACTCACGAAATTGGAAACCCTGACTTTCAGACCCTATATTTTAGAAATATAGGCAAGAGTATGTGTTATTACAAAATATGTATCAAGTATGATAATCATGCATAAAATATTTAAAAGCATGCTTAAAGAGATATATTTCTTCACAAGATTCAATAACAAAGCTAAACATGATATGAAGTGTTAGAAAACGGGAGTCATAGAACATGGTTATTGCACATAGTAATCATCTTAAACATGTATTAGATACTTTCTTAAAGTAACTTTAGTTCATCAGTGTAACACCCCGTATCCAAAAAAACAAAAATGAACAAGATTTTGGGGAGTTGCAGCTTCCAGCCACGGAGGCCAACCACAGCCCGTGGGTTGAACCACAGACCGTAGATGGGTCCGTGGTTGGCCACCCTGCCAAGAACTACAGCCAGACCTACAGACCACGGTCTGTATTCATGGTCTGTGATTCGAGGTGCAAAATTATAGTTTCTAACCATGAACGATGGTCCACCAGGATGGGTCGTGGGTCAGACCAAGGTCCATCGACTGGTGTTAGTGGATGGTCACATACCAGTTATGTTTAGGGGCAGTTGGGTCTTTTCCTAATTAACTAGTTCCTATGTTTTGTCATTTTGCCTATTCTTTGGACCCCTATATAAGTTTTTTTATCCCCAAATTTCCCAATAGAAATCATTCTCTCCAAACTCACCAAAAAGAAGAGCTCTCAAATAGTTCTCTCTCTAGAAAGTTGAAGCAGAAGAAGATGGATGCACCTAGTGTTTCAAGCTAAGGTTTCAATTCTCCATTGAAGACAAGAATTAAAAGTCAAGGTATGATAGTTCTCATCCATGGAGTTCCTAAGTTCCTCTATTTCAAATGGTAGAATTCCCCAATTTACTTAGGGTTTTCTTCAATCATCACTGGTTCTCTTAAATGTTGATTAAAATGATTGAATTATGATCTCTTATGCATGAATTAATGATACATGATAATTTTATGATGATTTCCTCATGAACCCATGTAATCCCCATGTTTTCAAGTTACGAATAATGTGATAATGGATTTTGATCTTCAAGGAAAAGTTTTATGAAATTAGGCATGTATTGCAAGCTTTACATTAATTTATGATGAAATCCATATCTAACCCATGTTTTCTAAGAGTTTATGATTTAAAGTGGTTTTTGACCTCAAGAGGTAAAATATGGACTTATGCATTTTTCTTATGAATACTATACAAATGTTTTAAGAGTGATTTGAGAGTAAAGTACCAAAGATGATGTTGTGTTGTGAAAGGATATTCTCACTAAGAAAATACTAGCATGATGTGAAAGGTTTTCTCACATAAGAAAGGATTCATAGGTTGAAAGGTTTTCTCACCTAATTGAGTAAAAGTTAAGGATCTATCCTAAAGAACTAGCTTGGTTTGATTGTCCAAGGACACCTTTCCATGAGTTATAAGATAATTCAATACTTAATAACTATTCCGTGGATATTGATAGTGAGATGGAAGCTTTGCCTAGTAGACGTCAGGTTTCTAAAAGCATTCTCTTGAGATGGAAGCTCTCCCATAGAAAAGGTCAAGTTTGTAGTAGCAATCTACTTATCTCTTAACTATGTGTCCCCTAGATTGATTAGCTAGTGGATCCACTTAAACTAGATGTTCAAGGTTCTATCTTCAGCAAGTAGAACAACCCTTTTTGGCGTAAGAGACACCGGGAGATCATTTTATAGCTCACATGGTCTTAATGCCGGTTAGAGCTAATTCTCCACATGTAAGAATTAACTAATGTTACTTCAAGAAGTATAACATATGAGTTCAAAGCTTTTAAAGATGGAGTTATCTTGCATTGAACATGATTTATGACTTATATTTTATAACTCTTTCATATTATGTTTTAGCTTGGTCAATTGCATGTCATGAAATGAAATGTCCCTTTTAGCATGTTTTAAATATATTATGCATAGCTATCATACTTGGTACATTGTTTTTTACTAATGCATACTCTTGCCTACATTTTCCCCAAATGTAGGGTCTGACATTTAGGGTGCTCAGTTTTGTATCTAGTTGGTGATTTGATTGATATCCGAGATTTGGTGAGTCCTCATACTTCGACAATGGATTTCATTATTTTACTTTGTTTCATGTATTTCTCTTATGGACATGATGCATGGGCTAGGCCCAATTTAATCCTATTGTATTACATGGCTATAATGAGACTAGAGTTTAGACTTCCAGTTTCATTTTTATAAAATGTTTTGGACTTGGACTATTGTTTAACTCTTACTGTTCTATTTCTTATGTTATGAGAGCTAAGTGGCTTGTATGGAGTCTTTCTATGTTACATCTAGGGGATACTGATGTTTGCGTAATCATGATACAACTTCCAATTCAAGTGTCTATGAACGTACAATAGTAATATAACACAATCGAATAGGTTGGGGTAGAGTCCCAAGGGAGCAGCTTGTCAGAATTAAGAGTTAAGCGCAAATATGTTAGAGTTAACAATAGCCAAAAACATTATCGAGTAAAAACATGATAAATCAAGTCGTGACACGAATGTCAATTATCAATGGGGGGTTTTGTATTCAACTAGTGAACAAAAATAGTGAAAACAAAAAGATGTGAATATAGGGAGATAGGATTCTTGGATGTGATAGGAATATGGGATAAACTACAATATCGGGTAAAAGCTATTGATAATCAATTGCTGAACATTTGTAACTAGGCTAGATTTTAGTGGGGGTAAATTCTCTCTTGAGCAACTTACCCCGAATCAACTCGGTTTCTCTCGAACACCGAGTTGCCGGAATTAAGCACGGCCTCCGCCTTACCCCATTCACTCTCACGAGCTGAATGTGTGGGAAAAGGCCTAGGATTCACTCTCTCGAGCTGAACCCACGACGACCAAATAACCACCGGCTATCGATTTAGTAGTCTTAGTTTTCAAACCTCTCTCTCTCGCAAACCAAAAACACTAAGATGAAATCGTATTTGTAACTACAATCCCATTGAGTTCAAACACAACTACTAAACAAAATCATATTTAAACAACAAATAGACTAACAATAAGCAATGCCCAACAGGAAATTTAACTGATATTCACAAAATCACACCCCAAGAATTGGGGTTTTAGCTAGACATAGAAAAAAGGAATAAAATGATACCAAATCGAAGTAACATCAACTGGATATGATTTATATTCACTTCAAATGAGGAGTTACATTTTTCTCAAAACCATGGGTTAAATGAGCCTTTTCTGGCCTAAGTTGGCTATTTAATCAACCACATATCACGAGGGTTATAGGTAGTGGATTAAGAAAGGTCATGTTTTCATCAAGTTTCTTCCAAAGAAGGATAAGGCTCAAAGGGGTGTTCAAAAGAGATTCACACACGCTCACAAGGTAGGTCACAAAAGAGGTATATGTCAAATTGTTTCACACTCTTTAAAATTACCTAAGATCATATCAAGAGATAGCCTTACTTAGTCGACCGGACCAACGGGGAAAATTCTAGGTGTTATCATACATGGTTCACAATAAGCTCATCACACAAGGCATTGACACCAAAGTCAAACACGACTCCACACTTTTGCTAGTGTGAACCGATCATCACAAGAGACTCTATTCGATAATTGGCTAGTCACAACGAGATGAAAAGAGTTCACATATTGTCTATGCAACTTCATTTGGCCTCATCGTAGCCGCACATTCATGTTTGTTCGATTATGACAACTATTCAATTCATCGGTATTGATCAAAAGCGATACTCCAATTTGCAAGAGAACAACCACATTCAACACAGAAGGGGTGGCAAAATTTTTTTGAAAGCGTCAAAAATATTTACAATTTAAAAACACGGAACCATAAGCTCAATCATCCACACAAAGCACTGTCAACACAATTTAGGCTAAAAACTCAATATATAAACAAAACAGGAGTCTTAATCAGCACACAAAGGTGGGCCTCACCCCACCACCAATAAAAAAACATTTGTCCTCAAATGCAAATAAAAATTATCCAACAGTGAAATAAAGCAAAATAGAGAGGGAGGTAAAGAGGGGGTCCTGTCTACACAGACAGATCAGTGCCCGATGCCTTACCCTGAGCTTGGGCATTAGTGCCCGAGGTCACCTATACGGGCAAGATTATCAAATTAAAAATGGTATTTAAGCATTCTAATCCTATTAGAGAGGCCCATCACACGACAATACGATATGATCATTGCAAATGAGTACCAATTTTGAAAGTAAAGTTGGGGTTCGAAAAACCAACCTTTGTGCTGATTAAATTACTTTGAAATGCTAGGCGGCAATGAAATCCCAATTTTGAGCACCAATCAACAACCAAAATACTTATGGAATGTAATAATATTGAAAATACTAACTTGGTGTGAGTTTGCGAAGTTTGAAAGCGAGGAAAAGTGAAGAGTTTGAAACTTTAAAACTTTTGGCCCTTAAAAACCATCCAGTTCACGTCCATTCAGCGATGTTAGTCACACTCGCTGATCTACTCAAAGATCCGCCAAGTGGTTACGTACCTCGCTGACTTTTATAGGACCTTTAGTTGCTTGGGGGTCCAAATGGCAAGCAACATCGGGATCGCCGACCTAGTCGGCGAATCGCCAAGTTGCTCTTGGGATCGCCGAGTTTTACAGGCTCCAAATTAAAATTGTGTTAAGCCAAACGGCGGGTCAAATCGGGCACGCTGATATCTTCTGCGATGCGCCGACTGGAACATTTGCTTGCCTACCTATATTTTTCAAACACTTTTCACACTAAAACCTGCATAATCAACACACCATTAGTTACAAAGACAAAAATAAAGCATTTTAAGGGGTTTTAGGTTGCCTCCCAATTAGTTAACGTCGTGGCACGACTCAACTCACCATTCAAACCTCATTCTCAGGTTAGCCATAGTCTCACTAGGTAACCTCTCTTTATGCTATGAGTAAAGACATGACATCACTTGGCCTATTTGGGCATCTTGTAGCTGAATGATCATGGAATGGGAGGTCGTCATCTGATTCAGCATTTCGACATTCTCTTTTATCTCATTCAAAACTCTATATTGTTCCTCAATTTTGTGTAGAATAAGTGAGAGGACTTCTCCATTTTGTCCACACTCATGTTGCTTCATTTTTTTACACTTGCGAGGGGGATGATACTTACTCTTCTTGTTGGAACTTGCTTTCAACTTCATTACTTTCTTGGACAGATTATCCTGTTGAATCAATAAGTCGGCCCATTCTTAGCCTTTCTTTGTTTCCTTGTTGGCTTTAACCAAGCCATCAAGGCGCTTGACTACTACTTCATATGGTCGTTGTGTCGAACACCCTGCAAACAGTTGATCGACCACACTTTTATGTTCGGTACTAAGACCTCTATAAAAGCATTCCAGCAGTAATTTGTTTGGCAGTTCATGATTTGGGCATTGTTGTAGTAATGCCTTAAACCTTGGCCATATATCATGGATAGCCTCGCCTTCCAATTGCTGGAAAGTTAGAAGGTTATCTCTAAGATTCAACAACCTAAACAGAGGGTGATCCATTTGGGTGGCACTTTCACCCTTTGCACTCATTTTTGATGTTTCAACACAAACATCCAAAACACAACTAAAAATTAAGTAAGTAAACTACGACTTAACAAAAGTGAAATTCGACTCAAATAATAATTCTCAAGTAACACCACTCCACGGCAGGGCGCCATTTTGATGCTTGCGTAATCAAGACACAGCTTCCAATTCAAGCATCTACGATCGTACAATAGTAATATAACCCAACCAAATGGGTTGGGGGTCGACTCCCAAGGGTGCGATTTCTGAGAATTAAGAAATAAGCATGAATATGCTAGAGTTAACCATAGCTAAAAACATTATCTAGTAAAAGCATGATAAATCAAGGGGTGAAATAAATGTCAATTATCAATGGGGGGTTTTGTATTCAACTAGTGAATAATAACAGTGAAAACGAAAAGATGCAAATATAGGGAGACGAGATTCTTAGGATGTGATAGGAATATGGGATAAGCTACACAATTTAGTAAATGCTATTGATAATCAATTGTTGAACATTTGTAACTAGGCTAGACTTTAGTGGGGGTAAATTCTCTCTCGAGCAACTTACCCCAAATCAATTTGGTTTCTCTCGAACACTGAGTTCCCGCAATGAAGCACATCCTCCACCTTAGCCCATTCACTCTCTCGAGCTGAATGTGTGGGAAAAGGTCTAGGATACACTCTCTCAAGATGAACCCACGATGACCCAATAACCACTGGCTATAGATTTAGTAGTCTTAGTTTTCAAATCTCCCTCTCGAGCAAGCCAAAAACACTAAGATGAAATTGTATTTGCAACTACAATCCCATTAAGTTCAATCACAACTACTAAACAAAATCACATTTAAACAACAAATAGACTAACAATAAGCAATACCCAACATGAGATTTAACCCATATTCACAAAAACACACCCAAAGAATTGGGTTTTAGCTAGACATAGAAAAAAGGAAGAAAATGATACCAAATCGAAGTAACATCAACTGGGTATGATTTATATTCACTTCAAATGAGTCTGGATGAAGAATCTTCAACACCCACTTCCAATTTGTTGGAATTGGAAGTCTTCAAATCTTCAAAAGCTAAGCAAAAATGTTCTCTACTTGAAAACTTAGAAAATAAAATGTTGTATCTGAAATTGCATACTAAGATAAAAATTCAAACTACTATTTATAGTTATCAAAAGATGTGCTGCAAAGGATGACTCGGCGCAGTTAGTTGGGATGGCTGATGTACTCGACGATCCGCTCTTTGGTCTGCTTCATTGCCTTTCAGTTGTTGCCTTCCGCATCTTCGTGTTCTGGATCGTTGGGCAATATAGAACTGTTTTGAGAAACTGTTTGGCGACGCGTCGACTGCTTCTTCTCATCGCCGACTTGATCTTTTCCATTAGGGCTCAGCACACTGGAACTTTGGTAAGGCCATTTGGTGATTCGCCAAATGCATTAGGCGATCCTCAGGCCTTCTTTTCTTCTTCTTTTCAACCTTGTTGTTCCTTTTTTGCCAAGTATTGTCCATACTTTGCCTCAAACTCCAAATATCTAAAACTTAAGGATTTACATCAGTTATTCAGACAAAATATGCATTTGAGGACACTAAATCTATTAAGATGAAGCCCTAAATGAGTCCAAATTGTGGACTCATCAGGTATCCCGGGGTCGTGACAATCATAGCTTTCTTATGGGAAGTAGTCTTAACCAACATATAAGACCCTAAGATCTATCATCATGGAATCCTGTGTCTTCCACACCGAATAGAGTTGTACTACTTTCCACAGTAATGACCATGAACTTCTAGCTTATGTGGATTAACTAGCTAATATTTATCTAGACAATCCTCTATTGGTACATAGTTTATAGGACACGGGTAATCGCCACTTATCCACTCAGAAGCTTAACTTTCATGGAATATTTCCTACTTATATTCATCTTATCTCTTAAAGGAACATGAGTAATCGTCTCTTGTTGTTACATTATGTGACATGGGTAATCACCTCTTGTCTTTCAATTAGACAACATGGGTAATCGCCTCTTGCCTCAACATTAGAATAGATTCTTAACATTAGTTCACTTTAGGTGAGAAAGCCTTTCAACCCTAAGAACCTTTACTATGTGAGAAAACCTTTCACAAATCATGTTTTCATATGTATATGAGAAATATTTTCAACAACACAACCATAACAACATCATTGATACTTCACTCTCAAAGTACCCTTAAAACATTTACATCAATTTTATAAGAATATGCATAATTCCATAATTCACCTTTCAAGGTTCAAACCCCACATTCAATTCCTCAACATCTAGAAAACATGGGTTCTTAAAAATTCATCATAAAATCATGTAATTATATCAATTCATGCTTGAAAGATCATAAAACAATCAAATACACCAATAATTTAAAGAATCCATGTCATGGAAGAAAATCCTAACTCAATTGGGAAATTCTATGTTTATAAATGGGAGAATTTAGGAACTCCATGGATGAGAGGGCTTCATGGTTAATAACTATCAAACCTCAATGCCAATTGCTTATCTTCAATGGAGTAATTGGAGGCTTTTCTTGGAACCCTAGGTTGAACCCTTCTTCTTCAAGCTTTCTATACAGAGAAATATTTGAGAGAAAGACTTGTTCTTCTTTTGTAGATTTGAGAGAATGACTTGAATAGGTTGATTTTGGGGTTAAAATAATTCATATATGTGTTCTGGTAAGGGGAAAATGACATAGTAGCAAGACAAAATAATTAGGAAAAGACTCAACTGCCCCTACCTTACAGGTGATGTGAATCCCATATGGAGGCCCTCACGAGCCATCCCAGGGTCAACGATCCATATGGGCAGTCGTGACCTTGAACCAATGGCTTGTAAAGGCCCCTTGAACCCTTCTCCCACCTCACAACCATCTTCACGAGTCATTTGGCCCTTTACGACATGGCTGAGGGCAGTGAGAAGGGGCAGTGAGAAGGGGCTAGCCTTTGGATGGGTTTTGCCTCCCCTCCACGGCCACCACCATGGGGTATGAGGCTTACCACAAGCCATCTAAGGGCTCGTGGTAGGGGAGCACCCTCTTGACCAAGCACTGGAAGGTTTCACGAGCATGTCCATGATCCGTGATGCCCTTCACGGCCCGTCAAGGGCTTGATGAAGGGTGCCATGGCTCAGTTATAGGCTGGTGCCCTCCCACTTTTCCCCTTTTCTAGACTACTTGATTCTGAGGTGTCACAGTAAAATTCTTTTACATTCATTTATAATATCTATTGTGAATCCACTAGGTAGGTCAGTTATGAAAATCCCAGAGGGTAGGTAGTTTGGGATAAGGTTGTTGCTACTATCACACAATTCTCTAGTAGCAACAATTCCTCCATTCCACAGTCCATTCGATGCTATGTAAAATCCAACGGAAATGATATAAGCATATTAATAGTCAATGTATTTATGAGACCTATGAAATAAAGGATAATGAGACCTTGACGCTTGAAACCTTTGTTCTTTACCTTAAAGTTTGAGAGAGAATTTTTATGAAGAAGACTTGAGGGATTTTAGAGAACTGAGTGAAAGAGTGATTTGAGGCTTAGTTTAATGAGTTAAAAAGGTACCCGACTTAATCATGATGAGTTTTAGGGTGTGTTGGGAGATTTTATGAATAAAGTGTTTAAGTGATGCCTAGATGTGTTGAGTGAGTAGACTCTTCTAAAAGAGGGTAGGAGTGTAATTCACCATGATTTGGAATCATCTTGTGTGATGAAGGTGAAAGTTTAGTGATAACTTGACCCAACCTTAGAATTGAAAGAAATGGTTCTTAGAAAAGTTCATATAGGCTTACTCCGAAGTGGGGGAGATAATGTTCTTAGATGGAAAAATGGTTAGGTGCTCTTGATGTTCATGCCTTAGGTTGACTTGAAATTCCCACCTTGGGAGGTGTTCTGAGTTGGAAAAAGTTTACTCCTGGTTTGGTAGGCTCATATGAGATCTTGAGTGGTGTTGGTAAGGTTGCTTGTAAGCTAGAGTGCCTAAAGGAAAACCTCTCTAATTTAGAAGTACCGGTAGAGGTCATAGACCGGCAAGTTAAGAAATAGAAGAATAAGGATGTTGCATTTATGAAAGTGTGAAGGAGTGGTCTTTGTGTGAGGATTGTAGGTGAGGGTGCTACTTGGGAGGCCAAGGGCCAATAAGATGTGTTGATATCCTAATCTTTCCTACTATTCCTCCTTTAGCTTGAGATGATAAGTTTCCCTTGACTTGTTTCATGATTCTAGAGCCTTGGATGTTGTACGTGTTCCATAATATTATTTTATTATGCATGTTCTTGATGAAATCCATGTTTAGTAAGAAAATAAGTTTTTGTGATTAAAGTTCCTCATGTTGTTGTGCATCTAGTATGAGTTGCCTATTTGACTTCATGAGTAGAATTTATGCACATGCTTTGGTATGCTTTTTAGAGTAATTGCATATTGGCCTCATGATATTGTGTTTAACATGCTTTAAAGCTTGGAGAAGATAATTCCTCCTATGAAATGAGAAATGATTGAGTTTCCATGCATAATGGGTTGTTAGATGGAGTTCCTACTTCCTTGTGTTGCATTGATTATATTCGAGTTGGAGTAGATGTTTCCTCCTTTTAATGATGCATTATTTTGATGTTTCATGCATGATGGGCTGCTAGTCTTGAGTCTTTAATTCTGTGAGGTATTTATAAATGTCCTTTGAGGACGAATGATCCCAAGGGGGAGATATTGTAACACCCATAAAACTAGTAGGTGAAACTAGAGCCTTACGTGAGAGTTTTAGACTTTGATGTGTGCGTTAGAATCATAAAATAGCTTCCCGTACTTATAAAGAAGGTTTAGGGGGTTAAACGTCTAGGTATGACTCCCAAAGGACCAACCAAGGATCCTAGAGTAGGACCCTAAAAGTTCACCCCAAAACTTCCTAAAAAGGGCCGCATATGGATGACACTTACAGCCAGTATGTGGACCCACGCCCCGTGGTTGGGTTTCATGGGTCAAGGGCCATGACGAGGAGCTGCAGACCATGAACCACAGACCTGTAGCACGCCCCGTGGACCATCACATGATTTGTGGGGCTAGGTCGTGGGTTATGCCTGTTGGCTGCTTCAATTCGGCCAAGGCTAGGGACTTTTAGGTAATTTCCTTTTTAGTTATTTTTTTAGGGTCATTTTATATTGTTTTAATCCACTTATATAAGTACTTTTAAGTCTTTAACTAACCCATACTCCTCATAAATCCCAAGACCCCAAATTCATAACTTTCGCCAAATAAACTTTCTCTAGAATTCTAAGGAAGAAGAAGAAGAAGGAGAAGGGTGAATCTAGGGTTGAAGAATCAAGCTTTTCTTCAAAAATTCGTGGTGAATCTTCAATAAGGTATGGTAGTTTTTCATCTATGGGTAGCCTTCACCCATAGAGTCCCTTCAAAACCCCCAATTTCAAAACTAGAAAACCCAAAAGTTAGGGTCCGACTTCAATCTCATGGATTCCATTCAAATTCATAATGATTCAATTATGTTTGTTTATGGTTATATTGGTGATTTTATGTGATACTAAGTTAAATTCCTCAAGATTCCATGAATTACCCTAATTTATCAAATTGAATCTTAAAGTGTGGGTATTTATTAATATTAGTAGAATGTTATAGAATCATGAATATAATTAATTGATTACTTGAATTATGTATTAATTGAGGAATTTCTATGGTTTTGATGTTGAATTTCCTTCAAGAACCCATGAACCCCCATGTCCCCAATTTGTGACTTTGTGAAATGGGTGAATTGTGGTGAGATGAATGTTATGAGATTATGTTGTATTAGTTGAGTTATTTGATTCATGTTGTCTTTCATGTTTAATGTAGTAACCCTAAATGTGATTGGTTGAATGTGATCCTTGATCTAAGAGGGGTAAAACATGAGACTTATGCCTAATTATGGCTTTATGTGTATACATTATGAACATGATTATAATCCAAATTGTTGTGTTTTTGAAAGGTCAATATCACATACATACTTATACATGATTATTCCATGAGTATTGGCTATATTATTGTGTTGATTGAATGTTCATTGTCATAAACACATAATGAACATAATGTGAATGTTTTTGTCACATATTGAAGATTCTAGGTTGAAAGTCAGTTCTCACCTAATTGAATCTAACATGAAGACATGGACTATTAAAGTTTATTCTCACACATGATCTAATGAGCTATCCTAATGAAACAAGTTAGGATTCAATAATTTCTTCATGGGAATTATGCTTAGCACCGAGTGGATATTGAAAATGAGATAGAGGCTCTCCCGTCAATTTAAAAGGCTGGGTTTCTAAATGTAATCTCATGAGATGGAAGCTCCCCCATTATGGGATCTTATCCATACATTGTAGAAGCTTGCCTTGTGGTGGCTCATGAAGTGTTCCTCTCATGTCATGCTAAAACTAGATTGTATTACCTTTGTATATGTTCCTAATGGTATTTCTTAAGTTGACTAGTTGTGATTGATGTCTACCATGTTATATTCTATGTCTTATCACGATGTACTTGTGTTTTGACACTACTTTCTAAATGATGGTTTAAACAAATAAAGTGCATGCATTAAACTAAAATGTCCCTTTTAGCATGTTTTCAAAGGTTTTTATGCATGGCCATCATTCTTATTGAATTTTCGTGCTAACCCATATTTCTTCTACATTTTTCACAAAGCGTAGGGTTTGGCATCGACTTCCATCCTCATGGCTAGGATCATAGTAGATCAAGAAGAAGAAGTTTGGTAAATCCTCATAGCATTCGAGGGATTGACCATTATGTCCTTTAAGTCTTTCTTTTGTGTTTTAGACTTTTGTAAGGGCTGTGTCCCTAAGATTTATTCAAGTGTTATAGATGCTTTCAAACATAGTGTTGTAGACCTTCGCTTGTTTTTATAAAAGACTTTGACTGTTTGGATAATGTTTTTTTAAAAATTTCTGCACCATTTTCTATTTTCTTATGTTATGATATATGATATGCTAAGAGGCTTGTATGAGGCTCTTTGGAGTCTTGTACACCGTGTTATGTCAAAGGGTACTCCTGGGTCGTGACATTATCCTAGGATACCTTTCCATGGATAATGAATAAGATTTGATTGGAAAGATGATGTGCCTTTCCATGGATAATAATGTCAAGTAAGAAATGACTATTTCGTGAGATTTATGCTTAGCATCGAGAGGATATTGAGATGGAAGCTCTCTCGAGTAGAGGTCGGGTATGTAGAAGCAATCTCATTATCCCTTACCTATGTTCCCCATAAGATGATTATCTAGATGGGCATTAGCTAGTTGATCCACTTAAGCTAGAAGTTCATGGTACTATCTTGGTAATTAGGAAAGCTGTTTTCGGTGTGGAGAACACTTGGGATCATGTTATAGCTCACATGGTCTCTATGTCGATTAAGGCTAATCCCCCAAACTAATAATGAACTAAGGTTACTTCAAGAAGTATCTCATATGAGTTCAAAGGTTTTAAAGATGATGTTAGCTTGCATTGACCAAGGTTTTATGAATTATGTTTTCTAGCTCTCTTATATCATGTTTTAGCTTGGTTAATTGCACGACTAATGAGTCCGCAAATTGGACTCATTTAGGGCTATATTGTAATAGAAATTGTGTGCTCAAATTCTCGTTTTATCTCAATATCTGATGAAAACCCTTAGGTTTCAGGTATTTGAAGTTTGAAGAAAAACATGGACACTACTTCGCAAAAAAGGAACAAAAAGGCTGAAAAGAACAAGAAAAAGATCGCCGAGTCCACTTGGTGAATCGCCGAAGGGTCCCACTTCACCTTTTGTGCAAGAAGGCGATGAACCACACCAAAAGGTGAATCGCCGAGGTGATTGGTGATTCCGACTATTGTCGTCGAATGATCCGCTGTAGAACAAATTTTTTAAAACTATAAATACTAATTGAGAGTTATAGCTTAGTATCAGAATTTTTAGTATTACAGTTTTTGGAGTATTATTAGACAATATCAGAATTTTTAGTGCTTTTATTTTACTCTCAAGTTTGGAGAGGGTTTTGAAAAACTTGAAGAAGAAGAAGAGGGTTTCATCTCTTCCAATTTGGAAGTGGGTCTCTTGGATTCTTCTATCTTTGCTCAATTCAAGACTTATTTCTTTATACCCATTTGATTTCAACATCATTGAAGGTATGAATTTCTATCTCTTGATGTGTGGCTAAAAACCCCCATTCTTGGGGTGTTATTTAGCAAATATGTTTTGATATTATTGTTGGCTCTTGCTTGCTGATAGGTTAGATGTAGTTTAATGGTGATTTCACCTAGTGGTTGTGGTTTAATTTAATGGGCTTATAGTTGCAAATACAAAGCCACCCATGTGTTTTCGGCTTGCCCGAGATGGAGGTCTCGGCTTGACTGATGGCCTACCACTCTGCGACCAATCTTCCTAACTGTATGCGGGACGGGCTTAGAGGGAGTGGGTCGACATGAGGTTTAGCCCGGGTGAGCCCTAGTCCCATATCCTAACACTCAGCTCGAGAGAGTGAGTGAGGCAAGGTGTAAGCTGGTGTTCATGTGGCAAATGGGTGTCTGAGAGGACCGTATTTGAAATGGGATAAGTTGTCTAAGAGGGAACTTATTTCCATCTAAAGCTTAACTTAGTCACTATTATCTTGCAAGTTTCCTATCAAAAGCATGTACCCAACTATTTATCTCAACTTGTATTGCGGTCACACCCCAAGAACACTTCCCCATACTTGACTTTCTTGTTATTTTTGTTGTTTTTGCTACACTTGTGACAAAACCACCAAATTGATATTTGATACTTTTTGTGTCCTCCTTTAATTTACAATGTTTTTAATCGTTAATATATTTAGCTACGACTAGTTAGAACTTAATTTTATTTTTCTATTAATTCTCAAAACCGCTCCCTTGGGACATAATCCCAACCCTTGGTTGGGTTACTATACTAATGCATGATCGTAGACACTTGTACTAGAAGTTGTGCCGTTGATTATGCAAAACATCAAAATGGCGCCGCTGTCGGGGAGTGGTGTTATTTGAGAATTTTTAGATTAGTAGAATTTTTTTTATTATTAGCTATAGTCTACTTACGTAATTTTCAGTTTTGTTTTGAGCATTTATGTGTTTCAACAGCCATATGAGTGGGAACAGTGAAAATAACTGCCAAGCAGGCAACCCAGCGGGTTATGCTTTTCATTGAGATGATATTGATGATATTAATAGTGTGTACAACCCTACCCAAGTGGGTGAGATGAATGCAATTCGCTTGCCACAAGCAAACGGAAATGCAACATTTGAAGTTACTAGCACAACACTCTATTTCATCCATTTAGGAGGTGTATATGGAGGGTTGGAGCATGAAGACAACTATGAACATGTACGAAGCTTCATAGAAGTGTGCACACCTCTGTCATTCAAGAATCTATCGCAAGAATGCATACGGCTGAGCTTATTTCCATTGTCATTAACTGGGGAATCCACTAAGTGGTTGATCGAGCTTCCAAAGAACTCCATGAAGTCATAGGAGAAGCTAGTTACGGCTTTTCATGAAAGATTCTTCCCTCCATAAAAAATGATGAAACTAAGAGACGACATTCAAGATTTCAATCAAAAGGAGGGCGAACTAATTCACGAATTCTGGACATGATTTAAGAGAATTTTGTAAAAATGTCCAACACATGGATTGCCGAGTGAGTTACTCCTCCAATATTTTTATTGTAGTCTAGATTCAATTAATAAAGGGATAGTTGATCAACTGGTGCAATGAGGAATAATGTTACAATCATTTGAAGTAGCATAATTTCTCCTAGATGGCATGACTAGAGTAAATCAAGCATGGTACACAAATGATGACCAAGTTTCCCCACTGTGCCCCAGATTAACACAAGAACAACTCAAAAAGGAAAGGGAAAGGGATGAAAACACCAAAAAGATGTTGTCTCAAATGGAAGTGATACACGAATACATGAAGGGGACGTATGGAGTATTTCGAGTTGAGGAGGGTTCTCCTTCTGGTTATTTAAGACTGGGGGAGAACCAAGGTTGGAACTACAAAAGAATTGAGGGGGGGTTCTTCATCCGATTACTTAAGACCAGGGAAGAATCAAGATTGGAACTCCACAAGATATGAGCAAGGTTTCCACCCACACTATCAACAGCGGAGCGGAAATCAAGGTTGGAACCATTATAGGGGTGAAGAATCAAGAAGATATTTCCACGATTGGGCTGAGCAAGATGACCATGAGGAAGACCCTACTCAATTGAGTGAAAGCCCAAAATCAAAGGGAGCGCAAGTAGTCCTCGGGTAAATGATCTATTGTCACGAATACTTGATAAAGTGGAGGGCTCTGATGATTTGCTGAAAGGAATGAGAGATAATTTTTCATCACTAAATAGTAAAGTAAATTCTCATGCTGATTCATCAAAACACTAGAAGGTCAATTGAGTCTATTATCAGCTAAATTATCCTCCAGAACACTAATGGAAGATAATGAAAGAGAGCTGGCTGTGGTAACCCATAGTGGAAAGATGGTAGAAGGGAATGTGATGGAAGATGAGAACCTTCAAATGCAGGAAGAGAGCCAGGGTACAAAGAAACGAGAATGGCACGTTCCACAAAACCTTTCCAAAGAACCACAAGAGGATGCAGAGCAACATGTTCAGGTTCCAAAAGTCATTCACCCTTTACCCAAAATACCTCCACCATTTCCACAACTTTTGAAAAAGAAAAATGAAGATGAGAAGTTCAAAATTTTTTTGTGAGTATTCAAGAATCTTTCAATTAACCTTCCTCTTGTAGAAGAATTGTTGGAAATGTTAGGGTATGTCAAATTCATGAAGGAGCTGGTTACTAAGAAAAGGAGCTTGGAGTATGAAACAATTGAGGTACCCCATAGTTGCAGCGCAATTATGAAAAAATGAGTCAATCACCAAGAGAGTGGACCCTAGGGCATTCACAATTCCATGCACAATTGGCATGCTCAAATTCGCTAAAGCTTTGTGCTACTTGGGAGCAAGCATTAACTTGATGCCCTATGCAATATACAAGCAACTTGGTTTGGGTGAACCAAAGGCAACAACAATGAGACTCCTCATGGTTGATCGATCAATCAAGCACCCAGTAGGGATACTCCATGACATATTGGTAAAAGTAGATCGGTTCATCTTTTTGGCTGATTTTGTGATTCTAGACTGTGAGATCGATGCTGAAATCCCCATTAGTTTGGGAAGGCCATTCTTAGCTATCGAGAGAGCATTGGTGGATATCGAAAGCGAAAAATTGAAGTTCCGTGTGAACAACGATGAGGTGGCCTTCAATATTTGTAAATCCATGAAGCAACCAAGTAATATCCATGTGGTGTCTACTGAGCAAGTTATAGATGAGGCAGTGGTAAGTATTAGCCATTTAATGCGGAAGAATAAACCCCTTGAGTTTGTACTCGCCAACTATGATAAATTCAAAGTTCAAGGCTATGAGGAAATGGTAGCTGCCTTATCAGGGTTAGGAGTATACTCAAGGAATCCAATCAAGTTGGATATCAACCTGAAAAATAGAGAAAGTCCTCTTGCAAAGACATTAACAGAAGAACCCCCAAAGCTGGAATTAAAAGTCCTAGCCTCTCATCTCAGTATGCCTTCTTAGGAGCCAATAATATGTTACCAGTGATTATTGCTGCTGATTTGCTCGAAGGGCAGGTGAAATTGCTCATTGAAGTATTGTAGAAGCATATAAAAGTTATTGGGTGGACAATAGCCGATATAGTAGGAATTCCTCCTGGGATCTGTACTTACAAGATCCGGCTTGACAGTGAATGTAAACCTAGTATGGAGCATCAACGAAGATTGAACCCTCCAATGCAAGAGGTGGTGAAGAAGGAACTCATCAAGTGGCTAGATGCAAGAGTGATCTACCCAATCGCACATAGTAAGTGGGTAAGTCCAGTGCAATCTGTACCTAAAAAAGGAGGTATAACCGTAGTCCCAAATGCAAAAAGGAGAACTTGTGCTGACAAGACTAGTGACATTAATTAATTGTTCCACACTAAAAATCTCATACTAAGCTACAACTCTCAATAAGTATTTATAGCTTTCAAAGAAATTTGTGCTGCAGTGGACCATTCACGATGTTATTTGGAATCGCCGATCAACTCGGCGATTCGCCTTTTATGTAGTTCATAGCCATCTTACACCATCCTTCAACATCGTCGTGCTCTGGGTCATTGGGCGACATGGTACTACCTCACGAAACTTTTCGGCGATGCACCGACTGCTCCCTTTTTCCGCAACTTGATCCTTTCCTTTAGGGCTCAGCACACTAGAACAAAAGGCAAAGTAAGGCCCTTCGACGACTCACCAAATGGACTCGGCAATCCTTAGGCCTTAATTTCGTCGTTCTTTTCAGCCTTTTCGTTCCTTTTTGCAACGTAATGTCCATGCTTTCGTTGAAACTTCAAATACCTGAAACTTACCTATTTTCATCAGATATTGAGATAAAATAAGTATTTGAGGACACAATTTCAATTTAAATAAAGCCTTAAATGAGTCCAAATTTGTGGACTCATCAACACCACCAACTTAAAATTTTGCTTGTCCTCAAGCAAACTCAAGTTTAGCTGTTCAAAAAGGGTGTCTCGAACAGTGCTACACAAGACTCAATCATGAATGCACACAACAAGATTTAATTTATTTATGCAAAGATCAAATGTGCACTCAAAGATTCAAGTTGTGACTCACCAATATCAAAAAACCTCATGTTCACAATACTTGCTTCAAATGCAAGTTCAAGCTCAACTAAAGTGTTCGAATGCCCTCACAAAAAGAATGATTCCATAATCATACACTGGTTCACAGTTTAAAGCTTTGGAATCAAATGAAACGTTCAGTCTCACAAGAAAGAACACAATGCATGCTTTCACCCATAGGTTTGCCTATATTTTTCGATCAACATTTGTTTCAGCTCACTCCAGATCGAAAAGGTCTTTTCAAGGCTTGTAATGGGGCAGACTGCAAAGGTATGGTCATTTAGGCTCAGTGACTTTAATCCTCATGAAATGTGGTTATCACAACACTTCCTTTCCTTTTCCTTCATCGTTCTCTTTACTGCTCATAAGTCATCTTACCATTCACTTTTCATGGATTTTTTGGGAAACCCCATTTCCTTTGTGCTTTTATTCCACAACTTTCTTTTTCATTCATTTTCTTCTTTTTTTTTATACATATGGAGGGGTTATATTTTTCTTAAAGCCATGGGTAAGAGGAGACTTTCCTTACACTTCTTGACTTCTCCTTTTCTTTTCACCACACCCCCAACTTAGGATTTTGGCCTAAGTTGGGTATTCAACTAACCACAATTCAAGAGAATTATAGGTAGTGGATAAAGAAAAGTTACGGTTTCATCAAGTTTCTTCCAAAGAAAGGTAAGGCTCAAGGGGTGTTCAAAAGAGGTTCACACACTCAAAAGGTAGGTCACAAAAGAGGTATATGTCAAATTTACTCACACTTTTAGAAGTTGCCTAAGATCATATCAAGATATAGCATCACTTAGTTGACCGGATCAACAGGTCAAATTGTAGGATCTATCATGCATGGTTCAAAGTAAGCTTATCACACAAAGCATTGATACTAAAGTCAAACAAGACTCCACACTTTCTCTAGTGTGCAATGAACATCACAAGAGACTCTATTTGATAAATGGCTAATCACAACGAGATGCAAAGAGTTCACACATTGTCTATGCAACTTCATTCGGACTCGTTGTAGTCGCACATTCATGTTCGTTTGATTAAGAGCACTATTAAAGTCATTGATATTGATCAGAATTGGGACTTAAATTTTGCAAAAGAACAGCCACATTCAACACATGAGAGGTGGCAAAAAAATTTTCGACACATCAAAATCAAAATCTTTTTTGTAATTTAAAGAAAAGGGAGTCATAAGCTCAAACGTCCACAGAAAGTAGTGTAAACACAATTTATAAACAAACAACCCAAATATATAAATAACACAAATCACAAATATCACACAAAAGGTGAGTCTCACCCCACCATAAATAGAACATTTGTCCTCCAATGCATATAACAAAATATCAAGAATGTAAATTAAAGAAATATATAGAGGGAGGTAAAGAAGAGTCCTGTCTATGTAGTCTCTCCATCTGTCTGGCATCAGTGCCTGGAGTGTTGTCAGTCTGCTTCAGGTTCTATTTTTCTTTTCTCTTTGCTTCAACTTCTGTAGCGATGTTTGCCTTAACCATTTTATCCAAATCATGAGATACTCCGAAGGCATGTATCGAATTAACAAACCCTCGAGCCCACGAAGAGACAACAGGGTCAATGGGAATCCTCCTACCGGGACTTGCTTCCTTGCTCTTGCTCTTTTCAGTTCTTCTGAACTGTTGTGATGTTATGTGTTTGGGTGGCATGTTTCTTTGTGCAACTTCTGGTCTGGCTATGTCTGCAAAGTCTTAAGATAATGTTAGAACATATTTGACAACCAAAACAAAGCCTTTCATCTGCATAAAGACTAGATAATCCATTCGGCGAGCCACAGACAATCCGCTGAAGGTCACAATGCAAAAGGAGTTAGGGATGCAAACAAAGGGTGAATAAGAAGACTTTCGGTGAGTCACCAAGTGCTCTTGGCGACCTCGTACTTCCTGCCGAAAGTGACAGACGCCATAACAAATAAAGTATGATAACAAGGGCGAGATAGGGTAATTAGTGGAACTGCGGAGTGGTTCGGCAAGCTCGTCACAGCTCGCCAAATCACCCATCATGCCTACTTCTGACCCAACTTTTTAAAATCGGCCCTGTAACCCCCGAAAACACAATTTAAGCACAAACAACACAAATTTAACCAAGACCCATCACATACAAACACCACCCATCACACATTAACTCAACTAGATACATCGGAGAGCAATATTTTACAGTTTAAGCAAGATTATCTAATAACAATCGACACTTAACCTATTCTATCAAATAAGGGAGGTTTATCAGATCATAATAATGTCAAAAAGAGTGCAATGCTGACAAAATAATTACGGGTATTGAGAAGCTAACCTTTTGTGCTAATAGAAATGCTACCGAGAAGATAGGTGTCAATGAAATCCAAATCCATGCACAAATCGATGAACCAAAATACTCCAAAGGTTCAAGAAATATAAAACTAGAGTGCATGTGTGAGTTTGGGAAGGTGAGAAAGTGAGGGAAAGTGAATGAAGTTGAAACTTTTAAACCTTTGGCTTGCAAAGACAATCCAGTTTTCACCCACTCAGTGACATTAGTCAAGCTTGCCTACTTACTCAGCGGAACACCTACTATTTAGTTTCTTCACCTAAATTTACAGAACCTCTAGTTTATCGGGGGTCCAAACGGCGGTTTCCATCGAGATTGCCGACATGGTCAGTGATTCGCCAATAATTTCCAGTGCACGCCAATTTTTACAGACTCCAATGCAAGATGGTCTTGAGTCTAATAGTGGTCTAGTTCTGAGTCGCCAAACCATTCGGTGATTCACTGATCGAACCTGTTGCTCGCCAATCTGCACTTTTCACTCTCAACACTTTCATCTGTACAATCAACACACCATTATTTCATCAAAGCAAAAAGAAAGAAATGCATGGCTTTGGGTTGCCTTCCAAATAGTGCCTTAGTTAACGTAGTGGCACGATGTAAGTCAGCACTCAAACTCCATTTTTTGGGTTAGTCTTGGTATCACCAGGCAACCCCTCATTTGTTGCGGGTGGATATCGAGCGATGCATAACCCATGAGGTTCTGTTGCAGCTGGACAGCTCTGGAATGAGACCAAATCATCCGCTTCATTCTTTCAATGTCTTTCTTCATTCCTTTCAGCTCTCTATCTTGCCCGGCCACCTTATAGAGAATGATTGAGAGAATTCCCTCAAGGCTTTTAACCTCATTGTCCTTGAGACTTCTTCGCTCATGAGGGGGGATGTATTTATCCTTCCTCTTACACTGGACTTCAACCTTCACCATCTTTTTGGCCAACTCATCTATCTGAGTCATTAGGGCGGCCAGCATGAAGTCTTTTTCGACTTCTTGATTCGTTTCAGCCATTTGATTAAGTAGTTAAGCTTCTATCACATATGGCTGTTTCGCAATGCCTCCTGGAATAAGTTGCTTGACCAACCTCTTGTTATTAAGACCAAGACTTCTGTAGAAACAGTCAAGGAGAGCTATGTTGGGAATGTCATGATTTGGACAGTTATTGATTAGTTCATTAAACCCTGCCCATGCCTTGTGGATTCGTTCACCTTACAATTGCTTGAAGGTGAGGATACGATCCCAGAACACTATTACCTCTAATGGAGGAAACTTCATTGGCTTACGAGTATAGCTCTCCATGCTTGTTTCCTCTGTTTGGATATAATCAAGCTAACAAAACAAAACTAAAGATTGAGTAAGTAAACTACAACTAAGAAGAACAAAAATTCTACTAATCTAAGAATTCTCAAGTAACACCACTCCCCAGCAGTGGTGCTATTTTGATGTTTGCGTATTTAACAACACAACTTCCGATGCAAGTGTCTATAATCGTGCAATAGTATAATAACCTAACCAACGATTTGGGTCGAATCACAAGAGAGTGGTTTTGAGAATTAATAGAAAAATAAAATTAGTCCTAACTAGTCGTAGCTAAAGACATTTATGATTAAAAACATTGTGAATTAAAGGGGAACACAAGAGTGTCAATTAACAATGGAGATTTTGTCACTAGTAAGTAATAAACAGTGAAATTAACAAAGAAATCTAAGTAATGAGAAGGGATTCTTGGGATGTGACCGGAAGTTACCCCATTTCAAATGGGTTTCTCTCGGACACCCTCTTGCCGCATGAAGACCATCCAAGCTATGACTTATTGTATTTGAACGTGCCTTGCCTATGGTGACTTCAAAGGAGTACTTAGTGTGAGTATTATTATGGGATACTACTTGCACATTGCACAAGTATGACTTAGCGGTCATCTTAGGTGATGGTCCTGATGTGATGAAATGACTTGTTAATGGTTTAGGTATCTTGTGTATGTGTATTTTTGGAAATGGAAAGGTTGAATGGTAAGTTCACTTTTGGTGACTTTAATGCGGTTCCTTGGTGTGGATGGTGGTATGGGACACTATCCATACATTGCACAAGGTATAGCATGAGGGATACTTGAGGTGAAGGCTATATGTGAAGGTGAAGAGTTACATGTGGATATTGTTCAAATGTGATGTTATGATATGTGTGATGATTATATTTGTCATTGATGTGTGTTATGCTATTATTCATGATATTTCTAAAAGGTAGCATAATGCATGGTTTCCAACGGAAATGTCCCTTTTGAAGCATTTTTTTGCATGGTCATCATACTTGATACATTTTTGTGTGCTAACCGATATTTCTCTTATTTTTACTATAAGTGTAGGTTCCAGCAAGTCATTGCATTCTCTAGTGAAGCTTGGGATTAGAGTTCTCTCAAGACATCTTTGGGTATGTCCTTATAGATCGAGGACATGTACTTTATGTTTCAAGTTTCTTTATATTTAAAACTATTGTTAAGACTTTGATTGTAAAGGGCCATGACCCTATCTTGTTTAAAGTTTTGCCTAAGATGGCCATGTGAGACTTAGACTTCCGTTGTGTCTTTTGAAAGATTGTTAAATGAGTATTTTGATAGATTGTATGGTTTTTGAATAAAAAGTTTTAATCCATACTATTTTTATTACCTATGCGATGAATGAATGCTATGAGGCTTGTATAAGACCCTTTCGGGGTCAAGTACACTGGTTACAACTAGGGGGTACTCTCAGGTCGTGACAAACATGGTATCAGAGCACAAGGTTTTGAGAATGATTTTTAGGATTGATGTCTCATAAGCCACATCTAGTAGAGTCTTGTTCATCGGTGTGAGTCGCGACACATCTATGAGCGAGAGGCTATATGACGTTAGAAAGTTACACCTCTTTCATATTCTTGAAGTTGTGCCTTAGAGTTTAGCTTTATAGATGTCCTTTTCCTAATCCTTCTCTTGTGTTTATAGAATATGAATACATGGGCTAACCCATGGAGGGCAAAAGAGAAGAATGTGGATGGGGGAGTTCCTCCCAAAGGTCTTCAAGGTGACCAAGTTCCTCTAGGTAATCAAGAGAATGAAGTTTCGGTGGTTCCCCCGGACATGACTAATGAGGACATTAGGTCAGCTTTACTAACCTTAGCCCAAGGCATGACGGCTCAAGTGAATCGGGATGTGTGGCCTAGGATGAATGACAATGAGAGTACCATGGCCTCAAGATTGAAAGACTTTGTAAGGATAAATCCTCCTATTTTCCTTGGCTCTAAAGTGGGAGAGGATCCCCAAGAATTCTTGGATGAAGTGTATAAGATAGTCAATGCCATGGGAGTATCTTCTAGTGAGAAAGCGGAGTTGGCTTCCTATCAATTGAAAGATGTGGCCCAAGTGTGGTTTACTCAATGAAAGAGAAATAGGCCTTTAGAAGCGGGTCCTATAGATTGGGAGGAGTTTAAGAGAGCTTTCCTTGGTTGGTACTTTCCCCTTGAGAAGAGGGAGGTTAAGGTGGAGGAGTTCATAAACCTTAGGCAAGGGAGCATGAGTGTGGAGGAGTATTCCTTGAAGTTTACCCTATTGTCTAAGTATGCTCCATCTTTGGTGTCCAATCCTAGAGATGAAATAAGTCGCTTTGTGACCGGTGTGTCCGACCTTGTTAAGGAACAGTGTCGTACGGCGATGCTTCATGATGATGTGAACATTTCTAGACTCATATTGTATTCTCAATCTATTGAGGAGTCCAAACTTGAAAGGAAGAGTAGAGAGTTGAAGAGGGGTAGATTCGATGAGCAAGGTCAACCTAGGTCAAAAAAAGGTTCTCCAACCAAGATTCTATAATGGTGAACAATGATAGGGTGTATAACCCTAATTCCCAAGAAGGGAGTGGAAGTGGTTCTTCTTTTGAGAGGTCTAGATGTGCCAAGTATGGGAAGCAACATTTGGGTAAGTTCCTTGCCAGCACAGATGAGTGTTTTGGGTGTCGAAAGAAGGGTCATAAGATGAGGGATTGGCCAACACTCATGGAAAAAGGAAGGGAGAATAGGCAAGCTTCTCTTGGTGGCCCAGATCCTAATTCTCCAAAGAAGAATCATTTCTATGCACTTCAAGCCAAGGAGGGCAAGGGAGCTAATCCGGATGAAGGTACCGGTAAGTTATAGTTCCTTTTGTTATATTGGTGATCATTATGTTGTTTTTCATGATAGCCTTAGTTGGGTTTTCTCCTAAGCGGGAGATGGTATGTTGAGTAGTAAGGTTTTAAGATTGATGATATCCTTACCTCTTTTCCTTCTATTAGTATTCCAACTTGTGACCAAGAGTTCCTTGTAACTTGTTTCATGTTTTGGAGTTATGTGTGAATTTGAGTTTCCAGGGTCTCCTTATGTTGTGCATGTTCTAGTTGAATTCTTGTTATATGAGAAAATGAGTTTTCATGAATTGTGTTCCTCATGTTAATATGCATCCATGATGAGTTACCTAAATATTTCATGAGTTGACTTGTTGAGCATGCCCAAATGTGTTTTTATGAAGAAGTTACATAGTGTGCAAACTTTATGAGAAAATTGCATAATGTGCTTAATGATGTTGTGATGAGCATGATGAAATTTGGAGAAGGAAGTTCCTTCAATGAAATGAGAAATGTGAAGTTTTTGTGCATAATGAGTTTGTAGGTGTAGTTCCTACCTTCTTGTTGTGTTTTGAACTTATTGATGTGGAGTTGATGTTTCCTCCTAGTTGTGTGCATTTATATTGATGTTGCATGCTTGATTGTGGGCTACTAGTCTTGAGTCGTTAACCCCTTAATGTGTTTAAAGTGTCATTCCAAGACGAATGTTCCTAAGTAGGGGATAATGTAATGACCCTAAAAACGAACTAGTGAAACTAGAGCTTAACGTGTGTACGTTTGAGTTGATGTGAGGTTTGATGTTGTTGTATGTTGTCCCGAGATTTGGTTTAGGGGTCAAACATCAAGGTACGACTCCCCAAGGACCACCCTAGGGGTCCTTGAGGAGGACCCTAAGTCTAACCGCAAGGCTGCCCCAAATGACCAAAATTGACCAAAAGGGGGCAACCTACGGAAGGGGTCCACACCCCGTAGGTCCATCCACGGCCCGTGGATGGCCTCCATAGGTCAAGACCCGCAAAGGGGGTCTGATACAAACCACGAAGGGACAGTATGGTCTCATCAATCCATCCACGGTCCATGGATGGTGACTCATGGATTGGACCTGCAATCTGATTTTTTAGTTTGGCCTTGGTGGGGTGAATTGGTAAATTCACCCCAAGTCTTTTAAAGTGCATGGACAGTTATTTTAGGTGTATTAACATATCTTAAGAGTATTAAAACATTGAAACCCTCATTTATGCCTCACCTCTCAAATCAAACCTTTCCCTCCCAAAAATATTCTCTCTAGAAACTCTATTGGAGATCAAGGTCAAGATCAAGCTAGGGTTGGGGATTTAAAGGTGGTTCTTCTTCAATTTTCATGGAGAATCAATATCAAGGTATGGTGATCATTTATCTAGGGTAAGAGTTTACCCTAGAGTCAATTTCAAAGAAGTTTCAAAGTGATTTCAAGTTCATGAAAAGCCCTAGGTTTTACTCAATCTCCTGGGTTCTTGCATCAAACATTTTCAAATGATAAACTATGATTATATTGATGTTTAATTGATGATTTAAGATGATTTTACTCTATGAAACCATGATTAAGTATCTGCCCATATAGGTCTAGCTAGTGGATCCACTTAAGCTAAATACCGGTTTACCTTAAGCAAGTAGACCAACCCTTTTGATGTGGGATAGTACATCGGATTTCATGATCTAGATCTCATGGTCTATGTCTGTTAAATGCTTATTCCCATCATGTGAGATGTGCATTATAGTTTCTCAAGGAGTTCTATGAAGTGTGGGTATTAATATGAGATGCTATCCATACATGGCACGAGTAGGCTTCAAGAGGGCTATAGTGAGTTCTCTAAGTCTTAATGACTATTGTAAAGCCCTTTAAATGAAGTTATTGAAGAATGTTGACTCTTAAATGGTTAATGTAATGATGCAGGTTATACCTGGATGATATTATGAGTTACTTCCTTGCTATGACTTATTGTATTTGAATGTTCCTTGCCTATGGTGACTTCAAAGGAGTACTTAGTGTGAGTAGTATTATGGGATGCTACTTGCACATTGCACAAGTATGACTTAGGGGTCATCTTAGGTGATGGTCCTTACGTGATGAAATGACTTGTTAATGGTTTAGGTCTCCTGTGTATGTGTAGTATTGGAAATGGAAAGGTTCAATGGTAAGTTCACTTTTGGTGACTTTAATGTGGTATCTTGGTGTGGATGGTGGTATGGGACACTATCAATACATTGCACAAGGTATATCATGAGGGTTACTTTAGGTGAAGGCCATATGTGAAGGTGAAGAGTTACATGTTGATATTGTTCCAATGTGATGTTATGACTTGTGTGATGATTATATTTGTCTTTGATGTCTCTTATGCTATTATTCATGATATTTCTAAAAAGTGGCATAATGCATGGTTTCCAACAAAAATGTCCTTTTTAAAGAATGTTTTTGCATGGTCATCATACTTAGTACATATTTGTGTGCTAACCCATATTTCTCTTATTTTTACTACAAGTGTAGGTTCCGGCAAGTGATTGCATTCTCTAGGAAAGCTTGGGATTAGAGTTCTCTCAAGACATCTTTTGGTATGTCCTAATAGATCGAGGACATGGACTTTATGTTTCAAGTTTATTTATGTTTTAAGACTATTGTTAAGGTTTCAATTGTAAAGGGCCGTGACCCTATCCTGTTTTAAGTTTTGTCTAAAATGGCCATGTGAGACTTAGACTTTCGTTATGTCTTTTGAAAGATTGTTAAATGAGTATTTTGATAGACTGTATGGTTTTTGAATAAAAAGTTTTAATTTCATACTATTTTTATTACCTGTGCGATGAATGAATGCTATGATGCTTGTATAAGACCCCTTCAGGGTCGAGTACGCCGTGTTACGACTAGGGGGTGCTCTCGGGTCATGATAGAAATCCTCAATCAAGGTATGGGGGTCTTGATTCATGGAAAGCTTTCTTCCATGAATCCCTAAAACTCTAAATTTCAAATTAGTAGATTTTTCAAAACCTATGATTTTAAATCTATGTCATGGGTTCTTCCTAAAAATGATTTCAATAAGTTAATTGTCTTATATTAGGATGGAATTGTTGTTTGATGGTGATTTTGTAATAAATTTCCCCATGAACCCATGAATTTCCCCATGACCCGATTTCATGAATTGTGACGGGTGTATTTCTGCAAGATGAATACTATGAATTGTGTCTATGATATTTTAGTTATTGAATGTTGTTTTATCCATGCCTAATGTAGTATTTCTAGGTGTGTTTGTGATACATGATTCATGACCCTTGAATGGTAAATTATTATTGGTTTGTACATGTTGATGAAAATGGTGTATGAACTTATGATTCACTTAGAAAGTCAAGATCCTATAACTATTTTGTGAATTGTGGTATTGTTGAAAGATCATTCTCCCTTTAGAGATATTCATGTTATCATGGAGCATTGTCGTAGGCATTCTTCATCAACCAAGTCGGACACACCCATCACAAATCTACTCATATCATCCCTCGGCTCCGCCACCATAGATGGAGCATACTTGGATAGTTGAGTAAATTTCAAAGAATACTCTTGAACACTCATGTTAAAACTCTAAGGCACAACTAAAGAGTAATGAAAGAAGTGTAGTTTCCTAACATCTTATAGCCTCTCATTCATAAATCTGGCACGCTTCACACTCATGAACAAAACTCTACTAGACGTGGCTTATGAGACATCATCCTAAAACCATCCAACATCTTGTGCTCTTATACCATGTTTGTTATGACCCGAGCCTACACTATAGTACCCTAGAAAATGGTAGGATAAACTAGAGCTTCATCGTGTGGGTTAGAGTAACCTTAAAGCAATGACTAGGTTGTCTTAGAGATTAAATGGCTAAGGAAGGAGTCCAGGGTGAAGTCTAGGACCTTAATCTACCTAAGAAAAATTATGGAAAACAACAGTTACCTCAAGTCCATTCAGCGATGGGCAGTAGCTTTGCCCATGAGCCTTGGCGATGTGCCAAAGGGCTCTCCTCACCTAGTGGACAGCCTCCACACAAGTCCTAGCTACTGGACAAAAGGGTGAGATGGGTTGAGAGTTGCCAAAGGGTTAGGCAATTCGCCCATTGCCCTTCCCCATCGCCTAAGAGGTCTGCCAATTTATGGAGCTCACTGTAACTTTGGGCGAGCCTAAGGTGGATTAGGTGAGTCGCCTAAGTGCCTTGGCAAGCCCAAGGGTGCCTATGGGCGAGCTTCAGCGTGGGAAGGCTAAAATTTGGAGTTTAGTGAAGGGTATTTTAGTTAATCTTCCCTAAATATAAACCAACACTTTATACTCTTTTCCTACCAAATATAAATAATTTTTAGAGTAAAATTCTCCCTTTTTAATTACTCTTAAAAGAAATAAAAGAAGACCCAAATCCTTTCAATATTTCTCTCTCTAGAAGTTCCTCTATTAAAGAACACCAAGAACTTGAAGATTAGAGTTCAAGCTCCAATATTTTCACTCCAATTCATAGGCAAGGCTTCAATTAAGGTATGGGAACTTTGATTCATGGAACATCCTTCTCCATGAAGCCCTTCAACTCTTGATTTCGAAATTGATAACTTTTTCAAAAACTAGGGTTTCTATTCTAACCATAGGTTCCTCAAAAAATCAATTTCATCTTGTTAATCGCATTACATTATTGATGATTTGATGTTTAATGGTGATTTTTATTGTCAAAGTTTCCATGAACCCATGTGTTTCCCCCATGATCCCAATTTCAAGTATTATGCCCAAATTCAAGTATTATGAAGGGTGTATTGATGCAAGATGATTACTAAGAATTGTCTTTATGTTAATTTAGATATTGAATCTTACTTTATTCATGCTTATACTAGTATTCCTAAGTGTGATGTTGAGACTTGGTTCATGACTCCTTGAGGGGGGTAAATTGTGAAGGATTGTTCATAATTGATGAAGGTTGTTGGTGAACTTATGATTCACTTACAAGGTGAAGGTAATTCATGATGTGTGTGGTTGGAATAATGCAAGATCCACTCCTCCTATAATTTTCCCCTTGATCTATGTATAAATTATGAAGGTATGAATATGTTATGATGGTAGTGTTGATTGAAAGGTTATGTTCATATGTACACTACAAACGTGTTATGAAGGGTTTACTCTTATGTTGATGACTAAAGGGTTGAAAGGAAGTTCTCACATGAACCCATGAGCTATTATGATGCTATGTTGGGTTGAAGGCTTAAGGGCATTCTTCAATAAACTTAAATCTAAGTAAAGACTAAATATGACTTTACAAGGGAATTATACTTAGCACCGAGTGGGTTTGCAAATAAGATGGAGGTTTCTACGTTTAGCAAGTCCAGCTTCCCAAGATATGTTGTTTCATGGGATGGGAACCTTATACGTTAGCAAGTCCGGGTTCCTAGTAGCAATCCCCATATCCCATAACTAGGTGCCCCCGTTGGTCTTCAGATTAGTTGATCCACCTAGATAGCTAGTCATGTAGTTCTACCTTGGCAAGTAGAACACCCTTTTTCGGTGTGGGGCTATATGACACCGGATTCCATGTAGCTCGCATGGTCTATGTCGGTTATGGTTATTCTTCCCTAAATAACAAGATAATTTACGAGGTAAGAACTATACCATGACTTCTTAATTAGTTTACTTAGTGGGAATGGGGGTGTGGGACTCCACTTGTACAGTGCACAAGTAGACTTATTAGGATGTTGTGAGATGATTCCTTTATGTTATGACAAGACATGAATGAATGTATGTATGATGAGTGGATAGTTTATATGCATGGCTTTCCTTATGTTTAAATCATGTATGTTACTAAGTTCTTGTTGATCACTATGTTTTATGATAATGTCTAAATATGATGTGTATGCCCAAGGTAGCTTCAAGGGACTACTAGGGTGTGGTTGGTATGATGGGATGCTAGCCCTACATTGCACTAAGTATTCCCTAGGGGTTGCTAAGGTGTTGCTATTACCATGTTATGATTTCTATTATGATTATGGCTTGTCTTTGATATGAAAGTGTATACGGGTTCCCAACTTGGTAAATGCATTCTTTTCAAATAAAAATATCCTTTTTATCATGTTAAGTAATTTTATGCATGTTTCCATACTTAGTACTTCATGTGCTAACCACTTTCTTCTACTTACGATGAGTGTAGGTTCGGGCCATTGATACTTACTACTTCCTTGAAGATGAAGCTAGGGTCGACTAATCTCCAGGCTTGGTGAGTCCTCAAGTTCGAGGATGAGTTGCTATTGTTTCTAATTCTATTTTCTTCTATATTCTAGACTATGTTGTATTTCCCATTGTTGGGAACTTCTACTGATGTAAAGGGCTAAGTCCTGAAACTTGTATTCATATGTTTTAGATGGTGCATGAGACAAGGTCTAGACTTCCCTATAATTTTCTTTTATGAAATGTGAAGTTGAACTTCGATTGTAAAGTTTTAAATTTTCTGCATTTTTTTATGTCTTATGTAATGTTGATACTATGGACTAGTATGAGACCCCTTCGGGGTCAAGTACATCATGTTATCACTAGGGGATGCTCTCAGGTCATGAAAAACGTGGTATCAGATCATAAGGTTTTGGGAATGATGTTTAGGTTGATGTCTCAAACATTGCGTCTAGTAGAGTCTTCTTTATGGGTGTAAAGCGCGCCAGACTTATGAATTAGAGGCTATAAGATGTTTTAGGAATTTCCCTTCTTTCATTACTCTTTAGTCGTGCTTGGAGTTCTTACTCTATGAAGTCCTTTTCTTCTAACCCTTCTCTTGTGATAATAGGAAAATGAATACAAGAAGGGAAAACCCAGGAAGAAGGTTAAAAGAGTTGGTGAATGAGGGAGTTCCTCCCCAAGATCCACAAGCTCCTCAAGAGCCTCAAGACCCTCAAGTTCCTATTGATGAAAGAGATGTGGAAATAAGGACGACTCTTCAAACTTTGACTCATGCTCTAATGGCTCAAGTCACTAGGGATACCAGTGTCCAAGTGAATCCCCATGCTAGTACAACTGCTTCAAGGATAAGGGATTTCACAAGAATGAATCCCCCTACGTTCTATGGCTCCAAAATGGATGACGATCCACAAGGGTTTGTTGACGAAATTCTTAAGGTGCTTTACACTATGGGAGTGTCTTCCCAAGAGAAGGCGGAACTAGCCGCATACCAATTGAAGAATGTGGCTCAAGTTTGGTATGAGCAATGGAAGGATGAGAGACCCGTAAGGGCGGGCCCGATTAATTGGACATCATTCAAGTCGGCCTTCCTTGATAGGTTCTTTCCCTTAGAATTGAGGGAGTGGAAGATGAAAGATTTCATCAATCTTCGGCAAGGGAGTTTGAGTGTGAAGGAATATGGCCTTAAATTCACCCAATTGTCAAAGTTTTCCCCAACCTTAATGGTAGATTCTGGGGCCAGGATGAACAAATTTGTTATGGGGATATCCGATTTGGTGGTAAATGAATGTTGTTCATCTACGCTCATCCCAAGTATGAATATTGCACTTCTAATGGTTCACGCCGAACAAATTGAGGAACAAAAGCTAAAGCAAGTGAGTATGGAGTTGAAGAGGCCAAGACCCGACTATGGAAATTTTTCTAAGGGTAAGTTTGAAGGTCAGGGTGGACCACGGTTTAAGAAGAGGTTTTCTAATCAAGGTACTCCTAGCAACCCAAAGGGCAACAAGAGAGGGTGCCTACTCCAAGGCCACTAAGAGGTAATAGTGGGGGATCTTCCTTGGAGAAGCCCACTTATGCCAAATGTGGCAAAAAGTATGATGGTAAGTGTCTTGCCGGTACGGGTGCATGCTATGGTTGTGGTAAGAGTGGCCACCAAATGAGGGATTGTGCTATGCTAAAGGTTCAAGGAAGAGAGGCCAAGCAAACTCCTCCAAGTGGATCTAATTCTGACGCTCCAAAGAAGCATCGTATCTATGCTATCCAAACTAGAGATGATCAAGAGAGCTCACCTGATGTTGTTACGAGTATGTTGCAAGTCTTTTCAATTGATGTTTATGTATTATTAGACCCCGGTTCCACATTGTCTTTTGTTACACCACTTATGGCTATGAAATTTGAAATACTCCCCAAAACTCTAATAGAACCTTTTTCGGTATCTACCCCGGTTGATGACTCAGTTGTAGCTAAAAGTGTGTATAGGAGTTATCCAATTTCATTGTCTCATAAAGTAACTTTAGTTGATTTTGTGTAATTAGACATGCTCGATTTTGATGTAATATTAGGCATGGATTTGTTGCGTTCTTATTTTGCTTCCATTGATTGTAGAACTCGGGTAGTAAGGTTTCAATTTCCAAATGATCCCATTTTAGAGTGGAAATGGGGGGGAATTAAATTCCTAGAGGTCAATTTGTTTCCTATCTAAAAGCTAGGAAAATGATTTCCAAGGGGCACATGTATCATATTGTGAGGGTTATGGATGTTGAGTCCAAGGTTCCTTCTTTAGAGTCGATCCCCATGGTGAGTGAGTTTTCGGAAGTCTTTCCCAATGACTTGCCCTGCATTCCTCCCGAATGGGAAATAGACTTTGGCATTGATCTTTTGCCGGATACATAACCCATATCTATCCCTCCTTATAGAATGGCTACGGCCAAATTGAAAGAGTTGAAGGCTTAACTCAAAGACTTGCAAGATAAGGGTTTTATTCAACCAAGCATATCTCCATGGGGTGCACCGGTGTTGTTTGTGAAAAAGAAAGATGGGTCTCTTAGGATGTTCATTGATTATCGTCAATTGAACAAGGTCACTATAAAGAATAAGTATCCACTTCCTAAGATTGATGACTTGTTTGATCAACTCCAAGGGGCTAACTTTTTCTCCAAAATAGACCTTCATTCGGGATATCACCAACTTAGGGTTAGAGGATTTGACATTCCTAAAACAGCTTTCCGAACTAGGTATGGGCACTATGAGTTCCTTGTGATGTCTTTTGGTCTAACGAATGCTTCGGCGGCTTTTATGGACCTTATGAATAGGGTTTTTCGGAATTACCTTGACATGTTCGTCATTGTGTTTATAGACGATATCTTTTGATCTACTCTAAGAGTGGGAGTGACCACATGAACCATTTGAGAGTGATGTTGCAAGTCCTCAAAGATAACCAATTGTACTAAGTTTAGCAAATGTGAGTTTTGGCTTAAGTCAGTTGTTTCCTTGGGCATATTGTGTCGGGTATGGGTATTGAGGTAGTTCCGAAGAAAACAGAGGTGGTCAAATGTTGGCCTAGGCCTCTAACTCCTACCAACATTAGAAGCTTCCTCGGGTTGGCCGGTTACTATAGAAGATTTGTTGAGGGCTTCTCCTCAATTTTATCTCCACTGATGGCCTTAACCCAAAAGAAGGCAAAGTTTGTGTGGTCAGAGGCTTGTGAGAAAAGCTTTCAAGAGTTAAAAGATAAACTCACTTCCACTCCGGTTTTGACCCTATCGGAGGGTACCGATGGGTTTGTGGTTTATTGTGACGCATCTTGAGTTGGCTTAGGTTGTGTTCTCATGCAACATGGTAAGATTATTGCTTATGCGTCAAGGAAACTCAAGATACATGAGAATAACTATCCGACTCATGATCTCAAACTTGCGGCAGTAGTATTTGCTTTGAAAATTTGGAGACACTACTTATATGGGTTCATGTAGATATATTCACCGACCACAAGAATCTTCAATATGTTTTTTAGCCAAAAAGAGTTGAACCTCCGACAAACAAGGTGGTTAGAGTTGTTGAAAGACTACGATATAAGTGTCCTTTATCACCCCGGCAAAGCCAATGTAGTTGTGGATGCCTTAAGTAGAATGTCCATGGGTAGTGTGGCTCATGCAGAAGATGAGAAGAAGGAATTGGTTCGTGATGTACGTAGGTTGGCCCATCTAGGTGTCCAACTTGTAGATTCCGCCAAGGGTGGATTCATGGTTCACCATAGTTCCGAATCATCCTTTGTGGTTGATGTAAAGTCTAAGCAACATTTTGATCCTATTTTGATGGAATTGAAGGAATCGGTTCTCAGCAAGTCCATTGAGGTTTTCTCCCAAGGGGTAGATGGGGTGCTTAGGTACCAAGGTAGGTTGTGTGTTCCGAATGTCGATGGTTTGAGGGAGAAAATATTAGAAGAGGATCATGGTTCGCGGTATTCTATTCATCCAGGAGCCAATAAGATGTATCGTGACATACGGGACGTCTATTGGTGGAACGGTATGAAGAAGGATATAGTGGGTTTTGGGGCCAAATGTCCAAATTGTCAACAAGTCAAGGTAGAGCACATGAAACTAGGAGGTTTGCTCCAAGATATGAATAATCCCACTTGGAAGTGGGAGGAGGTGAATATGGATTTTGTTGTGGGGTTGCCCCGTACTCGAAGGCAACACAATTCTATTTGGGTCATTGTTGATAGGATGACGTAATTAGCCCATTTCCTTCCCGTCAATACTACTTTCTCAGCAGAAGACTATTCTAAGTTGTACATCAAGGAGATAGTGAAGTTGCATGGAATTCTTTTGTCCATCATATCGGATAGAGGTACTCAATTCACTTCACATTTTTGGAAGGCGTTCCAACAAGGACTTGGTACCAATGTTAAACTTAGTACCGCTTTCCACCCTCAAACGGATGGTCAAGCGGAACAGACCATTCAAACCTTAGAGGACATGTTGAGGGCGAGTGTGATTGATTTCAAGGGTAATTGGGACGATCATCTTCCTTTGACAGAATTTGCCTACAACAATAGTTACCACTCCAGCATTGCCATGGCCCCATTTGAAGCTCTATATGGGAGAAGGTGTAGATCTCTGATTGGGTGGTTTGAGGTACGTGAGTTTGCTCTTATTTGTCTCGAAATAGTCTATGATGCCATTGAGAAAGTTCGATGCATTAGAGAAAGGTTGCAGACGGCCCAAAAATAATATTGATCGAATCCAATATTTGTGTAAGCAATTTCTCAACAGGTTTGAAGAATTTCAAATTAAGGAAGAAATTGCTATGGGAGGACTTCTTTGGTTCCTCCGAATAAATTCCACCATTCGTAAAACCATCTTGGAACAACGGCTTTAACAATGCTGGGGCTATACTTTATAAACCAAGTATGTCTTGGTCGTAGATAAATAAAATTCATCCATGCTGCTTTATAATCATACCAATTATAAGTCTGTGGACGATGAGTCACTGATAATGCAATTGGTGTATGTAAATGGTCTGCATACCATTCAAATGGATCCAAGATTCTTTTGATAGTAAACCTTGAATATTTAATAATAGAGGGATTGTTCTCATCCCTTGAGTGTTCTATCTCGATGGAGTCGGTATCAACAAGAATAGCTTTATAGAACCTTCTTGTTTTAAGGGGATTATCTGTATCCACAAAGTTTGAATCGTTTGATCAACTGCTGCACGTCAAAATTGCCATACTCCTTGTTTAATGCCATTATTGGCAATACCTGCGAAGTCACAAAATCAAAAGATTCTTCTTTTGGGTTAGGGATTTTGGGAAAAGTTTTTGTTAACTCTGGGTTAACAGCTTAGGCAAAGGATTCCGGAGTTTTCATTTCATAACTCTTTTTTGATTTAATATTTGCATAATTATTTATTTTAATGTAGTATTTAAATAAGTTTTGCATGCTGATTACTATATATACGCTTATTATTACATGTATCTTGTTCCTATATGTGTATTCTATACTTGGTGTGAGGTATTCATTCTTTCCTATGAGTATGAGGTTTCCGATTAATATCAAGTTACTACGTTGGTCAGCCGAATTTTGTTGGTCGCTTTAGCCAGGAGGGCGTTTAGACCTGTTAATTGTGGTCCTGTAGCTAAGATGACTCTAAGAAATGAACTGTTGTAAAACCAAGAGAACCTCCCTTAGAATATCATATTTGGATCTTTGATATCTGTTTTAATATTCTTTATATACTTACTAGCATGTTGAATTTGAAAATACTTATTGAAATATTTTGTACTGTAAGTCCATTAGACACTATTTTTCAAAACTATGGATAAAAATCAACATATTTTAAATAACATAAATTTATCTTCTCAAGCAACGAAGATTGCTAAAGTTGAAAATGATTTACAAAACTAGAGTATACCAGAAGAACCTTTCAAAAAGATTTATCAAATAGGTAATTTTAGTTGGATTACTCGTCATAACATTAAGACTTGTGAATATACTATTGCTATTAATAACTCTTTAGAAGTTATTCGTCTGCTTAAAGAAAGTGATATAAATCATTATAAATCTAATTTTAATTATTTGCATATTGGTTTAGTGCAAGTAGCTATTAAGCCTTTATTTAGAAAAGGACTTGATATTCTTGTTTGTGTCATCCTTCGTGATGGCAGATTTTTGAATTTTGATGATTCATTGTTAGGAGTTTTGCAGAGTAATCTAGCTGATGGGCCAGTTTACTTTAATTGTTATCCTAACTTCTCTCTTGATATTAATGACCCTAACGCCATTGATTCTTTGACCCTCAATGTCAAAACCAAAAACTTGAACAGCAAAATCAATACTCGTGAGATAGCTATTATCTACCGAGTCTACTACAGGCTTATGAAAACTACCTTGCTCCCAAAGCTTATCATGAAAGTGCTAAAGGTGACACTATGCTTATGGAAGCCAACCATGAACATAGTTCTATTTTCGTTCCCCGTCTTCTCCAATGGAAAGATATACTTTCTAACAATGATTGGCATTTTGATAATATCACTCAACCTTTTGCGTCTCATTCAGAAAGATCTCAGATTGAAAGAGTCATTCAATTCCCAGATGGGTCAATCGAACTCAAATTTCTTGACAATACTATTAGGAGATCTTCATCTAATCGAAGGTCGTCCTGGTCCGCCTCTACTTCGTATCCCTCGAGAACCATTCACAGACCACCTTCTTCTTCAAAAACCCCGGAGGAAGCAGCAGACGAAGACATCTCCATAGCTGAATCAGTTGATAACAGCAAAGGTAAGGTTATAGGTGTTGACTTTTCAGGAGATGTACCTAAAGTTTTCTATCAAGATCAACCAAATAGCCCCACTGCAAGTGAGATGGAGCCTCCTCAAACAGAGAAACCAGGTTGGCTTGGTATGTTAAAAACAGGTAAAATATTTACCCCTGATCCAGATGTTCTACACAAAATGTGGACTCATCCTGACAATCAGACTAAGAGAAAATGGTATGTAGCTACCTATACTCTTAAAGAAAGAGAATCCTTCAGAGATTCTTGGATGAAAGATATGAAAAGAATAGAATGCGAGATCGAATTCTTTAAATGGTTTGAGATGACTGGTAAGATTGAAAATCAGACAGAGTCATTGCAGGTTATCATTAATAAATGGTATACAACTTCTAATAAGATTGTTGAATCTATTACTCCTCCTCTAGAAGGTATTAACATTCCTATTGCAGGAACAGTCATTAAAGCTTCTCCTTTCAAAGAGAAAAGTGATAAGACTGGTACTATACTCACTACTGCAGATATTGACCGAGTAGTAGAACAAAACAACTACTCAAACCAAATTCTTCATGTAATCTCCAAACAAATTGAAGATACAAAGCCTATATTTAGTGGAAGACCTATCCCGGCTTCTACTTCATCCAATAACCATATTGAACCTAACCCAGGATTCAAATTACCAGAATTTTCCAAAGATAAATTCCCTAAACTCTCAGAGACCTTTGAAATCTCAGGAAATAATCTTATTGACAAGATCAATGAACAACTTACCAAATTTAGCGTCTCCAAACAAGAAGACAAAACTCAAAACAAGGTTTCTACCCTTCAGGAGAAATCTATTGAATCCATTCAGGATAAAGATATCCTTCTCCAAAAGTTATCCAACGATAGATTCCATAATCGGAAAAACTATCATAGCCGTCCCTCATTCCTAGATTTGCAGTATGAGGAAAACGCCTTCTTATCCACTTCTTCTCATGAAGGAAGAAGCATTACTGAATGGAATATTGATGGTCTTGCAGAACATCAAATATACAACAAGCTTCATGAGATGGGAGTTGCTATTACTGCTTACAAAATGAGAGGATCAGCAGATAAGGAAGCCGCTACTATGATTGCTGAAGGTTTTACCGGCATGCTAAAGCATTGGTGGGATAACTACTACAAAGATGATACTAAGCAGTTCATCATTAATGCCACAGCAACAGAAATAGTTGTAAAGGTTGAAGGAAACAGCCAAAGTACTTCTCTAGTCACTAAAGAAGATGCTTGTGCAACGTTACTATATCACATCGCTAAACATTTTATTGGCGAACCCGAACTTTTTCAGGATAGGATTCTCCAAATTCTTAATGTCTTAGCTGTCCAAACTTAGACAATTTCATCCATTATAAGCATGCTTTCCTTAATAAAGTAATGCTTCGTTCTGATTGTCACCTAGATTTTTGGAAGGAACGCTTCATCAGCGGACTACCCCCACTCTTTGCTGACAAAGTAAGAACTAAATTACAAGATCGAAATGATGGTCGTATTCCCTATAGTAGTCTAACATATGGTGATTTGGTAAGCACCATTAATATTGTAGGGCTGGAACTTTGCACAGACATTAAGGTTAAGCATCAGCTTAAAAAAGAACAGTCATCTTCAAGATGTGAGCTGGGGAGTTTTTGTAGAGATTTTGGTTTTATTACTCCACCTGACAAGGTGAAGAAGGATAAAAAGGAAAAGAAATCTCACAGGAAGAAATCTTGAAGAAGAGATGATTATTCAAAATCCAAGAAAAGAAGGTCCAAGAGACCTAGAGATTCTATGAAAGATGTCTGTTGGACTTGTGGTAAAACAGGCCACAAAGCAAATGAATGCAGATCACAAACTAAGAAGAAAAAGATTAATCTTCTTGGCATAGACGATGAAACAAAAGGTAAGCTTTTAGCTATACTTGATGAACCTTTTTCTGAATCTTCAGGTACATCTGATGAATACAGCGATGACGAGGACATTGATCTTGACTATGACTTAGATAGAAGTCAATCAGGAAAAGATTGCACATGTACTGAAGCATTTTGTACTTGTGATAGTACTCACTCTATCCGGGTTCTTTGTGATCATTCGAAGGAAGCTCTCTTTGATGTTATTCAGCACATAGCTGATGATGGGGCTAGGAATCGTTTTCTTCTAAAACTCAAAAATATCATCCTCAACACAAAAAAACCTAAATCCCGTCCAATTGTTGAACCCTTTAGCATGAAGCAAATCATGAATCGTTCAGATAATAATTCTGAACCCACTATATCTGACCTTCGCCATGAAGTATCTAATCTCAAAGAAGAGATTAAGCATATCAAATCTCGACTAGGAAAAGTCGAAATGGATGTCCTTACTGATCAGGTTCTTAGAAAGACCAATTTACAAGGGCAAGATTCAGAACATGAATCTACAAAATATGATGACATAGAATCCATTAACAATGATCATCTAGCTGAATCTATTGTTACAAATACAGGTAATTTTCCATCTACCTCTGTAGCACCAGGAGTAACGGTAATCTCTTCTATTAGACCTCAGAGTCATCATATTCCAGTTAAAATTGTAGTTAGTAAACATTTTGTTATCAACAAAATTGCTTTGCTTGACAGTGGTGCAGATCGGAATTGCATAGTAAAAGGTATAGTCCCTACAAAGTATTTGCAAAAAATTACTTCAAAATTATACTCCGCTATAGGAGTACTTTTGAAACTTAATTATAAGCTTTCTAAAGCTCATATTTGCAATAATGGCATTTGTTTAACAAATGATTTCGTTATTACTGAAGATATCAATGAAGATATTATTCTTGGAATACCTTTTATCACTCAAATAAAACCTTTCTATACTGATTTAAATGGTATTAATACTACTATACTTGGAAAAGAATTGCATTTTACTTTTGTTAAAACTCTTTCACAGGATGAAAGTGATTTTATTAAACAAAATACAGTTTTTTGTATTAATAATCTTTCACAACATATCACCTTTTTAAAGGATGAAATTCGTGTTAAGAAAATCGAACAAATTTTAAAAACCCCGGAGATGGTTACTAAGATAGCCAAACTTCGTGAAACTTTTGAAAAAGAAATATGTTCAGATTTTCCTAATGCTTTTTGGGAACGCAAGAAACATATCGTCTCATTACCATACATTGATGGATTCAATGAACAGGCTATTTCAACTAAAGCTAGGCCTATTCAAATGAATCATGAAATGATGGAATTTTGCAAGAAAGAGATTGACACTCTTTTACAAAATAAGATCATCAGGGTTTCTAAATCTCCTTGGAGTTGTTCTGCTTTCTACGTTAATAATAACGCTGAGAAAGAAAGTGGAGCACCAAGACTGGTGATTAATTATAAACCTCTTAACTATGTTTTAAAATAGATTAGGTATCCCATACCTAACAAAAGAGATCTTTTGAAAAGAACTTTCAAAGATAATTTGTATAGCAAATTTGATATGAAATCAGGATTTTGGCAAATTCAAATTTCTGAGAATGATAAATATAAAACAGCTTTCAACGTTCCTTTTGGACAGTATGAATGGAATGTTATGAATTTCAAAATATTATGAATTCTATTTTTAATAATTATTCTTATATGTCAATACTTTATATTGATGATGTCTTAATATTTTCCGAGGACATAGATTCTCACTTTAAATATATAAATACATTTTTTAATATTGTTAAGAAAATTTGTTCGGTGGTCAGAGAAAAGAAAATGGTGCTTTTTCAAACTACCATCAGATTTCTAGGTCATGATCTTTATCAAGGAACCTATAAACCTATTTGCAGGGCCATCGAGTTCTCTTCTAAGTTTCCCAACAAAATTCCTGATAAAACTCAACTTCAGAGATTTCTAGGAAGTTTAAATTATGTTGCTGATTTTATTCCTAAGGTTAGGCATGTTTGTGAGCTTTTGTACAAAAGACTTAGAAAGAATCCGGTCTCTTGGGGTTCTGAACAAACGCAGGCTGTCATTCAAGTTAAGGCCTTAGTTAAAAATATACCATGTTTAGGAATCCCCAATCCTAATGCTTTTATGATTGTTGAGACTGACGCATCTAATGCAGGTTATGGAGGCATCCTCAAACAAAAAGTAGATCTTGAATCTACAGAACAACTTGTTCGATTCACATCCGGAATCTAGAATTTCGCTCAAAAAATTATTCTACTGTGAAAAAAGAGATTTTGGCTATAGTGCTATGTATCACTAAGTTTCAAGATGATCTTATTAACAAGGAATTTTTATTAAGAGTAGATTGTAAATCTGCTAAAGAAATTTTACAAAAGGATGTTAAAAATCTTGTTTCAAAGCAAATTTTTGCTAGATGGCAAGCTCTCCTATCTAGTTTTGATTTTAAAATTGATTTTATTAAAGGAGAAGAAAACTCTCTTCCTGATTTTCTAACTCGTGAATTTTTGCAGGGAAAAAATGAGGCCATTTAAACCGGTCACTCCTTCTAAAGGAGAAGAACTTCCAAAAGCAAAAATGGCTAGACCATTTACCCTTCCTCAATTACTTCCAAAACAGGAATGTCCACAAAGGCCTACAGCCCCCTTAAACAAATTTTCAGTTCTAGCCAAGTTTCCAAAACTCCCTTCTACAGCACCAACTCAGCCTCCAAAGCTGCCTGGTCCACCCCAACCAAAGCTGATCAACCTCAGACCAGCAAAACCTTTAAACCAAGAAGCATCGTCGAGTTCAATCAAATCAAAAAAGAGTTATGAAATGAAATCTCCAAAATCCTTTGCCCAAGCTGTTAACCCAGAGTTAACAAAAACTTTTCTTAAAATCCCTAACCCAAAAGAAGAATCTGTTGATTTTGTGACTTCGCAGGTATTGCCAATAATGGCATCAAACAAGGAGTATGGCAACTTTGACGTGCAGTAGCTGATCAAACCTTGCTATACAGATTCAAATTTTGTGGCTACAGATAATCCCCTTAAAACAAGAAGGTTCTATGAAGCTATTCTTGTTGATACCGACTCCATCGAGATAGAACACTCAAGGGATGAGAACAATCCCTCTATTATTAAATATTCAAGGTTTACTATCAAAAGAATCTTGGATCCATTTGAATGGTATGCAGACCATTTACATACACCAATTGCATTATCAGTGACTCATCGTCCACAGACTTATAATTGGTATGATTATAAAGCAGCATGGATGAATTTTATTTATCTACGACCAAGACATACTTGGTTTATAAAGTATAGCCCCAGCATTGTTAAAGTCGTTGTTCCAAGATGGTTTTACGAATGGTGGAATTTTTTTGGAGGAACCAAAGAAGTCCTCCCTCAGCAATTTCTCAACAGGTTTGAAGAATTTCAAATCAAGGAAGAAATCTCCACTTTACCTGAGCATATTAAATTATGCAAATATTATATTCAAAAGAGAATATCATATATTATTACTTGGAATTTCTCCAAAAATAATATTGATCGAATCCAATATTTGTGTAAGCAAATCCAGGTTAAAGGTTGGGTCCCCAAACAACCTAACACTAAAGTACAATCTCGCGACAAGGCCAGTTCATCAAGTTCTTCAAAGAACTCTTCCAAAGCAGCTCTCAGGAAAAACTTAAAGAAGCATTGGAGAATCTAGATAAATATGAGGAAGATCAAATCATGCAAATGATTGAAGATGCAGCTTCAACAGAAAGCGGCAGCGAAGACAATGGAGATATGTGTAATCCCAAAGGCTTGGCTTTGGCTTACATGGATCCCAACTACGAATAAGAAAAGAACTTCTTTGGAAAAGTAGAGGCAAAGCCGGAATTACTTTTTCCAAAGTAAAGTATTTCATTATTCTAATTTGGCATCCACTGAGAAGCTAATTTCCAAAACACCTTTGAAAAAGATATCCTCCATTATCTTTAAAGATAAAAGATTCCCATTCAAACGCTCAAGTCAAAAGAAGTTGGGCCCCTATGTTCCCCACTATGAAGAAAAGATATTCTCCACTTCCCCCTACTTTCAACGTAGGTCCCTCCATTAATGTCGGCAACATCTTAACCGTCCAAGTGTACGCTTAATATGTAAAGACATTATGCATTCTCTCCTATAAAAGGAGACTTCATTTCTCATTCTAGGCATCAAAAAATTTAGATACATCTCTCTAAATCATACTCTGAAAGCCTTTTCTATGTATTCCTATTTCAAGTTTGCAATGCAATAAAAGTCCAGTTTGCTTGTAAGTTTTCCTATTTTATTATAAGTTTTCTTATTCTAATTCCGCATACTTAAGATCCTTTATATGGTATCAACTTCGCAGGTATTGCCAATAATGGCATTAAACAAGGAGTATGGCAACTTTGACGTGCAGCAGCTGATCAAACCTTGCTATACAGATTCAAATTTTGTGGATACAGATAATCCCCTTAAAACAAGAAGGCTCTATGAAGCTATTCTTGTTGATTCTGACTCCATCGAGATAGAACACTCAAGGGATGAGAACAATCCCTCTATTATTAAATATTCAAGGTTTACTATCAAAAGAATCTTGGATCCATTATACAATCTCGCGACAAGGCCAGTTCATCAAGTTCTTCAAAGAACTCTTCCAAAGCAGCTCTCAAGAAAAAACTGAAAGAAGCATTTGAGAATCTAGATAAATATGAAGAAGATCAAATCATGCAAATGATTGAAGATGCAGCTTCAACAGAAAGCGGCAGTGAAGACAATGGAGATATGTGTAATCCCAAAGGCATGGTTTTGGCTTACATGGATCCCAACTACGAATAAGAAAAGAACTTCTTTGTAAAAGTAGAGGCAAAGCCGGAATTACTTTTTCCAAAGTAAAGTATTTATCCATATAAAGGATCATAAGTATGCAGAATTAGAATAAGAAAACTTATAATAAAATAGGAAAACTTACAAGCAAACTGGACTTTTATTGCATTGGAAACTTGAAATAGGAATACATAGAGAAGGCTTTCAGAGTATAATTTAGAGAGATGTATCTAAATTTTCTGATGCCTAGAATGAGAAATGAAGTCTCCTTTTATAGGAGAGAATGCATAATGTCTTTACATATTAAGCGTACACTTGGACGGTTAAGATGTTGCCGACATTAATGGAGGGACCTACGTTGAAAGTAGGGGGAAGTGGAGAATATCTTTTCTTCATAGTGGGGAACATAGGGGCCCAACTTCTTTTGACTTGAGCGTTTCAATGGGAATCTTTTATCTTTAAAGATAATGGAGGATATCTTTTTCAAAGGTTTTTTGGAAATTAGCTTCTCAGTGGATGCCAAATTAGAATAATGAAATACTTTACTTTGGAAAAAGTAATTCCGACTTTGCCTCTACTTTTCCAAAGAAGTTCTTTTCTTATTCGTAGTTGGGATCCATGTAAGCCAAAGCCAAGCCTTTGGGATTACACATATCTCCATTGTCTTCACTACCGCTTTTTGTTGAAGCTGCATCTTCAATCATTTGCATGATTTGATCTTCCTCATATTTATCTAGATTCTCCAATGCTTCTTTCAGTTTTTTCCTGAGGGCTGCTTTGGAAGAGTTCTTTGAAGAACTTGATGAACTGGCCTTGTCGCGAGATTGTACTTTAGTGTTAGGCTGTTTGGGGACCCAACCTTTAACCTGGATTTGCTTACTCAAATATTGGATTCGATCAATATTATTTTTGGAGAAATTCCAAGTAATAATATATAATATTCTCTTGTGAATATAATATTTGCATAATTTAATATGCTCAGGTAAAGTGGGGATTTCTTCCTTGATTTGAAATTCTTCAAACCTGTTGAGAAATTGCTGAGGGAGGACTTCTTTGGTTCCTCCAAAAAAATTCCACCATTCATAAAACCATCTTGGAACAACGGCTTTAATAATGCTGGGGCTATACTTTATAAACCAAGTATGTCTTGGTCGTAGATAAATAAAATTCATCCATGCTGCTTTATAATCATACCAATTATAAGTCTGTGGACAATGAGTCACTGATAATGCAATTGGTGTATGTAAATGGTCTGCATACCATTCAAATGGATCCAAGATTCATTTGATAGTAAACCTTGAATACTTAATAATAGAGGGATTGTTCTCATCCCTTGAGTGTTCTATCTCGATGGAGTCGGTATCAACAAGAATAGCTTCATAGAACCTTCTTATTTTAAGGGGACTATCCGTATCCACAAAGTTTGAATCTGGGTAGCAAGGTTTAATCAGCTGCTGCACGTCAAAGTTGCCATACTCCTTGTTTAATGCCATTATTGGAAATACCTGCGATGTCGCAAAATCAAAAGATTCTTCTTTTGGGTTAGGGATTTTAAGAAAAGTTTTTGTTAACTCTGGGTTAACAGCTTGGGCAAAGGATTTCGGAGTTTTCATTTCATAACTCTTTTTTTATTGGATTGAACTCGATGATGCTTCTTGGTTTAGAGGTTTTGCTGGTCTGAGGTTGATCAGCTTTGGTTAGGGCGGACCAGGCATCTTTGGAGGCTGAGTTGGTGCTGTAGAAGGGAGTTTTGGAAACTCGGCTAGAACTGCAAATTTGTTTAAGGGGGCTGTAGGCCTTTGTGGACATTCCTATTTTAGAAGTAATTGAGGAAGGGTAAATGGTCTAGCCATTTTTGCTTTTGGACGTTCTTCTCCTTTAGAAGGACTGACAGGTTTAAACGGCCTCATTTTTTCCCTGCAAAAATTCACGAGTTAGAAAATCAGGAAGAGAGTTTTTTCTCCTTTAATGAAATCAATTTTAAAATCAAAACTAGATAGGAGAGCTTGCCATCTAGCAAAAATTTGCTTTGAAACAAGATTTTTAACATCCTTTTGTAAAATTTCTTTAGCAGATTTACAATCTACTCTTAATAAAAATTCCTTGTTAATAAGATCATCTTGAAACTTAGTGATACATAGCACTATAGCCAAAATCTTTTTTTTCACAGTAGAATAAATTTTTTGAGCGGGATTCCAGATTTCGGATGTAAATCGAACAAGTTGTTCTATAGATTCAAGATCTACTTTTTGTTTAAGGATGCCTCCATAACATGCATCAGATGCGTTAGTTTCAACAATCATAAAAGCATTAGGATTGGGGATTCCTAAACATGGTATATTTTTAACTAAGGCCTTAACTTGAATGACAGCCTGCGTTTGTTCAGAACCCTAAGAGACCGGATTCTTTCTATGTCTTTTGTACAAAGGCTCAAAAACATGCCTAACCTTAGGAATAAAATCAGCAACGTAATTTAAACTTCCTAGAAATCTCTGAAGTTGAGTTTTATCAGGAATTTCATTGGGAAAGTTAGAAGAGAACTCGATGGCCCTGCAAATAGGTTTATAGGTTCCTTGATAAAGATCTTGACCTAGAAATCTGATGGTAGTCTGAAAAAGCACCATTTTCTTTGCACTGACCACCAAACCATTTTTCTTAACAATATTAAAAAATGTATTTAGATGTTTAAAGTGAGAATCTATGTCCTCGGAAAATATTAAGACATCATCAATATAAAGTATTGACATATAAGAATAATTATTAAAAATAGAATTCATAATATTTTGAAATTCAGATGGGGCGTTCTTAAGCCCAAAAGGCATAACATTCCATTCATACTGTCCAAAAGGAACGTTGAAAGCTGTTTTATATTTATCATTCTCAGAAATTTGAATTTGCCAAAATCCTGATTTCATATCAAATTTGCTATACAAATTAGCTTTGAAAGTTCTTTTCAAAAGATCTCTTTTGTTAGGTATGGGATACCTAATCTATTTTAAAACAGAGTTAAGAGGTTTATAATTAATCACCAGTCTTGGTGCTCCTCTTTCTTTCTCAGCGTTATTATTAACGTAGAACGCAGAATAACTCCAAGGAGATTTAGAAACCCTGATGATCTTATTTTGTAAAAGAGTGTCAATCTCTTTCTTGCAAAATTTCATCATTTCATGATTCATTTGAATAGGCCTAGCTTTAGTTGAAATAGCCTGTTCATTGAATCCATCAATGTATGGTAATGAGACAATATGTTTCTTGCGTTCCCAAAAAGCATTAAGAAAATATAAACATATTTCTTTTTCAAAAGTTTCACAAAGTTTGGCTATCTTAGTAACCATCTCTGGGGTTTTTAAAATCTGTTCGATTTTCTTAACACGAATTTCATCCTTTAAAAAGGTGATATGTTGTGAAAGATTATTAATACGAAAAATAGTATTTTGTCTAATAAAATCACTTTCATCCTGTGAAAGAGTTTTAACAAAAGGAAAATGCAATTCTTTTCCGAGTATAGTAGTATTAATACCATTTAAATCAGTATAAAAAGGTTTTATTTGAGTGATAAAAGGTATTCCAAGAATAATATCTTCATTGATATCTTCAGCAATAATGAAATCATTTGTTAAACAAATGCCATTATTGCAAATAATAGCTTTAGAAAGCTTATAATTAATTTTCAAAAGTTCTCCTATAGCGGAGTATAATTTTGAAGTATCTTTTTGCAAATACTTCATAGGGACTATACCTTTTACTATTCAATTTCGATCTGCACCACTGTCAAGCAAAGCAATTTTGCTAATAACAAAATGTTTACTAACTACAATTTTAACTGGAATATGATGACTCTGAGGTCTAATAGAAGATATTACCGTTACTCCTGGTGCTACTGAGGTAGATGGAAAATTACCTGTATTCATAACAATAGGTTCAGCTAGATGATCATTGTTAATGGATTCTATGTCATCATCTTTTGTAGATTCATGTTCTGAATCTTGCCCTTGTAAATTGGTCTTTCTAAGAACCTAATCAGTAAGGACATCCATTTCGACTTTTCCTAGTCAAGATTTGATATTCTTAATCTCTTCTTTGAGATTAGATACTTCATGGCGAAGGTCAGATATAGTGGGTTCAGAATTATTATCTGAACGATTCATGATTTGCTTCATGCTAAAGGGTTTAACAATTGGACGGGATTTAGGTTTGTCTGTGTTGAGGATGATGTTTTTGAGTTCTAGAAGAAAATGATTCCTAGCCCCATCATCAACTATGTGCTGAATAACATCAAAGAGAGCTTCCTTCGAATGATCACAAAGAACCCGGATAGAGTGAGTACTATCACAAGTACAAAATGCTTCAGTACATGTGCAATCTTTTCCTGATTGACTTCTATCTGAGTCATAGTCAAGATCAATGTCCTCATCATCGCTGTATTCATCAGATGTACCTGAAGATTCAGAAAAAGGTTCATCAAGTGTAGCTAAAAGTTTACCTTTTGTTTCATCATATATGCCAAGAAGATTAATCTTTTTCTTCTTAGTTTATGATCTGCATTCATTTGCTTTGTGGCCTGCTTTACCACAAGTCCACCAGACATCTGTCTTAGAATCTCTAGGTCTCTTGGACCTTCTTTTCTTGGATTTTGAATAATCATCTCTTCTTCGAGATATCTTCCTGTGAGATTTATTTTCCTTTTTATCCTTCTTCACCTTGTCAGGTGGAGTAATAAAACCAAAATCTCTACAAAAACTCCCCAGCTCACGTCTTGAAGATGACTGTTCTTTTTTAAGCTGATGCTTAACCTTAATGTCTGTGCAAAGTTCCAGCCCTACAATATTAATGGTGCTTACCAAATCACCATATGTTAGATTGCTATAGGGAATACAACCATCATTTCAATCTTGTAATTTAGTTCTTACTTTGTCAGCAAAGAGTGGGGGTAGTCCGCTGATGAAGCATTCCTTCCAAAAATCTAGGTGACAATCAGAACGAAGCATTACTTTATTAAGGAAAGCATGCTTATAATGGATGAAATTGTCTAAGTTTTGACAGCTAAGATTATTAAGAATTTGGAGACTCCAATCCTAAAAAAGTTTGGGTTCGCCAATAAAATGTTTAGCTATGTGATATAGTAACGTTGCACAAGCATCTTCTTTAGTGACTAGAGAAGTACTTTGGCTGTTTCCTTCAACCTTTACAACTATTTTTGTTGTTGTGGCATTAATGATGAACTTCTTAGTATCATCTTTGCAGTAGTTATCCTACCAATGCTTTAGCATGCCGATAAAACCTGCAGCAATCATAGTAGCGGCTTCCTTATCTGCTGATCCTCTCATTTTGTAAGCAGTAATAGCAACTCCCATCTCATGAAGCTTGTTGTATATTTGATGTTCTGCAAGAGCATTAATATTCCATTCAGTAATGCTTCTTCCTTCATGAGAAGAAGTGGATAAGAAGGTGTTTTCCTCATACTGCAAATCTGGGAATGAGGGACGGCTATGATAGTTTTTCCGATTATGGAATCTATCATTGGATAACTTTTGGAGAAGGATATCTTTATCCTGAATGGATTCAGTAGATTTCTCCTGAAGGGTAGAAACTTTGTTTTGAGTTTTGTCTTTTTGTTTGGAGACGCTAAATTTGGTAAGTTGTTCATTGATCTTGTCAATAAGATTATTTCCTGAGATTTCAAAGGTCTCTGAGAGTTTAGGGAATTTATCTTTGGAAAATTCTGGTAATTTGAATCCTGGGTTAGGTTAAATATGGTTATTGGATGAAGTAGAAGCCGGGATAGGTCTTCTACTAAATATAGGCTTTGTATCTTCAATTTGTGTGGAGATTACATGAAGAATTTGGTTTGAGTAGTTGTTTTGTTCTACTACTCGATCAATATCTGCAGTAGTGAGTATAGTACCAGTCTTATCACTTTTCTCTTTGAAAGGAGAAGCTTTAATGACTGTTCCTGCAATAGGAATGTTAATACCTTCTAGAGGAGGAGTAATAGATTCAACAATCTTATTAGAAGTTGTATACCATTTATTAATAATAACCTGCAATGACTCTGTCTGATTTTCAATCTTACCAGTCATCTCAAACCATTTAAAGAATTCAATCTCGCATTCTATTCTTTTCATATCTTTCATCCAAGAATCTCTGAAGGATTCTCTTTCTTTAAGAGTATAGGTAGCTACATACCATTTTCTCTTAGTCTGATTGTCAGGATGAGTCCACATTTTGTGTAGAACATCTGGATCAGAGGTTATTTTACCTGTTTTTAACATACCAAGCCAACCTGGTTTCTCTGTTTGAGGAGGCTCCATCTCACTTGCAGTGGGGCTATTTGGTTGATCTTGATAGAAGACTTTAGGTACATCTCCTGAAAAGTCAACACATGTAACCTTACCTTTGTTGTTATCAACTGATTCAGCTATGGAGATGTCTTCGTCTGCTGCTTCCTCCAGGGTTTTTGAAGAAAAAGGTGGTCTGTGAATGGTTCTTGAGGGATACGAAGTAGAGGCGGACCAGGACGACCTTCGATTAGATGAAGATCTCCTAATAGTATTGTTAAGAAATTTGAGTTCGATTGACCCATCTGGGAATTGAATGACTCTTTCAATCTGAAATCTTTCTGAATGAGACGTAAAAGGTTGAGTGATATTACCAAAACGCCAATCATTGTTAGAAAGTATATCTTTCCATTGGAGATGTGGAAATAAGGACGACTCTTCAAACTTTGACTCATGCTCTAACGGCTCAAGTCACTAGGGATACCAGAGTCCAAGTGAATCCCCATGCTAGTACAACTGCTTCAAGGATAAGGGATTTCACAAGAATGAATCCCCCTACGTCCTATGGCTCCAAAATGGATGACGATCCACAAGGATTTGCTAATGAAATTCTTAAGGAGCTTTACACTATGGGAGTGTCTTCCCAAGAGAAGGCGGAACTAGCCACATACTAATTGAAGAATGTGGCTCAAGTTTGGTATGAGCAATGGAAGGATGAGAGACCCGTAAGGGCGGGCCCGATTAATTGGACATCATTCAAGTCGGCCTTCCTTGATAGGTTCTTTCCCTTAGAATTGAGGGAGTGGAAGATGAAAGATTTCATCAATCTTCGGCAAGGGAGTTTGAGTGTGAAGGAATATGGCCTTAAATTCACCCAATTGTCAAAGTTTGCCCCAACCTTAATGGTACATTCTGGGGAGAAGATGAACAAATTTGTTATGGGGATATCCGATTTAGTGGTAAATGAATGTTGTTCATCTACGCTCATCCCAAGTATGAATATTGCACTTCTAATGGTTCACGCCGAACAAATTGAGGAACAAAAGCTAAAGCAAGTGAGTATGGAGTTGAAGAGGCCAAGACCTGACTAAGGAAATTTTTCTAAGGGTAAGTTTGAAGGTACTCCTAGCAACCCAAAGGGCAACAAGAGAGGGTGCCTACTCCAAGGCCACTAAGAGGTAATAGTGGGGGATCTTCCTTGGAGAAGCCCATTTATGCCAAATGTGGCAAAAAGTATAATGGTAAGTGTCTTGCCGGTACGGGTGCATGCTATGGTTGTGGTAAGAGTGGCCACCAAATGAGGGATTGTGCTATGCTAAAGGTTCAAGGAAGAGAGGCCAAGCAAACTCCTCCAAGTGGATCTAATTCTGACGCTCCAAAGAAGCATCGTATCTATGCTATCCAAACTAGAGATGATCAAGAGAGCTCACTTGATGTTGTTACGAGTATGTTGCAAGTCTTTTCAATTGATGTTTATGTATTATTAGACCCCGGTTCCACGTTGTCTTTTGTTACACCACTTGTGGCTATGAAATTTGAAATACTCCCCGAAACTCTAATAGAACCTTTTTCGGTATCTACCCCGGTTGGTGACTCAGTTGTAGCTAAAAGTGTGTATAGGAGTTATCCAATTTCATTGTCTCATAAAGTAACTTTAGTTGATTTTGTGTAATTAGACATGCTCGATTTTGATGTAATATTAGGCATGGATTTGTTGCGTGCTTATTTTGCTTCCATTGATTGTAGAACTCGGGTAGTAAGGTTTCAATTTCCAAATGATCCCATTTTAGAGTGGAAATGGGGGGAATTAAATTCCTAGAGGTCAATTTGTTTCCTATCTAAAAGCTAGGAAAATGATTTCCAAGGGGGACATGTATCATATTGTGAGGGTTATGGATGTTGAGTCCAAGGTTCCTTCTTTAGAGTCGATCCCCGTGGTGAGTGAGTTTCCGAAAGTCTTTCCCAATGACTTGCCCGGCATTCCTCCTGAATGGGAAATAGACTTTGGCATTGATATTTTGCTGGACACATAACCCATATCTATCCCTCCTTATATAATGGCTCCGGCCAAATTGAAAGAGTTGAAGGCTTAACTCAAAGACTTGCAAGATAAGGGTTTTATTCAACCAAGCATATCTCTATAGGGTGCACCATTGTTGTTTGTGAAAAAGAAAGATGGGTCTCTTAGGATGTTCATTGATTATCATCAATTGAACAAGGTCACTATAAAGAATAAGTATCCACTTCCTAAGATTGATGAATTGCTTGATCAACTCCAAGGGGCTAACTTTTTCTCCAAAATAGACCTTCATTCGGGATATCACCAACTTAGGGTTAAAGGATTTGATATTCCTAAAACAGCTTTCCGAACTAGGTATGGGCACTATGAGTTCCTTGTGATGTCTTTTGGTCTAACGAATGCTTCGGCGGCTTTTATGGACCTTATGAATAGGGTTTTTCGAAATTACCTTGACATGTTCATCATTGTGTTTATAGACGATATCTTTTGATCTACTCTAAGAGTGGGAGTGACCATATGAACCATTTGAGAGTGATGTTGCAAGTCCTCAAGGATAACCAATTGTACTAAGTTTAGCAAATGTGAGTTTTGGCTTAAGTCGGTTGCTTTCCTTGGGCATATTGTGTCGGGTATGGGTATTGAGGTAGTTCCAAAGAAAACAGAGATGGTCAAATGTTGGCCTAGGCCTCTAACTCCTACCAACATTAGAAGCTTCCTCGGGTTGGCCTGTTACTATAAAAGATTTGTTGAGGGCTTCTCCTCAATTTTATCTCCACTGACGGCCTTAACCCAAAAGAAGGCCAAGTTTGTGTGGTCAGAGGCTTGTGAGAAAAGCTTTCAAGAGTTAAAAGATAAACTCACTTCTGCTCTGATTTTGACCCTACCAGAGGGTACCGATGGGTTTGTGGTTTATTGTGACACATCTTGAGTTGGTTTAGGTTGTGTTCTCATGCAACATGGTAAGGTTATTGCTTATGCGTCAAGGAAACTCAAGATACATGAGAATAACTATCCGACTCATGATCTCAAACTTGTGGCAGTAGTATTTGATTTGAAAATTTAGAGACAGTACTTATATGGGTTCATGTAGATATATTCACCGACCACAAGAATCTTCAATATGTTTTTTAGCCAAAAAGAGTTGAACCTCCGACAAACAAGGTGGTTAGAGTTGTTGAAAGACTACGATATAAGTGTCCTTTATCACCCCGGAAAAGCCAATGTAGTTGCGGATGTCTTAAGTAGAATATCCATGGGTACTGTGGCTCATGCAGAAGATGAGAAGAAGGAATTGGTTCGTGATGTACGTAGGTTGGCCCATCTAGGTGTCCAACTTGTAGATTCCGCCAAGGGTGGATTCATGGTTCACCATAGTTCCGAATCATCCTTTGTGGTTGATGTAAAGTCCAAGCAACATTTTGATCCTATCTTGATGGAATTGAACGAATCGGTTCTCAGCAAGTCCATTGAGGTTTTCTCCCAAGGGGTAGATGGGGTGCTTAGGTACCAAGGTAGGTTGTGTGTTTCGAATGTCGATGGTTTGAGGGAGAAAATATTAGAAGAGGATCATGGTTCGCGGTATTCTATTCATCCAGGAGCCACTAAGATGTATCGTGACCTACGGGACGTCTATTGGTGGAACGGTATGAAGAAGGATATAGTGGGTTTTGGGGCCAAATGTCCAAATTGTCAACAAGTCAAGGTAGAGCACATGAAACTGGGAGGTTTGCTCCAAGATATGAATAATCCCACTTGGAAGTGGGAGGAGGTGAATATGGATTTTGTTGTGGGGTTGCCCCGTACTCGAAGGCAACACAATTCTATTTGGGTCATTATTGATAGGATGACGAAATTAGCCCATTTCCTTCCCGTCAATACTACTTTCTCAGCAGAAGACTATTCTAAGTTGTACATCAAGGAGATAGTGAAGTTGCATGGAATTCCTTTGTACATCATATCGGATAGAGGTACTCAATTCACTTCACATTTTTGGAAGGCGTCCCAATAAGGACTTGGTGATCCACTGTCCATCCTTCCTTTAGAGGGTTTAGGAGTTGATGAGAACCTTTCTTATGAGGAGGTCCTGGTCTAGATTTTGGACCGACAAGTGAAGAAGTTAAGGAACAAGAAAGTAGCTTCCATTAAGGTTCTATGGAGGAATCATTTAGTTGAGGGTGCTACATGGGAGGCCGAGGACGACATGATGTCCCATTACCCTCACCTTTTTCCTTCAACACCTACCTAAACTTGAGGTAAGTAATTCCTCTTGAATTTTTAGTGCTTTGGGAGTCATGTGCATTTTGTGAGATTCATGATTTCCTTATGTTGTGCATGTTCTTGTAACAATTAATGATTAGCAGATATTGAGTTTTCATAGATTGCGTATTCCTCATGTTGATTGCATTTTTATATGTGAGAGCAATTTTTTTTCCTGAGGTGAAAATTCTAAACATGTTTAGTTATGTTGATGAATGACTTATTGGCTCCATATTGTTATGTTGAGCTTATTTGGGTTAGAGAAGTTAGTTCATCCTATATGAATGAGAATTCATGAGTTCCATGCATATTGAGTTGGTAGATGTAGTTCCTACTTTCTTGAAATCATTGACCATGTCTTATAATGGAGTTGATGTTTCCTCCTATGAATCTTGCATTTTTTGTTTTGTTGTATACTCGTTGGGCTGCTAGTTTTGAGTATACACTTCCATAAGGTGTCCAGATTTTCATTCGAGGATGAAGGTCCCCAAGAGGGAGATAATGTAACACCCCGAAAAATGGTAGGATAAACTAGAGCCTCATCCTGTGGGTAAGAGTAACCTTAAAGCAACGACTAGGTTGTCACAGAGATTAAATGGTTAGAAAGGATTTTAGGGTGAAGTCTAGGACCTTAAACTACCTAAGAAAAATGAAGAAAAGCAACAGTTACCTCAAGTCCATTCAGCGATGGGTAGTATCTTCGCCCATGAGCCTTGGCGAAGCGCCAAACGGCTCTCCTCGCCTAGTGGACAACCTCCTCAAAGTCCTAGCTACTGGACAAAAGGGCGAGATGGGTTGAGAGTTGCTAAAGGGTTAGGCGATTCACCCATTGCCCCTCCACATCGCCTAAGAGGGTTGCCAATTTATGGAACTTACTGTAACTTTGGCGATCCTAAGGTGCATTAGGAGAGTTGCCTAAGTTCCTTGGCAAGTCCAAGGGTGCCGATTGGCGAGCTTCAGCGTGGGAAGACTAGAATTTGGAGTTTAATGAAGGGTATTTTAGTAAATTTCCTAATCATAAACCAAAACTTTCTACTCTTTTCCTACCAAATATAAATACTTTTTGGAGTCAAATTCTCCCTTTTTAATCACTCTTAAAAGAAATAAAAGAAGAGCCAAATCCTTTCAATATTTCTCTCTCTTGAAATTCCTCCATTTAAGAACACTAAGAACTTGATGATTAGGGTTCAAGCTCCAAGATTTTCACTCCATTTCATGGTCAAGGCTTCAATTAAGTTATGGGAACTTTGATTCATGGAACATCCTTCTCCATGAAGCCCTTCAACTCTTGATTTCGAAATTTATAACTTGTTCAAAAACAAAGGTTTCTATTCTAGCCATGGGTTCCTCCAAAAATCGATTTCACCAGGTTAATTGTATTATATTATTGATGATTTGATGTTTAATGGTGATTTTTATTGTCAAAGTTTCCATGAACCCATGTGTTTCCCCGATGACCCTAATTTCAAGTATTATACCCAAATTCAAGTATTATGAAGGGTGTATTGATGCAAGATGATTACTATGAATTGTCTTTATGTTAATTTAGATATTGAATCTTGTTTTATTCATGCTTATAGTAGTATTCCTAAGTGTGACGTTGAGACTTGGTTCATGACTCCTTGAGGGGGATAAATTGTGAAGGATTGTTCATAATTGTTGAAAGTTGTTGGTGAACATATGATTCACTTGTAAGGTGAAGGTAATTCATGATGTGTGTGGTTGGAATGATAGAGGATCGTCTCCTCCTATACTTTTCCCCTTGATCTATGTATGAATTATGCAGGTATGAGTATGTTATGATGGTAGTGTTGATTGAAAGGTTATTCTCATTTGTACACAACAAACATGTTATGAAGGGTTTACTCTTATGTTGATGACTCAAGGGTTGAAAGGAAGTTCTCACTGTATGAATTCATGAGCTATTATGATGTTATGTTGGGTTGAAGGCTTAAGGGCATTCTTCAATAAACCTAAATCTAAGTAAAGACTAAATATGACTTTACAAGGGAATTATACTTAGCACCAAGTGGGTATACAAATTAGATGGAGGCTTCTACATTTAGCATGTCCGACTTCCTAAGATATTTTGTCTCATGGGATGGGAACCTTATACGTTAGGAAGTCCGGGTTCCTAGTAGCAAACCCTATATCCCATAACTATGTGCCCCCGCAAGTCTTAGCTTAGTTGATCTACCTAGATAGCTATTCATGTAGTTCTACCTTGGCAAGTAGAACACCCTTTTTCAGTGTGGGGCTATATGACATCGGATTCCATGTAGCTCACATGGTCTATATCGATTATGGTTATTCTTCCATAAATAATAAGATAATGAACGAGGTAAGAACTATATTTCTTAATTAGTTTACTTAGTGGGAGTAGGGGTTTGGGACTCCACTTGTACATTGCACAAGTAGACTTATTAGGATGTTGTGAGATGGTTCCTTTATGTTCTAACAAGACAAATGAATGTATGTATGATGAGTGGATAGTTGATATGAATGACTTTCCTTATGTTTAAATCATGTATGTGACTAAGTTCTAGTTGATGACTATGTTTTATAATAATGTCTAAATATGATGTGTATGGCCAAGGTAGCTTCAAGGGAGTACTTTGGTATGGTTGGTATTATGCGATGCTAGCCATAGATTGCACTAATTGTTCCCTAGGGGTTGCTATGGTGTTGCGATTACCATGTTATGATTTCTATTATGATTATGGTTTGTCTTTAATATGAAGGTGTATATGGGTTCCTAACTTGGTAAATGCATTCTTTTCAAATAAAAATGTCCTTTTTATCATGTTAAGGATTTTTATGCATGTTTCCATACTCAGTACTTTATGTGCTAACCCCTTTCTTCTACTTACTATGAGTGTAGGTTCGGGCCATTGATACTTACAACTTCTTTGAAGCTGAAGCTAGGGTGGACTGATCCCCCGGCTTGGTGAGACCTTAAGTTTGAGGACGAATTGCTATTGTTTCTAATTCTAGTTTTCTTCTATATTCTATACTATGTTGTATTTCCCATTGTTGGGAACTTCTACTGATTTAAAGGGCTAAGTCCCGAAACTTGTATTCGTATGTTTTAGCTGGTGCATGAGACAAGGTTTAGACTTCCCTATGATTTTCTTTTATGAAATGTGAAGTTGAACTTTGTTTGTAAAATTTTAAATTTTTCGCATTATTTCTATGTCTTATGTAATGTTGATGCTATGGGCTCGTATAAGACCCCTTTGGGGTCAAGTACGCCATGTTACGACTAGGAGGTGCTCTCGGTTGTGACAAATGTGGTATCAGAGCATAAGGTATTGGGAATGATATTTAGGTTGATGTCTCATACACGGCGTCTAGTAGAGTCTTTTTTATGGGTGTGAAGCGTGCGACACTTTAGTCATACTTGGAGTTCTTACTATATGAAGTCCTTTTCTTCTATCCATTTTCTTATGATTATAGGAAAATGACTACAAGAAGGGCAAACTTAAGAAGAAGGGTAGAAGAGGTGGTGAATGAGGGAGTTCCTCCCCAAGATCCTCAAGCTCCTCAACAGCCTCAAGATCCTCAAGTTCCTGTTGATGAAGGAGATGTGGAGATAAGGATGACTATTCAAACTTTGACTCATTCTCTAACGGCTTAAGTCACTAGGGATGCTAGAGTCCAAGTGAATCCCCATGCTAGTACGACCGCTTCAAGGATAAGGGATTTCATAAGAATGAATCCCCCTACGTTCTATGGCTCCAAAATGGATGAAGATCCACAAGGATTTTTTGTCTAATTTCTTAAGGTGCTTTACACTATGGGAGTGTCATCCCAAGAGAAGGCGGAACTAGCCGCATACCAATTGAAGGATGTGGCTCAAGTTTGGTATGAGCAATGGAAGGATGAGAGACCTATAAGGGCGGGCTCGATTGATTGCACATCATTCAAGTCGGCCTTCCTTGATAGGTTCTTTCCCTTAGAATTGAGGGAGTGGAAGATGCAAGAATTCATCAATCTTCGGCAAGGGAGTTTGAGTGTAACGGAACATGGCCTTAAATTCACCTAATTGTCAAAGTTTTCCCCAACCTTAATGGTAGATTCTCGGGCTAAGATGAACAAATTTGTTATGGGGACATCCGATTTGGTGGTAAATGAATGTCGTTCGGCTATGCTCATCCCAAGTATGAATATTGCACTTCTAATGGTTCACACCGAACAAATTGAGGAACAAAAACTCAAGCAAGTGAGTAGGGAGGTGAAGAGGCCAAGATCTAACGATGGAAATTTTTCTAAGGGTAACTTTGAAGGTCAGAGTGGACCACAATTTAAGAAGAGGTTTTCTGATCAAGGTACTCCTAGCAGCCCAAAGGGCAGCAAAGAGAGGGTGCCTACTCAAAGGCCACCAAGAGGTAATACTAGGGGATCTTCCATAGAGAAGCCTACTTGTGCCAAATTTGGCAAAAAGCATGATGGTAAGTGTCTTACCGGTACGGGTGCATGCTTAAGTTGTGGTAAGAGTAGCCACCAAATCAGGGATTGTCCTATGCTAAATGTTCAAGGAAGATAGGGCAAGCAAACTCCTCCAAGTGGATCTAATTCTGATGCTCCAAAGAAAAATCACTTCTATGCTCTCCAAACTAGAGGTGATCAAGAGAGCACAACAGATGTTGTTACGGGTATGTTGCAAGTCTTTTCAATTGATGTTTATGCATTATTAGACCCCAGTTCCACATTGTCTTTTGTTACACCACTTGTGGCTATGAAATTTGAAAGACTTCCCGAAACCCTAATAGAACCTTTTTCGGTCTCTACCCCATTTGGTGACTCGGTTGTAGCTAAAAGAATGTATAGGAGTTGTCCTATTTCATTGTCTCATAAAGTCTCTTTAGTTTATTTGGTGGAATTAGACATGCTTGATTTTGATGTAATATTAGGCATGGATTGGTTGCATGATTGTTTTGCTTCCATTGATTGTAGAACTAGGGTAGTAAGGTTTCAATTTCCAAACGATCCCATTTTAAAGTGAAAATGGGAGAATTCAATTCCTAGAGGTCAATTTTTTTCCTATCTAAAAGCAAGGAAAATGATTTCCAAGGGGTGCATGTATCATATTGTGAGGGTTATGGATGCTGAGTCCAAGGTTCCGTCTTTAGAGTCGGTCCCCGTGGTGAGTGAGTTTTCGGAAGTCTTTCCCGATGACTTGCCCGACATTCCTCCTGAACGGGAAACAGACTTTGGCATTGATCTTTTGCCGGATACACAACCCATATCTATCCTTCCTTATAGAATGGCTCCAGCCGAATTGAAAGAGTTGAAGGCTCAACTCAAAGACTTGAAAGATAAGGTTTTTATTCAAGCAAGCATATCTCCATGGGGTGCACGGTGTTGTTTGTGAAAAAGAAAGATGGGTCTCTTAGGATGTGCATTGATTATCATCAATTGAACAAGGTCACTATAAAGAATAAGTATCCACTTCCTAGGATTGATACTTGTTTGATCAACTCCAAGGGGCTAACTTTTTCTCCAAAATAGACCTTCGTTCGGGATATCACCATCTTAGGTTGAGAGGAGATGACATTCCTAAAATAACTTTCCGAACTAAGTATGGGCACTATGAGTTCCTTGTGATGTCTTTTGGTCTAACGAATGCTCCAGCGGCTTTTATGGACCTTATGAATAGGGTTTTCTAGAATTACCTTGACATGTTCGTCATTGTATTTAAAGACGATATCATGATCTACTCTAAGAGTGAGAGTGACCATATGAACCAATTGAGAGTGGTGTTACAAGTCCTTAAGGATAACCAATTGTATGCTAAGTTTAGAAAATGTTAGTTTTGTCTTAAGTCGGTTGCTTTTCTTGGGCATATTGTGTCGGGTATGGGTATTGAGGTAGATCTGACAAAAATGGAGGCAGTCAAAGGTTGGCCTAGGCCTCTAACTCTTACCGATATTAGAAGCTTCCTCGAGTTGGCCGTTACTATAGAAGATTTGTTGAGGGCTTCTCCCCAATTTCATCTCCACTGACGGCCATAAACCAAAAGAAGGCCAAGTTTGTGTGGTCAAAGGCTTGTGAGAAAAGCTTTCAAAAGTTAAAAGATAAACTCACTTCCGCTCCGGTTTTGACCATATCGGAGGGTACCGACGGGTTTGTGGTTTATTGTGACACATCTCTAGTGGGCTTCAGTTGTGTTCTCATCCAACATGGTAAGGTTATTGCTTATACATCAACGCAACTCAAAATACATGTGAAGAACTATTCGACTCATGATCTCGAACTTGTGGTGGTAGTATTTGCTTTGAAAATTTGGAGACACTACTTATATGGGGTTCATGTAGATTTATTCACCGACCACAAGAGTTTGCAATATGTTTTTAGCCAAGAAGAGTTGAACCTCCGACAAACAAGGTGGTTAGACTTGTTGAAAGACTACGATATGAGTGTCCTTTATCACCCCGGCAAAGCCAATGTCATTGCGGATGCCTTAAGTAAATGTCCATGGGTAGTGTGGCTCAAGTAGAAGCTGAGAAGAAGGAATTGGTTCGTGATGTACATAGGTTGGCCCATCTAGGTGTCCAACTTGTAGATTCCGCCAAGGGTGGATTCATGGTTCACCATAGTTCCGAATCAACCTTTGTGGTTGAGGTAAAGTCTAACCAACATCTTGATCCTATTTTGATGGAATTGAAAGAATCGGTTCTCAACAAGTCCATTGAGGTTTTCTCCCAAGGGGTAGATGGGGTGCTTAGGTACCAAGGTAGGTTGTGTGTTTAGGATGTTGATGGTTTGAGGGAGAAAGTATTAGAAGAGGCTCAAGGTTCGCGGTATTCTATTCATCTGGGAGCCACCAAGATGTACTGTGACCTACGGGACGTCTATTGGTGGAACGGTATGAAGAAAGATATAGCGGGTTTTGGGGACAAATGTCCAAATTATCAACAAGTCAAGGCAGAGCACATGAAACTGGGAGGTTTGCTCCAACATAGGAATAATCCCACTTGGAAGTGGGAGGAGGTGAATATGGATTTTGTTGTGGGGTTGCCCCGTACTCGGAGGCAACATGATTCTATTTGGGTCATTGTTGATAGGATGACGAAATTAGCCCATCAACACTACTTTATCAGCAGAATACTATTCTAAGTTGTACATCAAGGAGATAGTGAAGTTGCATGGAATTCCTTTGTCCATCTTATAGGAAAGAGGTACTCAATTCACTTCACATTTTTGGAAGGCGTTCCAACAAGGACTTGGTACCAATGTTAAACTTAGTACCGCTTTCCACCCTCAAATGGAAGGTCAAGCTGAACGGATCATTGAAACCTTAGAGGACATGTTGATGGCGAGTGTGATTGATTTCAAGGGTAATTGGGACGATCATCTTCCTTTGATAGAATTTACCTACAACAATAGTTACCACTCTAGCATTGCCATGGCCTCGTTTAAAGCTCTATATGGGAGGAGGTGTAGATCTCCGGTTGGGTGGTTTGAGGTAGGTGAGTTTGCTCTAATTGGTCCCAAAATAGTCTATGATGCCATTGAGAAAGTTCGATGCATTAGAGAAAGGTTGAAGACGACCCAAAGTCGGCAAAAGTCTTATGCCGATAATAGAAGAAAGGATATTGAATTTCAGGTTGGAGATTGGGTCTACATGAAAATCTCGCCTATGAAAGGCGTGATGAGGTTTGGCAAGAAGGGGAAACTTAGTCCCCAGTATGTAGGGCCATACCAAATCTTGAAACTTGTTGGGAAAGTGGCATATGAATTAGAGTTTTCAAACGAATTGGCCCCGGTTCACCCGGTGTTTCATGTTTCCATGCTTAAGAAATGCATTGGTGATCCACTGTCCATCCTTCCTTTAGAGGGTTTAGGAGTTGATGAGAACCTTTCTTATAAGGAGGTCTAGGTCAAGATTTTAGACCGATAAGTGAAGAAGTTGAGGAACAAGGAAGTAGCTTCCGTTAAGGTTCTATGGACGAATTATTTAGTTGAGGGTGCTACATGGGAGGCCAACTCCGACATGATGTCCCGTTACCCTCACCTTTTTCCTTCTACTCCAACCTAAACTTGAGGTAAGTAATTCCTCTTGAATTCTTAGTGCTTTGGGAGTCATGTGCATTTTGTGAGCTTCATGATTTCCTTATGTTGTGCATGTTCTTGTAACAATTAATGATTAGCATATATTGAGTTTTCATGGATTACATATTCCTCATGTTGATTGCATTTTTATATGATGAGAGCAATTTTTTATTACATGTGGTGAAAATTATGAACATGTTTAGTTATGTTGATGAATGACTTATTGGATCCATATTGTAGTGTTGAGCTTATTTGGGTTGGAGAAGTTACTTCATCCTATATGAATAAGAATTCATGTGTTCCATGCATATTGAGTTGGTAGATGTAGTTCCTACTTTCTTGCAGTGCATTGACCATGTATTATAATGGAGTTGATGTTTCCTCCGATGAATCTTGCATTTTTTGTTTTGTTGCATACATGTTGGGCTGCTAGTCTTGAGTCTACACTTCCATAAGGTGTCCAAATTTTCATTCGAGGATGAATGTCCCCAAGGGTGAGATGATGTAACACCCCAAAAAATGGTAGGATAAACTGGAGCCTTATCCTGTATGTAAGAGTAACCTTAATAAAGCAACGACTAGGTTGTCTTAGAGATTAAATGGTTAAGCAAGGAGTCTAGGGTGAAGTCTAGGACCTTAAACTACCTAAGAAAAATGAAGGAAAAGAATAGTTACCTCAAGTCCATTCTGAGATGGGCAGTAGCTTCACCCATGAGCCTTAGCGATGCGCCAAAGGGCTCTCCTCGCCTAGATGACAGCCTCCTCAAAGTCCTAGCTAATGGACAAAAGGGCTAGATGGGTGTATAGTCGCCAAAGGCTTAGGCGATTCACCCATTGCCCCTCCCCATCGCCTAAGAGGGCTGCCAATTTGTGGCACTCACTATAACTTTGGGCGAGCCTAAGGTGCATTAGGTGAGTCGCCTAATGCCTTGGCAAGCTCCAGGGTGCAGATGGGCGAGCTTCAGCATGGGAAGGCTAGAATTTGGAGTTTAATGAAAGGTATTTTAGTAAATCTTTCCTAAACATAAACCAACACTTTCTACTCTTTTCCTACCAAACATAAATACTTTTTAGAGTCAAATTCTCCCTTTTTAATCACTCTTAAAAGAAATAAAAGAAGACCCAAATCCTTTCAATATTTCTCTCTCTCAAAATTCCTCCATTGAAGAACACCAAGAACTTGATGATTAGGGTTCAAGCTCCAAGATTTTCACTCCAATTCATGGGCAAGGCTTCAATTAAGGTATGGGAACTTTGATTCATGGAACATCCTTCTCCATGAAGCCCTTCAACTCATGATTTCGAAATTGATAACTTGTTCAAAAACTAGGGTTTCTATTCTAATCATGGGTTCCTCCAAAAATCAATTTCATCTTGTTAATCGCATTACATTATTGATGATTTGATGTTTAATGGTGCTTTTTATTGTCAAAGTTTCAATGAACCCATGTGTATTGATGCATGATGATTACTATGAATTGTGTTTATGTTAATTTAGATATTGAATCGTGCTTTATTCATAATTATAGTAGTATTCCTAAGTGTGATTTTGAGACTTGGTTCATGACTCCTTGAGGGGGGGTAAATTGTGAAGGATTGTTCATAATTGATGAAGGTTGTTGGTGAACTTATGATTCACTTGTAAGGTGAAGGTAATTCATGATGTGTGTGGTTGGAATGATGCAAGATCCGCTCCTCCTATACTTTTCCCCTTGATCTATGTATGAATTATGAAGGTATGAGTATATTATGATGGTAGTGTTGATTGAAAGGTTATGCTCATATGTACACTACAAACATGTTATGAAGGGTTTATTCTTATATTGATTACTCAAGGGTTGGAAGGAAGTTCACACTCTATGAATCCATGAGCTATTATGTTGTTATTTTGGGTTGAAGGGTTACGGGCATTCTTCAATAAACCTAAATCTAAGTAAAGACTAAATATGACTTTAAAAGGGAATTATACTTAGCACCGAGTGGGTCTAGAAATGAGATGGAGGCTTCTTCGTTTAGCAAGTCCGTCTTCCCAAGATATGTTGTCTCATGGGATAGGAACCTCATACGTTAGCAAGTCTGAATTCCTAGTAGAAATCTCCATATACCATAACTGCATGCCCCCGTAGGTCTTAGCTTCGTGGATCCACCTAGATAGCTATTCATGTAGTTCTACCTTGGCAAGTAGAACACCCTTTTTTGGTGTGGGGCTATATTACACCGGATTCCATGTAGCTCACATGGTCTATGCTGGTTATGGTTATTCTTCCATAAATAACAACATAATGAACGAGGTAAGAACTATATCATGACTTCTTAATTAGTTTATTTAGTGGGAATGAGGCTGTGGGACTCCACTTGAACATTGCACAAGTAGACTTATTAGGATGTTGTGAGATGGTTCCTTTATGTTATGACAAGACATGAATGAATGTATATATGATGAGTGGATAGTTGATATGAACGACTTTCCTTATGTTTAAATCATGTATGTGACTAAGTTCTTGTTGATTACTATGTTTTATGATAATGTCTAAATATGATGTGTATGGCCAAGGTAGCTTCAAGGGAGTACTTTGGTATGGTTGGTATTATGCGATGCTAGCCATACATTGCACTAAGTGTTCTGTAGGGGTTGCTAAGGTGTTGCTATTACCATGTTATGATTTCTATTATGATTATGGCTTGTCTTTGATATGAAAGTGTATATGGGTTTCCAACTTGGTAGATGCATTCTTTTCAAATAAAAATGTCCTTTTTATCATGTTAAGGATTTTAATGCATGTTTCCATACTTAGTACTTTATGTGCTAACCCCTTTCCTCTACTTACTAGGAGTGTAGGTTCGGGCCATTGAGTATACTACTACCTTGAAGGTGAAGCTGGGGTCGACTAATCCCCGGTTTGGTGAGTCCTTATGTTTGAGGACGAGTTGCTATTGTTTCTAATTCTAGTTTTATTCTATATTATAGACTATGTTGTATTTCCCATTGTTGGGAACTTCTACTGATGTAAAGGGCTATGTCCCGAAACTTGTATTTGTATGTTTTAGATGGTGCATGAGACAAGGTCTAGACTTCCCTATGATTTTCTTTTATGAAATGTGAAGTTGAACTTCGATTGTAAAGTTTTATATTTTCCGCATTATTTCTATGTCTTATGTAATGTTGATGCTATGGGCTTGTATAAGACCCCTTCGGGGTCAAGTACACCATGTTACTAATTGGAGGTGCTCTCGGGTCGTGACATACACCCCGGACGTAACAGACGTACTAGACTCTGAATAGCCTCATACAAGCCTCATAGCATTCATAACATAAGACATAAGAAAATGGTACAGAATTTAAAAACTTTTACCGATACAATCAAAGACTTTATTTAAAAGCAAGCGGATAACTTTGTCTTACATGGCCATCTTATACAACTTGAATCAATAATAGGGTCGCAGCCCTTCAACATAGAATGACATGACAGAAACTACTAAAGACTCATATGTCCTCGAATCTTGAGCATTCCCCACAAGCTAGGAGATAGTCAATCCAAGCTTGAATACAAAGAAATCGCCTTAAGAACCGGAACCTACACTTTGTAAAAAAAAGTAGGAGAAATATGGTTTAGCACAAAAATGCACTAAGTATGATAGCCATGCAAAAATCATGCTAAAAAGGACATTTAGTTGAAAACCATGCATTTAACAAGTTTGAGAAACATCATGAAACTTTTAGTATAAAGACATAAGTCACAAGCGTGATCAACATATAAGTCATTACAAGCCATAATAGAACCATTTCTAGGTAACCCTTAGTTATACTTGTGCAATGTATGAATAGCATCTCATAATACCACACATACTAAATACCACGTTGAGGCCACCATAATCATACTTACCATTCTTCATTCTCATCTTTATATAATACTCATATATAAGGAACATTCTCATTGAATAAGTCTAGTCAAGGAAAGCAACTCATAATAACAATCCAAGTTAAGCATTCATTATTACATTTAGCCTTTATGTCAACATTCTCATTAGCATCATTATAGCACATTCATTTCATTTGACATTATGACATTCGAGAAACACACCATAGCCACTCTCAAAGCCTACTCGTGCAATGCATGAATGGCATCCCAAACTACCACCCACACTTCATAGAACTTCTTGAGTAACCATAGCACATAACTCACATGATGGGAATAAGCCCTAAATGACATAGACCATGGGAGCAAATCATGGAATCTGGTGTCTCCCACACCGAAAAGATTGGTCTACTTTCCTAAGGTAGAACCGGTAATTTAGCTTAGGTGGATCCACTAGCTAATAACCTATGTGGGCACATAATTATGGGATAAGGAAGGTGTTAATATAAACTCGGCCTAACATGGGAAGAGCTTCCACCTTACAATATCCACTCGGTGGTAAGCATTAAATTCCCATAGAGTAGTTCATTCTTTTTTAACATTATTACACATGAGAGGGATGCCATTGGCCTACCGACCCAAGGTACATTAATACACACATGAAAGGCTCGGTACATTATTAAACACATGAAAGGGTGCCCTAAACCTAACAATTCAAGGTACATTATTAAGATAGCTCATTAAATCCTCATGAAAGGGCTACCATTTGGTCTACCGATTCAAGGTTCATCATTAGTAGTTCATGGACTCATCATGAAAGGGATACCATTGGTCTACCGATTGAAGACAAAGCCTTATATTACTTCATTACTCATTTATGAAAAGGATGCCATTGGCCTACCAATTCAAGGTTCATTAAGTCAAGATACATTTAGTTAAACAAAAAGAGGATGCCCTAAGCCTACCAATTCAAGCTACATTGATCAAGATCACTTTAAATTACACATGAAGAGGATGCCCTAAGCCTACCAATTCAAGGTGTATTATACATTGAGGAAACATTTCACAACATGTAATCATCATTCACAAGTGTATAATTGAGAATAGCCTTTCAACAATATCACAATTGAATTATAGTCATGATCACACTACTTTCAATATATTCACAAAGCATGTACATACGCATCATGATTATACAATATTCTCACAATTTGCCCTTCAAGGACCATGAATCATAATTCACAAACTCAACTATAACTACTACAATTAGGCATGGATAACAAGATAATTCAAGTAATCTAACTACTACAAGAACAATTTCTTATCATGCATCTTACTATAATTCACCCACACCACAATCTTAAATTAGGGTTATGGGGAACTCATGGATTCATGGGAGATTTTTATCATAAAACCACTATAAAACAGCAATTCAATCTTAATATATGATAATTAAATCATTGAAAACATTTTTAAGAAGAACCCATGACTTGGAGTGAAAACCCTAGGTTTTGGAGAATTTTCATCTTTGAAATTGAAAGTTTGAGGGCTCCATGGAAGAAAGCTTTCCATGAATCAATACTACCAAACCTTAGATGCAGAAATCCTAGAAGAATCATGTGAGAAAGCCCCTTCTTCAAGCTCTAACTTGATCTTCTTCTTCTTCTTCTTCAATGTAGTTTAGAGAGAAGATTTTTGGAAAGGGCTAAGTTGGTTATGATTTGGGTATTTGAGGTTTAAGAAGAATATGAGGTGTTTAATAATTTAAAAGTACTTATATAAGTCTAAATAATCAATATACAATGACCTCACTTCAAACTAACCTCAAAAGGAATTACCTAATTTGCCCCTCCCTTGGTCGAACCTAGGCAGCTTGTTCCAGGCATGACCTACGACTGGGGCCTACGGTCCACAGATTGGACTACTGGCCATCCTTCAGGTCTGGAGTTCATGACCTACAGCTAAATATTGAGGACTTACCATGACCAAGAACTATGGGGTGTGGATGGACCTACGCCAAATAGGTCCCATCCGTAGGTCACTAATTAGGCAGTTTGAGGGCAGCTTTGGGGTTAGACTTTAGGTCCTCCTCAAGGACCCTTGGTTGGTCCTTGGGGGGTCGTACCATAAAGTTTAACCCTAAACCTTTCATTCTAAGTTCAGGAAACCATTTTACATTATTAAACCACACATCAAACTCAAAAGCTCTCACGTAAGGCTTTAGTTTCACCTACTAGTTTTTGGAGGCATGACAATATCTCCCCCATGGGACCATCGTCATCGAATGACATATTAAACAACTTACGGAAATAAAGACTAAAGACTAGCAGCCCATCATGCATGAAACATCATAATAAGGCACAATTCAAAAGAGGAAACTCCAACTCCATCTCAATATACTCAATGCAACACAAGGAAGTAGGAACTACATCTAACAACCCATTATGCATGAAAACTTCAACATTTCTCATATCATTGGAGGAATTAATTACCTTCTCCAACTCAAAGCATTCTCATCATAACATCATGAAGAAAAGTATGCAATTACTCTCAAAAGCACATTTAAGCATGTTCAACAATTCATCTCATAAACAATATAGACAATTCATACTAAATGCACATCAATCATGAGGACTAAAGATCATAAAAACTCATTTCCTTTTTAAGTAATAATTTCATCAAGAACATTCACAAATAAGGAGACCATGGAAACACATAACCACCCATGACTCCAAAACATGAAGCAAGCCATAAGGAACTCTTTGTCTCAAGGTTGAATAGGAATAGAAGAAAGAGTTAAGGATATCAGAACTCTCAACAATGGGCCTTCCAAGCATACCATCTCCCCCTTGGGAGTTAACCCATACTAAGGCTAACATGAAAGTCCCACAAATATCATAGGGACCATTATAAAACATTTAAATCTATGAGGAATTATCAACATACCAGTGCCTTCATCCAGAAGGGCTCCTTTGTCTTCTCTAGACCGGAGTGCATAGAAACGACCACACTTTGGAGTATTAGGATTCGGGCCACTAACAGAATCATATTTGGCCTCTTTTCCTTTGGCCGTGAGTGTAGGGCAATTTTTCAATTGATGATCACTCTTTCCACAACCATAACACCTATTTGTACCAGCTAGGCACTTCTCGTGACGCTTCTTTCCATAATTGGTGCAAGTAGGTTTAGGAAATGGAGACCCACTACCTTTCTCTTGGTTAACCCTAGGAGTGTTTGAAGAATGTTGGTTAGAAAATCTCCTTTTGAACCTTGGTTGACCTTGTTCATCGGGCCTAGCTTTTTTCATCTCTCTATTCTTTCTCTTAAGTTTGGACTCCTCAATTTGTTGTGCATAAACCATAAGCCTAGAGATATTCATGTAATCATGGAGCATTGCCGTACGACATTCTTCCTCAACTAGATCGGACAGACCCATCACAAATCTACTCATCTCATACCTCAGTTCCGCCACCATAGAAGGAGCATACTTGGATAGTTGAGTAAATTTCAAAGAATACTCTTGAACACTCATGCTACCTTGCCTAAGGTTTGTGAATTCTTCCATGTTAGCCTCCCTTAACTCATGGGGAAAGAACCTATCAATAAATACTTTCTTAAACACCTCCCAATCAATGAGACCCGCTCCTACCAGCCTATTTCTCTTCCATTGAGTAAACCAAATTTTGGCAACATCCTTCAATTGATAAGCGGCTAGTTTTGATTTTTCTTCCGAAGCCACCCCCATAGCATCAACTACCTTATAAACCTCATCCACAAACTCTTAAGGATCCTCTCCCATTTTGGAACCAAGAAAAATGTGAGGATTCATCCTAACAAAATCCCTCAATCTAGAAGCGGTGGAGTTCACATTAGGGTTCACATGAGTCCCAACATTTTTATTGACTTGAGCCCTCACGGCTTGAGCCAATGTTAGAAGAGCCGACCTAATTTCCACATCCGCTATAGCCGTAGGATTACACGGAGCTTGATTAGCTTGAGGAGCTTGATTATCTTGCGGAGCTTCTTCATTGGTATTGTTACCCTCCATTTTCCTTGTGTTAGCCCTTAGTGTATTTATATCCTGAAGACACAAAAGATGGATTAGGAGATGGACTTCATAAAGTTTCTTAATATCTTATAGCCTCTCATTCATAAATGTGGCGCGCTTCACACTCATGAACAAGACTCTACTAGACGTGGCTTATGAAACATCATCCTAAAACCATCCCAACATATTGTGCTCTGATACCATGTTTGTTATGACCCGAACCTACACCCCGGATGTAACATGACATACAAGACTCCGAAGAGACTCATACAAGCCTCATAGCATTCATAACATAAGACGTAATAAAATGGTACGGAATTTTAAAAACTTTTATCCATACAATCAAAGTCTTTATTTAAAAGCAAGCGGAAGTCTAACTTTGTCTCACATGGCTATCTAATACAACTTGAATCAATAATAGGGTCGCAGCCCTTCAACATAGTCTGAAACATAAAATGACATGAAAGGAACTACTAAAGACACATATGTCCTTGAATCTTGAGGACTCGCCACAAGTTAGGAGAATAGTCAATCCAAGCTTGAATTGAAACAAATCGTCTTAAGAACCGGAACCTACACTTTGTAGAAAAAATGTAGAAGAAATATGGGTTAGCACAAAAATGCACTAAGTATGATAGCCATGCAAAAATCATGCAGAAAAGGACATTTTAGTTGAAAACCATGCATTTAACAAGTTTGAGAAACATCATGAAACTTTTAGTAGAAAGACATAAGTCACAAGCATGTTCAACATATAAGTCATTATAAGCCATAATAGAACCATTTCTAGGTAACCCTTAGTTATACTTGTGCAATGTATGAATAGCATCTCATAATACCACACATACTAAATACCACGTTGAGGCCACCATAATCATACTTACCATTCTTCATTCTCATCTTTATATAATACTCATATATAAGGAACATTCTCATTGAATAAGTCTAGTCAAGGAAAGCAACTCATAATAACAATCCAAGTTAAGCGTTCATTATTACATTTAGCCTTTATGTCAACATTCTCATTAGCATCATTATAGCACATTCATTTCATTTGACATTATGACATTCGAGAAACACACCATAGCCACTCTCAAAGCCTACTCGTGCAATGCATGAATAGCATCCCAAACTACCACCCACACTTCATAGAACTTCTTGAGTAACCGTAGCACATAACTCATATGATGGGAATATGCCCTAAATGACATAGACCATGGGGAGCAAATCATGGAATCTGGTGCCTCCCATACCGAAAAGATTGGTCTACTTTCCTAAGGTAGAACCGGTAATTTAGCTTAGGTGGATCCACTAGCTAATAACCTATGTGGGCATATAATTATGGGACAAGGAAGGTGTTAATATAAACTCAGCCTAACATGGGAAGAGCTTCCACCTTACAATATCCACTCGGTGGTAAGCATTAAATTCCCATAGAGTAGTTCATTCTTTTTTAACATTATTACACATGAGAGGGATGTCATTGGCCTACTGACCCAAGGTACATTAATACACACATGAAAGGGTGCCATTAGCCTACCGATTCAAGGTACATTATTAAACACGTGAAAGGGTGCCATTAGCCCACCGATTCAAGGTACATTATTAAAGACATGAAAGAGTTCCATAAGCCTACCAATTCAGGTACATTATTAAGATACCTTATTAAATCCTCTTGAAAGGGCTAGTATTTTGTCTACCGATTCAAGGTTCATCATTAATAGTTCATGGACTCATCATAAAAGGGATACCATTGGTCTATCGATTGAAGACAAATCCTTAGATTACTTCATTACTCATTTATGAAAGGGATGTCATATGCCTACCAAATCAAGGTTCATTAAGTCATGATACTTTTAGTTACACAAGAAGAGGATGCCCTAGGCCTACCAATTCAAGGTACATTGATCAAGATCACTTTAAATTACACATGAAGAGGATGCCCTAAGCCTATCAATTCAAGGTGTATTATACATTGAGGAAACCTTTCACAACATGTAATCATCATTCACAAGTGGCTAATTGAGAATAGCCTTTCAACAATATCACAATTGTATTATAGTCATGATCACACTACTTTCAATATATTCACAAAGCATTTACATAAGCATCAAGATTATACAATATTCTCACAATCTACCCTACAAGGACCATGAATCATAATTCACCAACACACCTATAACTACTACAATTAGGCATGGATAATAACATAATTCAAGTAATCTAACTACTACAAGAACAATTTCATAGCATGCATCTTACTACAATTTACCCACATCACATAGTCTTAAATTAGGGTTATGGGGAACTCATGGATTCATGGGATATTTTAATCATAAAACCACTATAAAACAGCAATTCAATCTTAATATATGATAATTAAATCATTGAAAATGTTTTTACGAAGAATCCATGACTTGGAGTGAAAACCCTAGGTTTTGGAGAATTTTCATCTTCGAAATTGAAAGTTTGAGGGCTCCATGGAAGAAAGCTTTCCATGAATCAAGACTACCATACCATAGATGAAGAAATCCTAGCAAAATTGTCTGACAAAATCCCCTTCTTCAAGCTCTAACTTGACCTTCTTCTTCTTCTTCAATGGAGTTTAGAGAGAAGATTTTCTGAAAGGGTTAAGTTGGTTATAATTTGGGTAGTTGAGGTTTATGAAGTATATGTGGTGTTTAATAATTTAAAAGTACTTATATAAGTCTAAATAATCAATATACAATGACCTCACTTCAAACTAACCTCAAAAGGAATTACCTAATTTGCCCCTCCCTTGGCCGAATCTAGGCTGCTTGTTCCAAGCATGACCTACGACTAGGACCTATGGTCCATAGATTGGCCTACTAGCCTTCCTTAAGGTTTGTAGGTCATGACCTACAGCTCAATATTGAGGACTTGACCCATGACCAAGAGCTACGGGACGTGGATGGACCGACGCTTAGTAGGTCCTATTCGTAGGTCACAAATTAGGCAGTTTGAGGGCAGCTTTGGGGTTAGACTTTAGGTCCTCCTCAAGGACCCTTGGTTGGTCCTTGGGGGTTCGTACCATGAAGTTTAACCCTAAACATTTCATTCTAAGTTCAGGAAACCATTTTACATTATTAAACCACACATCAAACTCAAAAACTCTCACGTAAGGCTCTAGTTTCACCTACTAGTTTTCGGAGGCGTGACAATATCTCCCCCTTGGGAACATTCGTCCTCGAATGACACATTAAGCACCTTACGAAAATAAAGACTCAAGCCTAGCAGCCAATCATGCATGAAACATCAAAATAAGGTACAATTCAAAGGAGGAAACTCCAACTCCATCTCAATATACTCAATGCAACACAAGGAAGTAGGAACTATATCAAACAACCCATTATGCATGAAAACTTCAACATTTCTCATGTCATTGGAGGAATTACCTTCTCCAACTCAAAGTATGCTAATCATAACTTCATGAAGCAAATTATGCAATGACTCTCAAAAGCACATTTAAGCATGTTCAACAATTCATCTCGTGAACCATATAGACAATTCATACTAAATGCACATCTATCATGAGGAATAAAAATCATAAAAACTAATTCCCTTTCTAAACAATAATTTCATCAAGAACATGCATAACATAAGGAGACCATGGAAACACATAACCACCCATGACTACAAAACATGAAACAAGCCACAAGGAACTCTTTGTCTCAAGCTTCAATAGGAATAGAAGAAAGAGATAATGATATTGGAATTCTCAACAACCTTGCCTTCCAAGCATACCATCACCCCCTTGGGAGTAAACCCATACTAACTCTAACATGAAAATCCCACAAATAGCATAGGGACCTTAATAAAACATTTACATCTATGAGTAATTATCAACATACCGGTGCCTTCATCCGAAAGGGCTACTTTGTCCTCTCTAGACCGGAGTGCATAAAAACGACTATACTTTGGAGCATTAGGATCCAGGCCACTAAGAGAATATTGTTTGGCATCTCTTCCTATGGCCGTGAGTGTAGGGAAATTTTTCACTTTATGATCACTCTTTCCACAACCATAACACCCATCGTACCGGTTAGGCACCTCCCATGATGCTTCTTTCCAAAATTGGTGCAAGTAGGTTTAGGAAATGGTGACCCACAACCTTTCTCTTGGTTAACCCTAGGAGTGTTTGAAGAATCTTGGTTAGACGATCTCTTTTTGAACCTTGGTTGACCTTGTACATTGGGCCTAGCTTTTTCCATCTCTCTATTCTTTCTATTAAATTTGGACTCCTCAATTTGTTGTGCATAAACCATAAGCCTAGAGAGATTCATGTTATCATAGAGCATTATCGTACGACATTCTTCCTCAACTAGGTCAGACACACCCGTCACAGATCTACTCATCTCATACCTCAGCTCTGCCACCATAGATAGAGCATACTTGGATAGTTGAGTAAATTTCAAAGAATACTCTTGAACACTCATGCTACCAGCCTATTTCTCTTCTATTAAGTAAACCAAACTTAGGCAACATCCTTCAACTGATAAACTGCTAGTTTTGCTTTTTATACCAAAGTCACCCCATAGCATCAACTACCTTATAAACCTCATCCACAAACTCTTAAGGATCCTCTCCCATTTTGGAACCAAGAAAAATAGGAGGATTCATCCTAACAAAATCCCTCAATCTAGAAGTGGTGGAGCTCATATGAGGGTTCACATGAGTCCCAACATCTCTATTGACTTGAGCCGTCACGGCTTGAGCCAATGTTAGAATAGCCAACCTAATTTCCATATCCATCATAGCCGGAGGATTACCCGGAGCTTGATTAGCTTGAGGAGCTTGATTCTCTTGAGGAGCTTCTTCATTGGTATTGTTAACCTCCATTCTCCTTGTGTTAGCCCTTATTGTATTCATATCCTGAAGACACAAAAGATAGATTAGAGGATGGACTTCATAAAGTTTCTTAATATCTTGTAGCCTCTCATTCATAAATGTGGTGCGCTTCACACTCATGAACAAGACTCTTTTAGACGTTGCTTATGAGACATCATCCTAAAACCATCCCAACATTTTGTGCTCTGATACCATGTTTATTATAACCCAAGCCTACACCACGGATGTACCACGACATACAAGACTCCGAAGAGCCTCATACAAGCTTCATAGCATTCATAACATAAGACGTAATAAAATGGTACGGAATTTAAAAACTTTTATCCATACAATCAAAGTCTTTATTTGAAAGCAAGCGAAAGTCTAACTTTATCTCACATGGCCATCTAATACAACTTGAATCAATACTAGGGTCGCAGCCCTTCAACATAGTTCGAAACATAAAATGACATGAAAGAAACTACTAAAGAGCCATATGTCCTCGAATATTGAGGACTCACCTCATGCTAGGAGAATATTCAATCCGAGCTTGAATCAAAATAAATCAACTTAAGAACTGCAACCTACACTTTGTAGAAAAAATGTAGAAGAAATATGGGTTAGCACAAAAATACACTAAGTATGATAGCCATGAAAAAATCACATTAAAAAGGACAATTTAGTTGAAAACACGGCATTTTAACAAGTTTGAGAAACATCATGAAACTTTTAGTATAAAGACATAAGTCACAAGCACGATCAACATATAAGTCATTATAAGACATAATTGTAACACCTCGAAAACTAGTAGACCAAACTAGAGCCACAAGCTAAGGTTCTAAGGTATGATGTATGTGATTAGAGTCATAGATAAGACTTTTTGTGCTTTGAATGAGGGGCTTAGTAGTTGAGCATCAAGATACGTGTTAGACCCCGTAGTTTAGAAGACTATCTATGGAATGGTATAGGGTTCCAAGGGCCAAAGCTATCAAGTTGGAGTGAAAGAGAACTTGTTCTCCTAGGTGCCTAGTTGGCGATTGGGCAGCTTGATCGCCCAAGTCACTTGGCGATGCGCCAAAGGGTACCTAAGGTCGCCTAGTGGGTTGTCCCTTTGTCCTTGATTCTGGAACAAAGGGCGAGCTAAGTCATAGCAGGCCAACCTACTTAGCGAATCACCCATTGGCTCCGAAGATCGCCTAGTGAACTACCCCTTTAAGGAGCTTGCTAGAAATGTGGGCAAACCAAGGGTCTACTTGGTGAGTCACCTAGTGCCCTTGGCTAGCCATGAGGGTGCAAAGGGCGAGGTAAGTCGTGAACACTTGTATTCTTTTAGTTCAAACATGAAGGGCCCTTAGTTCTTTACCAAAAACATTATTCTATGTCTTTCCTAGCAAATATATAAGCTTATTAGACCTAAGTTTGCCTTAATTAATTCATTCTCCCTAGAATTTTAAGAAAACCCAACTTCATCCTCTCCATAGAATATTTCTCTCTCTAGAAGAACCTCCGTTGAAGAAGAAGATAAAGCTTGAAGCCTGGGTCAAGAACAAAGTCTATTGTTGAGAGCTTGTGCTAGGGATTTGATTAAAGGTATGTTTAGCTTTTCATCTATGGGTTCTTCCACCTATAGAGTCCCCTAGAATCTCCCCTAATTTGTGAAGAAGAACCCTAATCAAACTAGGGTTACTTCCAATGTATGGGTTTTAGGTGGGTATGATTCCAAATGGTTAGATACTACTCATATATGATTAATTTAGTGTTGATTAATGATATTAGGAAGAATTTGTTTGAACTCCTTTGTAAACCCTAATTTTCAAAGTATGTGGGTTTATGATTTTGGATGAGAAATTGATGATTCTTGCTAAATTCTCTTGGGTTGTTATCATGTATAGAACTTATCCAAGAATGGGAATATGAAATCATGAATTGAACTAGGTTTATGCATGTATTATAGAACATGAATTGAAATGATTAGAGTTGAGACTCTATGATTAATTATGCTTAGAATTGTCTATGATAAAGGCTTGTGGTTAAATATGACTTGTGATCTAGACTAGTATGATGGTTGTAGAGTAAAGCTTGAAAGTAGGGCTTGAAACCGTAATGTAGATCACTAGGGCTTAAAGAGTTAATCTAATATGGTGAACTAGCTTGCATAGAATTGATATACTACATAGATAGAGTTATGGTGGAAGGCTTTCACCTACATGACCTACCTAGAACTATATGAATGCTTGTATGTAGAATGTGAAAGGTATTCTCACATAAAATGATTCTAAAATTGAAAGGTTAATCACCTAAAATGAATCATGCTTGTTAGAATAGAATAGCTTGAAGTTGAGCCTTATGATTCCTTCATGTATAGTTGAATTATGTAGCTTGGGATGGTAGATCTCATGGTAGCTTGGGATGATAGATCTCATGGAAGCTTGGGATGGTAGATCTCTTAGTAGCTTGGGATTAAGAAATTATGCTCTCCTAAGGTTAGCTTGAACTAGCATTGGTAAGATGTTTTTCATGGTAGCTTGGATTAGTATAGGCATGGTAGCCTAGGATTAAGGATCTACACTCTCCTATGGGAAGCTTGAACTAGCATTATTAGAATGCCTTCATGGTAGCTTGACTTGATTAGGCCAAGACCATTTCATGGTAGCTTAGGATTGAGACACCATACTCTCCTAAGGATAGCTTAGGGTTGAGGATTCATACTCCCCTAAGGGTAGCTTGCATCCTATTGAATGTTTGCATGGTAGCTAGGTTGGTTTACTTGTATCCTTCCTAGGATAGCTTAGATTGCATGGTAGGGTGTTTTTCATGGTAGTTAGGTCTAGCTTAGTAGTATGATGTTCTTTGATAGTCTAGAATGATGAATAGTAAGCATTGAGTAAGTTAGCTTAAAGGAGTACTTAGTGTGAGTGGTAGTATGGGATGCCATTCATACATGGCACAAGTATGACTTTAAGCTACTTATAAAGTGTCCTCTTATGTAATGTATGCCTAGCTTGGATAATTGCTATAGTTGCCTTCCATGAAATGATCGACTTTAGTTGATAGTTCCTTGTCAATATGTAGTAGGTCAATAGTGACACCTAGAAATGATATATATGAATATGGTGACTTCAAGGATATGCTTAGTGTGTGTGGTATTATGGGATGCCCTGCATTCATTGCACAAGTGTGCCTTGAGGTTACTTAGGGGTATAGTGCTCTTATGACATGAAAACCTAGGTCTTGACTATGAAGGTGGACTATGATCAAGAATGACCAAAGAGAGGTACTTAGCTTGAATAGTATTATGGGATGCTATTCTTGCCTTGCACAAGTATGCTTGGAGATGGCTTGTGGAGTAGTTCTCTTGTAATATGAAAGACTAATGGTTGAAGGATGTAATTATGAAAGTTTTAAGTTAAGGCTATGCTATAAACATGATTTAGCTTTTATGCTCATTTATTGTGCTTATGTTGGAGATTATGTTATGACTATGTTATTGTCTCTTATGCTTATGTCTTATGTTGACTAACCATTTGAGATGATTTATGGTGTTGTGCTAGCTTTCGTACTTGGTACATTTTGTACTAATGCATATTGCCTACATTCTAATCAAATGTAGGGTGTTGGGAGTTTGAGTTGGTTGAAGGCTAGGTTCGTGAGGTACAAGAAGACTTGAAGATTTGGTGAGTCCTAATAGCTTCATGGACAAACCTGTTATGTTCCTTTTATGTCTTTTCTTATGTTTTAGACTTTATATGGGCTGCGTCCTAAGACTTTTATTCATGTTATTCATAGATGGTTTGAGACAAAGATTTTAGTAAAGACTTTCGCTTTTATGAAATGTTTTCACTTGTATGGTTTTAAAGAAACTTTTAAATTTCCCCTACTTTTCTATGATCTTATGTTACGATGACACTAAGGGCTTGTATTAGACCCCTTCGGGGTCGAGTACGCCGTGTTACGTCTAGGGGGTACCCCTAGGTCGTGACAAATTTGGTATCAGGGCATAAGGTTTTGGAATTAATTTTAGGATGTCTCAAACCACGTCTAAATAGAGTCTTATTCATCGGTGTGAGTCGCGACACATTTATGAATAGGAGGCTATTGGATGCTTAGGAAAAATCTCACTTTTTCATCCTCTAAGTCGTGCCATAGATCTATAAGCTCTCTCTCTCTCTCTCTCTCTCATTCCTTATCCGATTGTCTTTAAGATGTGACCATTAGAAGGATGCTACAAGGAGTGAGGGAGAAAGGTTGGTTGAGATGCCAATTATGGCTATGTGACTTGGTAGATTTGAGATGTTAGACTTTGATGTTTTCTTTAGTATGAATGATGCTTTATTGTTGCCTTTATGTTATGAAAGATGTTTAGAAGAGTTTGTGTAGGCTTACTCCCAAGGGGGAGATAGTGTGCCTACCTAGCAAGGTGATTGTGAGGTTTTGCTTGGTTATTAGTAGAATCCGACTTAGTCATAATGGATTTTTGAAGTATGTTGATGGATTGGTTGAATAAGGTGTTTTGAGAAATGCCTAGGTGAGTTGAGTGAATAGAATCCTCTAAGAAGGGTAGAAGTGTAATTCACCTTGGTATAGAATCATCTTGTGTGATGGAAGTGAAAGTTTAGTGATGCTTGAAAGAGTTTGTATAGGTTTGCTCCCAAGGGCGAGATAATGTGCTTAAATAGCAAGGTTGTTGAGTGTCCTTGATGTTCATGAATTAGGGTGGCTAGAAATTTTCACCTCGAGAAGTGTATTGAGTATAAGAAGTTTAGTCCCGGTTAGTTAGGCTCATGTGAGATCTTAAGTGACGTTAGTAAGGTTGCTTGTGAGCTATAGTTGCTTAGTAAGAACCTCTCTAATTTAGAAGTACCGATAGAGGTCTTAGACCGGCAGGTTAAGAAATAGAAGATCAAGAAATTTGTTCCATGAAGTAGCATGGAGTGTTCTTTAGTATGGAATTTGGTTAAGAGTGCTACTTGGGAGGCCAAGGGCCAATGAGATATCCCAATATCCTCATCCTTTCTCATTTTACTCCTATTCAAGCTTGAGATGATAGGTTCCTCTTGATTTGCTTTTATGTGAAGTCATGTGTGAAAAGTATGCTTCCATGATTTTCTTATGTGATGTATGTTCATAAAGATGTGTAGATCTTGTTAGAAATGATATAATTGCATTGTGTTACCTCATGTTGTAGAATCTTTGAGTTAGTCGCATTTTTTTAAGCTCCATGTAGGATGTGTTGAGCATGTTGTAGCTAGGAGATGCTAGTTCCTCCTTGAAATAGAATAGATAAAGAATTTCATGCATGTTGGGTTGGTAGATGTAGTTCCTACTCCCTTGTTTTGCATGATTATGCTTAGCTTGAAGTTGAAGTTTTCCTCCTTGGTTGTGTGCATTTAGATGTAGTGCATGCATATTGGGTTGCTAGTCTAGAGTTGTTCCCTTTGGGAAGTGTTTAGAAAGGTCATTCGAGGACGAATGTTCCCAAGGGGGAGATATCGTAACACCTTGGAAACTAGTAGACCAAACTAGAGCCATAAGCTAAGGTTCTAAGGTATGATGTATGTGATTAGAGTCGTAGATAAGACTTTTCGTGCTTTGAATGAGGGGCTTAGTAGTTGAACGTCAAGATACGTGTTAGACCCCGTAGTTTAGAAGACTATCTATGGAATGGTATAGGGTTCCAAGGGCCAAAGCTATCAAGTTGGAGTGAAAGAGAACTTGTTCTCCTAGGTGCGTAGTTGGCGATTGGGCAGCTTGATCGCCCAAGTCACTTAGCGATGTGCCAAAGGGTACCTAAGGTTGCCAACCTACTTGGCGAATCACCCATTGGCTCCCAAGATCTCCTAGTGAACTACCCCTTTAAGGAGCTTGCTGGAAATTTGGGCGAACCAAGGGTCTACTTGGTGAGTCGTCTAGTGCCCTTGGCGAACCATGAGGGTGAAAAGGGCGAGGTAAGTCGTGAACACTTGTATTCTTTTAGTTCAAACATCAAGGGCCCTTAGTTCTTTACCAAAGTTGACCCTACATTATTCTATTCCTTTCCTAGCAACTTTATAAGCTTATTAGACCTAAGTTTGCCTCAATTAATTCATTCTCCCTAGAACTTTAAGGAAACCCAACTTCATCCTCTCCATAGAATATTTCTCTCTCTAGAAGAACCTCCATTGAAGAAGAAGATAGAGCTTGAAGATTGGGTCAAGAACAAAGTATATTATTGAGAGCTTGTGCTAGGGCTTTGATTAAAAGTATGTTTGGCTTTTCATCTATGGGTTCTCCCACCCATAGAGTCCCCTAGAATCTCCCCTAATTTGTGAAGAAGAACCCCAATCAAGCTAGGGTTACTTCTAATGTATGGGTTTTAGGTGGGTATGATTCCAAATGGTTGGCTACACTTCGAGCACCAGCTCCCATGACATTTTTAGACAAAATGTCAAGTTGTGTCATGATCTTGGCCATGTTCTGGTACCTCTCTCGGTCCTTCTCCATCTGTTCTTTAGTCAACTTGAATTTGAGAGGGGAGACCTAGTCATCACGGGTATACCATGCCATGTTTATGGTATTCATGCCATCCAAGAGTTAAGCCGCTATCACATAAGGTTGTTGCATCAAACCTCCCAAAGAAAGTTGGTCAGCAACACCCTTATTTACCGAGTCAAGACTCCGGTAAAAATACTGTAATAAGACGTTATCAGGCAAGCCATGGGTAGGGCATTGAAGCACTAACTTCTTGAATTGCAGCCAAGTTTCATGAATTGGCTCACCTTCTAGACGCTTAAAGATCTGAATGCTATGAGGGTCCTCAACCAGACCGACTCTTGGGAGATGTTCTTGAAGGAGAATGGTCTGCATACATCCACGAAAATTTCTAATATGCTCATGAGGGTCCTCATGAGCCAAACCACTGAAAAACCCCTTTAGTTGCAAGAGTTGCAACATAGTACTCGTGATGTGAAACACTGCATTCCTTTCGGCCGGAGGCAAGTTAATGGCACTAATACCGCCCATGATATAGGGGTCATTATCATGAGGCTCGTTGACATCGTTGAGGCTTCCAATGTCATCTTGATGGCCTATTTGGCTACAATTGCTGCCGTTCATGCTCATACTTCCTATTTTCAACACAAACAGGCAAAACAAAACTAAAAATTAAGCAAGTAGAACTATAACTAACAAGAACACAATTTAACTTAACTAAAAGTTTTCAAGTAGCACCACTCCCCGGCAGCGGCGCCATTTTGATTTCACGTATCAGGACACTACTTCCAGTTCAAGTGCCAACGATCATGAGTAGTAAATATAACCCAACTAGTGAGCTGGGGTCAAGTACCAAGGGAGCGGTTCGTAATTGAGAATCCATAGAAAAGCATAAATGTTTTAAAGTCAATTATAGCTATAAACATTTATGAAGAAAAACATGATAAATTAAAGGGTGACACAAGTGTCAAGTATCAAAGGGGGTTTTGTAATCAATTATCAACTAAAACAACTAAAAATCAAAATACAAATATGGAGACGGGATTCTTGGGATGTGACAGGATTATGGGCTAATGTAAACAACTGGGTAATTTATATTGATAGTAAATCGTTGTAAATTGGTAACTAAGATAGACTATAGTGGGGGTAAACTTTCTCTCGAACAATTTACCTCTAATCAAATCAATTTCTCTCAAACACCAATAAGCGGCAATGAAGCACAGCCTTCGGCTTAGTCCATTCACTCTCTCGAGCTGAATGTGTGGGAGAGGGTTTTGGATTCACTGTCTTGAGTTGAACCCACGATAACCCAATAAGCACAGACCATCGATTCAATAATTTTTGTTTTAAAACCTCTCTTTCGAGCAAGCCAAAAACACAAAATTAAAATTATATTTGCAACTACAACCCTATTAAATTCAAACACAACCACTGGACAAAATTACCTTTAAACAGCAAATGAACTATCAATTAGCAATACCCAACAGTAAATTCAACCCATATTCACATAATCACACCCCAAGAATTGGGGTTTTAGCTAGACATAGTAAAGAGATAGAAATCGATGCTGAAAAGTGTTTCCATCAAGTGGGTACAATTGATATGGTCTTTACACATGTCTAAGATGAAGAATCTTTCAATACCCACTTCCAATTTCTTCAAAATGGGGATTTTCAAAATCTCCAAAGCTAAGGGAAAATGTCTCCAAAAACTAAGTTCTAAAACTGAGTAATTCTAAAATTTCATAAACTGGTTGCATGCTAAACTAAAAATTCAAACAAGTATTTATAGTTGTCAAAAAATGTGATGCGAAGGTCCACTTGGTGCAGTTAGTTGGGATCGCCAATCGACTTGGCGATCCGTCTTTTGGTCAAGTTCATCGCCTTTTTACATTGGCCTTCAGCAAATTCAAGTTCTGTAACTTTGGGCGATATAGCACTGCATCGAGGAACTGTTCGGCGACTCGCCAACTGCTCTTTTCTATCACCGACTTGATTTTCTCCTTCGGGGCTTGGCACATTGGAACATAAGGAGAGACGAAGGCCATTCAGCAACTCGCCCAATGGCTTAGGCGATCCTTAGGCCTTCTTTTCTTCGTTCTTTCAGCTGTTTTGTTCCTTTTTGCTCAATAGTGTCCATGCTTTATCTCCAAATCCAAATACCTGAAACTCAAGGATTTACATCAGTTATTGGCACAAAATATGCATTTAAGGACACTAAATCTATTAAAACAAAGCCCCAAATGAGTCAAAATTATGGACTCATCATATACCCCTGGGTCATGACAGATGGATTGGCTACATTCCTGTTACACTTCTATAGATTGTAGAACTCGGGTGGTCAAATTTCAATTCCCAAATGAGCCTATCCTAGAGTGGAAGGGGGGAAACTCTATGCCTAGAGGTCAATTTGTTTCTTACTTAAAAGATAGGAAAATGATCTCAAAGGGTTGTGTCTACCATATAGTGAGGGTGAGGGATGTGGAGTCCGAAACTCCTACTCTTGAGTCGGTCCCTGTCATAAAAGTGTTTCAAGAAGTTTTCCTAATGATTTACCCAATATTCCTCTTGAAAGGGAAAAGACTTCGGGATTGACCTTCTCCCCGATACCCAACCTATCTCAATTCCTTCTTATAGAATAGCTTCGGTAGAGATTAAGGAGTTGAAGGATTAGCTGAAGGACTTGTTGGATAAGGGTTTCATCCGACCTGGTATCTCTCCATGGGGTGCTCCGGTGTTGTTTGTTAGGAAGAAGGATGGTTCACTCCGTATGTGTATCAATTATTAAGAACAAGTATCCTCTCCCAAGGAACAAGTACTCTCTCCCAAGTGATCATTAAGAGCAAGTATCGTCTCCCAAGGATAGATGACTTATTTGACCAACTTCAAGGGGCTAGTTATTTCTCTAAGATTGATCTCCGATCAGGTTATCACCAATTGAGAGTGAAGGAGGAAGATATTCCAAAAATGCCTTTTAGAACCCAATATGGTCATTATGAGTTTTTGGTAATGTCGTTTGGGTTTACTAGTTCTCTGGCGGCGTTTATGGATTTGATGAATAGGGTGGTTAGACAATACCTTGACATGTTCGTAATTGTGTTCATAGATGATATTTTGATCTATTCAAGAAGTGAGAATGAGCACATTGATCATTTGAGAATTTTATTGCAAATTCTCAAGGACCAACAACTCTTTGTAAAGTTTAGCAAGTGTGAATTTTGGTTAAGGTCTGTAGCCTTCTTAGGACATATTGTTTCAAGCAATGGTATTGAGGTGGATCCGATTAAGACGGATGCGGTTAAGAGTTGGCCTAGACCTCTATCACCAACAGATATTAAAAGTTTCTTGGGTTTCGCCGATTAATATAAAAGATTTGTTGAGGGGTTTTCCTCCATTGCTTCTCCATTGATGGCTTTGACTCATAAAAGGCCAAGTTTATAGGGTCGGATGCTTGTGAGAAAAGTTTCCAAGAGTTGAAAGATAGACTTACTTTCGCTCTGATTTTGAATTTACCAAAAGGTACAGATGTCTTTGTGGTATATTATGACGCCTCTAGAGTGGGGTTGGGATGTGTGCTTATGCAGAATGGAAAGTTGATTGCCTATGCTTCAAGGCAACTAAAGGTTCATGAGAAGAACTATCCTACCTACGACTTTGAATTAGCGGCGGTGGTATTTGCCTTAAAGATTTGGAGGCATTATTTGTATGGGGTCCATGTTGATGTTTTCACCGATCATAAAAGTTTACAATATGTGTTTACCGAAAAGGAGTTGAATCTTCGCCAAAGAAAGTGGCTCAAATTTTTAAAGGACTATGATATGAGTGTCCTATATCACCCCCGATAAGGCGAATGTAGTAGAGAATGCTCTTAGTAGACTATCGATGGATAGTGTTGCACATGTTGAGGATGATAGAAAAGAGTTAGCAAGAGATCTCCTCAGATTGGCTCGATTGGGTGTTCGATTAGTAGACTCCACCAAGGGTGGTGTCATGGTTCATAAAGGGTCGAAATTGTCTTTCGTTGCGATGTTAAATCAAAGCAATGTCTTGATCCGACTTTGGTAGAAATGAAAGAAGTGGTACTTAGAAAGTCCATTGAAGCTTTCTCCCAAGCGGGAGATGGTGTCCTTAAATATCAAGGTCGGTTATGTGTTCCAAATGTTGATGACTTGAGGAAATAGATCTTGAGTTAAGCCTATAGTTCTTCGTATTCTATTCACCTGAGAGCCACAAAGATGTACCATGACTTGCGGGAGGTCTATTGATGGAATGGAATGAAGAAGGATATTGCGGGATTTGTGTCCAAATGTCAAAATTGCAAACAAGTGAAGGTTGAGCATCAGACATTAGCATTCCTACTTGGAAGTGGGAAGACTTGAATATGGACTTTATAGTTGGTTTGCCTCGCACTCGGCGCCAATATGATTCGATTTGGGTTATAGTAGATCGGATGACGAAGTTGGCCTATTTCATTCCCGTCAAGGTTTCCTACTCAGCAGAAGATTATGCTAATTTGTATTTGAGAGAGATGGTGAGGTTGTATAGAGTTCCCTTGTCCATTATCTTCGATAGAGGCACTCAGTTTACTTCTCAGTTTTGGAAGTCTTTCCAAAAGGGTCTTGGCACTAAGGTTAAGCTTAGTACATCTTTTCACCCCCAAACCGATGGGAAAGTGGAACTAACATTCCAAACATTGGAAGACATGTTAAGGGCTTGTGTGATTGACTTTAAAGGAAATTGGGATGACCATTTGCCGAACAATGAGGGATATTTTGGTCTTTTCCTTACCCCATCAGATTTAAACTTTTTTAGTAATATTTTAGGGGTATAAACAGATTTGGGTTAGTTTTCACAATCCTAAATACACTTAGGGTTTTGAGAAGAGTTCAAGAGGAGAAAAGAGGAAATGTTCAAGGCGTTCTTCAAGGTTCTTGAGATTTGTCGAGGAATTTCGCCAAAGGTTGATCCCTAAGAGGTATGTAAGCTCTCATAGTGTTGGGTTCATTCACCCACACACCAATCATGCTATTTTATTCGTAATTTTGTACTTGGTGTTGAATAATTGAGTTCATGATGAGTTGCTTGATGTTTGGTTTCATAAATCTTAAATAATGAGGTTTGATGAATTCTTGAGATGAATTTTAGGAGTTTGAGTAGATTTTTGTGTACTTATGTTGGGTATTTGAATCTACGTGATTTTGGAAGAAACCATTCAATTATAGGCGAATTAGGGAAAAAATAGAAAAAGAAAATTCAATGGAAAATTCTGGGCAGGGGCTGGCAAGCCAGAAAAGAGGTTCTGTAGTTTAGAGGTTGGCGCCCCGCTCCACTCAATGCGCTAGGGTCGCTTGCCCCCGTCCTTTTTCCGTCGTTTGTCCTGTCTGAGTTCTGTTAAAGTATACCTTCACTCATTTTTCCCTAGGTGATACAAACCCCCCTTTTTGGATAACAATGTATCTACTAGTTTGGGCATTGAACATGGTGACCTTTGGAATGATATCTCAACCTATAAATAGAGATATCATTCACTATTGTAACACACACATGAATAGAAGAAAAGTTTGCTTCTTCATCTCCATATCTTGTCGTCTTCTCTTTATATTATATTATTATGAGCTTGATTTTATAACATTTTATCAGCACGAAGGTTCTACTCTTGAGGAACAAATATCTTGAGGGAAAATTGTTCAAGAGCTTGGTTATGGAATTCTCCATGATGAACAATTCATTTTGAAACTTTTGCTTCATAAGCACATAAGGTATTTATAACCACATAAGATATTCAATCTAATTTTAATATAGCTAGAAATGTTGAAGTGCAGGGATATTTTTGTGGTTGGACTTTTAAGAGGTACACATTGTGCTCCATGGGGAAATTTGTTCATCCATTTCACAAGCTTTTGGTATTATAAAGTAAGAGCACAATTGTCTATACAAATAATTCTGAATGTTGTGCAAATTTTTCCCTTCATTGTGATTAATTTCTTTGTCATGATACTTGAATTTTGAAATAATTGTATCTTTAAAGTTTTGATGGTGAGTGTTATGGCACTTCGGTCCATTATATTATTGGTTGAGGGTAAGACGGTGGATTCAAGTTCCATATCACCAAAAGGATAAGACATCAAAGTCTATAAGTTGACCCAAAACTCACAATTTAAGACTAACTTGCAAAAATTTCTGAGTAACTCTTTTCAACTTGTTCTTTCTAAAATTAGCTCTTTCTAAGACCGAGGTGTTACACAAGCCAACAATATTTCCCCTATCATAATTGGTTCAAGATAAGGAACTAAATAATTTTCATCTAAAGTTTAAATGTGTGATACTTTATTTAATTGCTCCACCACGCATAAATATGGATCTCCAAAATGAGGTTGGGATGAAATTAAACTTTCTAACATTAGGGGGAGAGATGATTGACAGCTGGAAATTATATGTGAGATGAATTATGAATTATCTAGGTCCTCATTAAAAAATGTGAACTTGCAGTTCAAGGGATAATTCTTTTTGCATAATATTGCAAATCAATTGACAGATGAGTTTACTGACCTTATGTTATCATTCAGATGTAAATGCTCCAATGAAAGGTTCTTGAAGGACATAGTTTATGATACGCTTGAAGCATGATAGACCGATCGATTCCAAATATAAAACTCCTTGAGGAAGGAGAGGATCAAATGATCAAGATGGTCATGATAATGAGGCAAGTGCTTTAAAGGAGCATGATGACATAACACTTCATAAAATATTGACAAAGATTCAGGATCCTAAAATGATAAAAAAAAATGAAGAGATCTCGATAAGTTATGTCATATTGGAATTAATATCAAATAATTGTTGACGGTATCTTTGATATGAAGTAGCTCTTAATAGTATAGATCGTGACAAGGATCTTGAATTCAAATTTGTCACATAATGTGGACAGATAAATGATTGGCCAAATAAAATGCATAATTCAAGTATATTTTGTTTCACTTAGAGATGTGGTGTTTTGGACTGATAGTCCATATATCAAGGTATAATGTCAGTGGGGTAAAAATATATTATTATGCGATAGTATAATCGTAAGATATCAAGTACGACTTGTGCCTTGGGGCATAAAGGTTTTTCGCGAAAGCCTGATATTACTGGAGATGTTTTCTCCTGTGGTGGATGCAATGAGGTTTGTTTTGATCTGGCACCATATAGAAAACCTGAATGCATATAATGAATAATTTCAACTCTATAACACCCCGAAAAAATGGTAGGTTAACCTAGAGCTAAATGTGAGAATTAATGTAACTTTCTGGAGATGGTTAGACAAAACTAAAGCTAAAATAAAGGAGGTAAACATCTAGGATAAAGGTAAGGACCTAAACTACCAAGGGAGAGTGAATGAGAACTTGTTTTCTTTGGACCTAGTTGGCGATTAGGCAGCATGATCGCCTAAGTGACTTGGCGATGCGCCAAAGTGCACTTTGGGTCGCCTAGTGGGCAGTACTGTGGGCGTAGATTTTGGGAAAAAGGGAGAGCTAGGTTGTGGGCCACCGATTGGGTTGATGATTCGCCCAACAGACCACCCCATCGCCTAGTGAGCTGCCAATTTTGGGAGCATACTGGAAATTTAGGCAAGCCAAGGGCTCATTAGGCGAGTCGCCTAGTGCTCTTGGAGAGCCAAGGAGGGCCAAAAGGCGAGCTCCAGTGTGGGTTGTGAAATTTTTATAGTTTAAGTAAGGGTCTTTAAGTAATCTCTCCAAAACTTGAACCAACACTTTCCCAATCTTTTCCTAACAAGCATATATACCTTTTAAAGTCAAAATTCTTCCTATTTAGTTACTCCCACTTAATAAAAGAAGAAACCCAAGAACATCATATTTGTCTCAAAAATTATCTCTCTAAACTCAATAAAGAAGAAGAAACCATTGGAGCTATGGTTTGTAGATTCTCAAGGTTCTTCCCCAAATTTCTTGGAGATTCTTAATTGTGGTATGGATGATTGTCATCTCTTGGAAGCTATCACCCAAAGATCCCCTTCAAAATATGTTTTCAAGATTCCAAATCCCCCAATTCTAGGGTTTTCAATCTCTAACATGGGTCTTCTTCCAAAACATTTTCCATTGTTTAATTATGGTTTATTTTTAGTTGATTATGATGATTTATGATTGCAATATTGGAGTATTGATGTTTTATGATGAAAATCTCTCTTGGACCCATGATTTCCCCTTCTTCCTAAATTGTGAACTATGTATGGCTTGATTGATGATGAGAGCTTGACAATTGATTATGTTTACATTGATTATGTTGTTGAATCATGAAATCCCCCTATCTAATGTGATAATTCTTGAAGTTGGGTTGATCTTGATTCCTATCCTTGAAGGGCAATAACTAGGGTTTATATATGTTGATGAAGATTGTATGTGAGTTCATGATTTACTTAGATAATGATGATCTTATGACTTGTGTAATTGTGGTATTGATGTGAGATCCTTCTTCCCTATACTCTTATACTTGATTATCCATGCAGTATGTATGTATGTTATGATAAGCTTATTGTGTTGATTGAAAGGCTATTATCATGAAACACTATGAATGTTATGTGAAAGGTTTACTCACATGTTGATGGTTCTAAGGTTGAAAGGACATTCTCACCTAAAATATCTATGAGCTCCTATGGTATTATGTTGGTTGGGTGCCTAGGGCATTCTCTTATGAATATGAAGCTAAGTAAAGATTTAACATAACTTTAAAAGGGAATTATGCTTAGCACCGAGCGGATATGAACAATGAGATGGAAGCTTTTACGTTTAGCAAGTCCGACTTCCCAATGTATGTTGTCTCATGGGATGGAAACCTTTTACGCTAGTAGTCTTGGTTTCTATTAGCAATCCCCATATCCCATAACTATGTGCCTACATAGGTCTTTAGCTAGTGGATCCACCTAAAAGCTATTATGAAAGTTCTACCTTAGGCAAGTAGGACACCTCTTTTCAGTGTGGGGGTAGAACATCGAATTCCATGTAGCTCATATGGTCTATGTCGGTTAAGGCTAAACTTCCCTATGTGATATAAATACGATCTATGATAAGAACATGGACTTTAATTATGACTTCTTAAGAGGTACTACTTAGTATGTGTGAGGGTATGGGACTTCACTTATGCATTGCACAAGTAGGCTTTAAGAGGGGTTATGGTGAGGTTCTCTTATGTTATGATGACTTATGGATTATGTATGAAAGATATGCGTGAATGTTAAGGTTGACTTCACTTGTTACAAGATATTAATATGAATGAATCCTTACTTATGTATGTTGGATATGAATGAGGTAAGGTAAGATATGTATGTTGTTGGTGACCTAAATGTGATACTTAGCATTTGGTAGGGTTTCGGGATCTTACCTTTGCATTGCACTAGTATGGCTTTGGGTTGCTTATATGTTGGTTTGACTTATGTTCTTCTTAAATGTGCATTATGGTTTCCAAAACTTGATAAAGGCATGATTTCAACTAAATGTCCCTTTTATGCATCTTTTAAGGATTTTGTGCATGGCTTCCATACTTAGTACATTATTTGTGCTAACGCATATTTTCTATATTCTATGAGTGTAGGTTCCGGTCGTTGATACACACTTCTCCTTTTGAGTGAAGCTTGGGTTGACTATTCTCTAAGCTTGATGAGTCCTCAAGTTCGAGAACGGATTACTCATATCTAGTTTTATTGTACTTTCCTATTTTGAGACTTTATTGATGTAAAGGGGTTTTGACCCTATATGTACTCTCTATTGAACTAGATGGTGAATGAGACAAGTCTAGATTCTTATTTTCGTTTCTGAAGAAGAAGTTGACTTCTATTGTAAGAGTTTTAATTTTTCCACAATTATTCTATGTTTTTATGTTATGATTATGTTAAGGGCTTGTACGAGACCCCTTCGGGGTCAAGTACGCCATGTTACTTCTAGGGGGTAACCCCGGGTCGTGACAAACTTGGTAATTAGAGCACAAGGTTATAGAATTATTATAGGATGATGTAGAGACCACGCCTAGTAGAGTCTTGTTCATAAGTGTGAAGCGCACCACACTTATGAATGAAAGGCTATAAGATGTTTAGGAAGTTTCACTTCTTTCATTACTCCTTAGTCGTGCCTTAGAGTTTTAAATCTATGAAGTCCTTTTCCTAACCCTTTTCTTGTGCATGTAGGAATATGACTACAAGAAGAGCGGCCGTAAAAAGAGTGGAAGAGGAGATTGCTAATGAAGGAGTTCCTCCCCAAGGTCCTCAAAGGCCTCAAGTTCCTCAAGCTCCTAATGAAGAGGGGGCTCTAACCAATCTGGAGATTGATGTTTGCGTAATCAAGACACAACTTTTAATGCAAGTGTCTACGATCGTACAATAGTTTAGTAACCCAACCAAGGGTTGGGATCGTTCCCAAGAGAGTGGTTTTGAGAATTAATAGAAAAATAAAATTAGTTCTAACTAGTTATAGCTAAAGACATTAACGATTAAAAACATTGTAAATTAAAGGGGGACACAAGATTGTCAATTAACAATGGGGGTTTTGTCACTAGTAAGTAAAAACAACAAAATAAATAAAGATTTCTAAGTAATAAGAGGGGATCCTTGTGATGTGACGGGAATACGGGTTAAGCTATATTATTGGGTACATGCTTTCGATAGAAGATTCATAGAATAATTGTGACTAGGCTAAAATTTAAGGGGGATAAGCTCTCTCTCGAGCAACTTTTCCCGTTTCAAATGCGTTCCTCTCGGACACCCACTTGTCACATGAAGACCAGCCTAGGCTTTAACCCACTCACTCTCTCGAGCTGAGTGTGTGGGAATGAGACTAGGATTCACTCTCTCTAGCTGAACCTCATGTCGACCCACTCCCACTGGCCATCAATTTAGTAGTTTTAGTTTTACGACCTCTATCTCGAGCAAGTCGAAAACACATAAATAAACTTGTATTTGCAAATACAAATTCATTAAATTCATCCACAACTACTAAACGAAATAACAATTAAACTACGATTAAATTGTCAGCAAACAATACATAATCAACTCAAAATAAGGTCGGATAAGGTCGGCACGTCGACCGTTCTGGCGATGCACCAACTAGGTAATTCTTTCGCCCATCTGCACTTTTCAAACGCTTTCCCACTTAAACCTACACAATCAACACACCATTATTTATAAATTCAAAATAAGAACAAGGGTTTTGGGTTGCCTTCCAAACAGCGCCTTAATTAACGTCGTGGCACGACGCAAGTCAGCACTCAAACTCCCTTTTTGGGGTTAGTCGAGTATCACTAGGCAACCCCCTATTTTGTTGTGGGTGGAGATTGGGTGACACATAACCCATGAGGTTCTCGAACAGCTGGACAGCTCTGGAATGAGACCAAATCATCCGCTTCATTCCTTCGATGTCTTCCTTCATTCCTTTCAGCTCTCTATCTTGCTCAGTCACCTTGTAGAGAATGATTGAGAGCATTCCCTCAAGGCGTTTAACCTTATTGTCCTTAAGACTTCTTCGCTCGTGATGAGGGATGATTTATCCTTCCTCTTACACTGGACTTCAATCTTCACCATCTTTTTGGACAACTCATCCATCTGAGTCATTAGGGCGGTCAACATGTAGTCCTTTTCTACTTCTTGGTTCATTTCAATCATTTGATTAAGCAGTTGAGCTACTATCACATATGTTTGTTTCGCAATGCCTTCCGGAATGAGTTGGTCGACCAACCTCTTGTTTCCAGGACCAAGACTTTTGTAGAAATAATCAAGAAGAGTTATGTCGGGAATGTCATGATTTGGGCATTGATTGATCAGTTCATTAAACCTTGCCCATGACTTGTGGATCCATTCACCTTACAATTGCTAAAAGGTGAGGATACGATCTCAGAACATTATTACCTCTAATAGAGGAAACTCCATTGGCTCCTGAGTATAGCTCGCCATGCTCACTTCCTATGTTTAGATACAAACAAACTAACAAAACAAAACTAAAGATTAAGTGAGTAAACTACAACTAAGAAGAACAAAAATTCTACTAATCTAAAAATTCTCAAATAACACCACTCCCCAGCAGTGGCACCATTTTGATGCAAGTGTCTACGATCGTACAATAGTTTAGTAACCCAACCAAGGGTTGGGATCGTTCCCAAGAGAGTGGTTTTGAGAATTAATAGAAAAATAAAATTAGTTCTAACTAGTCGTAACTAAAGACATTAACAATTAAAAACATTGTAAATTAAAGGGGGACACAAGAGTGTCAATTAACAATGGGGTTTTTGTCACTAGAAAGTAAAAACAACAAAATAAATAAAGATTTATAAGTAATGAGAGGGGATCCTTGGGATGTGACGGGAATACGGGTTAAGCTACATTATTGGGTACATGCTTTCGATAGAAGATTCATAAAATAATTGTGACTAGGCTAAACTTTTAAGGGGGATAAGCTCTCTCTCGAGCAACTTACCCTGCTTCAAATGCGTTCCTCTCGGACACCCACCGCATGAAGACTAGCCTATGCCTTAACCCACTCACTCTCTCGAGCTGAGTGTGTGAGAATGAGACTAGGATTCACTCTCTCAAGTTGAACCTCATGTGGACCCACTTCCACCGGCCATCAATTTAGTAGTTTTAGTTTTACGACCTCTGTCTCAAGCAAGCCGAAAACACATAAATAAACTTGTATTTGCAACTGCAAATTCATTAAATTCATCCACAACAACAAAATGAAATCACAATTAAACTACGATTAAACTATCAGCAAGAAAGACCCAACAATTATCTTAACCCATATTCACTAAATCATACCCAAAGAATTGGGGTTTTTAGCCACACATGTATAAGAGATAGAAATTTATACCAAATTGAGCTCGCATTCAACTAGGTATGAAGATTTAAGTCTTGATACAGGCCAAAATTTAAGAATCCATGAGACCCAAATCCAAATCTTGAAGATGAAACCCTTTGGATCTTCAAGTCTTCAAAACCCTCTCAAACTTAGATCAAAAATTTCAAAAGTACTATTATATATGAAGATTATAATAATTGTTCCACCCTTAAAATTACAACTCTAACTAGTATTTATAGATTTCACAGATTTGTGCTGCATCAGATCATTCGGTGTCGTATTCGAAATCGTCGATCAACTCGGTGATTCGCCTTTTGGTGTAGTTCATCGCCGTCTTGCACTAGCCTTCAGCATCGTCGTGCTGTAGATCATTGGGCGACATGGTACTGCTTTACGGAACTTCTCGGCAATGCGCCGACTGCTACCTTTTCTGCCGACTTGATCCTTTCCATCAAGGCTCAGCACACTGGAATAAAAGGCGAAGTAAGACCCTTCGACGACTCGCAATGTGGACTCAGCTATCCTCAGGCCTTCATTTCTTCGTTCTTTTCAGCCTTTTCATTTCTTTTTGCTAAGTAGTGTCCATGGTTTCCCTCAAACTTCAAATACCTAAAACTTTTCATCAAATATTGAGATAAAATAAGCATTTGAGGACACAATTTCTATTAAAGTATAGCCCAAATTTGTGAACTCATTAGAGATAAGGATGGCGCTCCAAACATTAACTCATGCTTTAACAACTCAAGTCACTAGGGATGCTAGAGTTCAAGTGAACCCCAATGCAAGTACAACCGCTTCAAGGATTAGGGATTTCACTAGAATGAATCCCCATACATTTTATGGCTCCAAAGTGGATGAAGACCCATAAGGGTTTATTGATGAAGTGTTTAAGGTGCTTGATGCTATGGGTGTATCTCCACGAGAAAAGGCGAAACTAGCTGCCTACCAATTGAAATATGTGTCTCAAGTATGGTACGAGTAATGCAAGGATTAGAGAACCGTGAGAGAAGGCCCAGTTGATTGGGGAATGTTCAAGTAAGCCTTCCTTGATAGGTTTTTCCCACTAGAGTTGAGGGAGAGAAAGGTGCAAAAATTCATCAACATTTGCCAATGAGGTATGAGTGTGAAGGAATATAGGTTTAAGTTCACCCAATTGTCTAAATATGGTCCAACCTTAGTAGCGGACTGATGAGTCCACAAATTGGACTCATTTAGGGCTATATTTTGACAGAATTAGTGTCCTCAAATGCATATTTTGTCTCAGTATCTGATGAAAACCCTTAAGTTTTAGGTATTTGAATTTTGAGGGATAGCATGGACACTACTTAGCAAAAAGGAACAAAACTAGCGAAAAGAACGAAGAAATGAAGATCTGAGAATCACCGAACCCATTCGGTGAGTCGCCAAAAGGTCTTATCTTCACCTTTTGTTCCAGTGTGCTTAGCCCTGAAGGAAAGGATCAAATCAGCGATGAAAAGGAGTAGTCGGCATGTCGCCGAGCAGTTCCACAAATTAGTACTATGTCACCTAATGATCCAAACACGACTATGTTGAAGGATAGAGCAAGACGGCGATGAAACCTACCAAAGAGCGGATCGCCGAGTTGATCGGCGATCTCGACTAACGACGTCGAATGATCTGCTGCAGCACAGATTTTTGAAAACTATAAATACTCAATGAGAATTATTATTCTATAATCAAATTTTTAGCTTTGAACAATAATTTTTCAAACTTTGCTTCTATTTCTGAGTTATATGTTTGGAGAGGGTTTGAAGAACTTAGAGGTTCAAAGGGTTTCAACTCCAAGATTTTGGAATTGGGTCTTGTGGATTGCTCACTCTTGATACCCATTTGAATGCAAACTCATTTTGGTATATATTTCTATCTCTTTTACATGTCTAGCTAAAACCCCAGTTCTTGGGGTGTGATTTTGTGAATATGGGTTAGATTATTTGTTGGGTCTTGCATGTTGATGATTTATTTGTTGTTTAGATGTGATTTCGTTTAGTAGTTGTGGTGGAACTTAATGAAATTGTAGTTGCAAATATGATTTTACCTTTGTGTTTTCAGCTTGCTCGAGAGAGAGGTCGTAAAACTAAGACTACTAAATTGATGGTCAGTGGGAGTGGGTCGACATGAGGTTTAGCTCGAGAGAGTGAACCCTAGTCCTTCTCCCACACACTCAGCTCGAGAGAGTGAGTGGTCTAAAGAAGAGGTTGTTTTTCATGCGGCAAGTGGGTGTCCGAGAGGAACCCATTTGATTCGGGGTAAGTTGCTCGAGAGAGAATTTACCCCCTCTATAGTCTAGCCTAGTTACAAATATTCAACAAATTTGTTGTCAAAAGTATGTACCCAATAGTTTAGTTTTTCTCATATTCCTTTCACATCCCAAGAACCCCATTTCCTTGATTAGTACTCTTTGCATTTTTGCTGTTTTTACTTACTTGTGAGAAAACCCCATTGATAATTGACACTTGCGTCACCCCTTTGATTTAGTATGTTTGTATTCGACAATGTTTTCAGCTATGACTAATTAGAACTTAATTTTATTTTTCTACTAATTCTCAAAACCACTCCCTGTGGGAACGATCCCAACCCTTGGTTGGGTTACTTTACTATTGTACGATTGTAGACACTTGCATTGGAAGTTGTGTCTTGATTATGCAAACATCATGGACTCTAGGGCCAAGATGAACAAATTTGTTATGGGGATATCCGACTAGGTAGTCAATGAATGTCATTCGGCAATGCTCATCCCAAGTATGAATATTTCACGTCTCATGATTCATGCCGAGCAACTTGAGGAACAAAAACTCAAGCAAGTGAATAGAGAAATAAAAATAGCAAGGACTGATGATGGGAATTCTTCCAAGGGTAAATTTGAGTTTCAAGGTAACCAAGGTTCAAGAAGAGTTTTTCCAACCATGGCACATCTAGCACTCGAAGGGTCAACAAAGATAGGGTGTCTAATCCTAACCCACAAGGAGGTAATAGTGGTAGCTCTTATGTTGAAAGACCTAGTTGTGCAAATGCGGCAAGAAGCATGATGGCAAGTGCTTAGTTGACATGAATGGTTGCTTTAATTATGGGAAGAGTGGTCATATAAAGAGAGATTGTCCCATGCTAAAGGTTCAAGGGAGAGAGGGCAAGCAAGTCCCTCCAAGTGGCTCAAATTTCGTTGCTCCAAAGAAGAACCGTTTCTATGTTCTTCAATCCCGAGGTGACCAAGAGAGCTCACCGAATGTTGTTACGAGTATGTTGCAAGTCTTTTCCATTAATGTTTATGCATTATTAGACCCCGGTGCCACTTTATCTTTTGTTACACTTTTTGTGGCTAAGAAATTTGAAGTGCTCCCCAAAGAGTTACTAAAACCTTTTTCGGTGTCTACCCCGGTTGGGGTGACTCGGTAGTAGCAAAAAGAGTCTATAGGAGTTGTCCTATTTCTTTGTCTCATAAAGTCACTTTGGTTGATTTGGTAGAATTAGACATGCATGATTTTGATGTAATTTTGGGCATGGATTGGTTGCATGCATGTTATGCTTCAATAGATTGTAGGACCTGTTTGGTCAAATTTCAATTTCCAAAATATCCAATTTTATAGTGGAAAGGGGGGGAATTATATTCCTAGAGGTCAATTTGCTACATGTCTAAAAGCTAGAAAAATGATCTCCAAGGGGTGCATGTATCATATTGTTAGGGTTTTGGATGTTGAGTCCAAGGTCCCCTCTTTAGAGTCTCTCCATCTTCTTCTTCTTCTTCTTTTTCTTCCTCTCCTTCTTCTTCTTCTTCTTCTTATCCTTCTCCTTCTCCTTCTTCTTCTTCTCCTTCTTCTTCTCCTTCTTCTTCTTCTCCTTCTCCTTCTTCTTCTTCTTCTCCTCCTTTTTCTTCTTCTCCTTCTCCTTCTTCTTCTCCTTCTTCTCCTTCTCCTTCTTCTTCTTCTCCTCCTCCTTCTTCTCCTCCTTCTCCTCCTCCTTCTCCTCCTCCTTCTCCTCCTTCTCCTCCTTCTTCTCCTCCTTCTGCTCCTCCTTCTGCTCCTCCTTCTTCTTCTTCTTCTTCTTCTTCTTCTTCTTCTTCTTCTCATTTCTTCTTCTTCTCCTCCTTCTTCTCCTTCTTCTTCTCCTCCTCCTCCTCCTCCTTCTGCTTCTCCTTCTCCTCCTCCTCCTCCTCCTCCCCCTCTTTCTCCTTCTTCTCCTTCCTTATCCTTCTCCTGCTTCTCCTTCTGCTTCTCCTTCTCCTTCTCCTTCTCCTTCTTCTTCTTCTCCTTCTCCTTCCTCTCTTTCCTCTCCTTCTTCCTCTCCTTCCTCTCCTTCTCCTCTCCTTCTCCTTCCTCTCATTCTTCTCTCCTTCTTCTTCTTCTTCTTCTTCTTCTCCTTCTTCTTCTCCTTCTTCTCCTTCTTCTCCTTCTTCTCCTTCTTCTCCTTCTTCTCCTTCTCCTCCTTCTCCTCCTTCTCCTCCTTCTCCTCCTTCTCCTCCTTCTCCTCCTTCTCCTTCTGCTCCTACTCCTTCTCCTTTTTCTCCTTCTTCTCCTTCTTCTCCTTCTTCTCCTTCTTCTCCTTCTTCTCCTTCTTCTCCTTCTTCTTCTTCTTCTTCTTCTTCTTCTTCTTCTTCTTCTTCTTCTTCTTCTTCTTCTTCTTCTCCTTCTTCTCCTTCTCCTTCTCCTTCTCCTTCTCCTTCTCCTTCTTCTCCTTCTCCTTCTTCTCTTTCTCCTCCTTCTTCTTCTTCTCCTCCTTCTTCTTCTCCTTCTCCTCCTTCTTCTTCTTCTTCTCCTATTTAGTATATTTTCTATATTTTTATGATAAGGAACAATATGCACATACTAATACTACACATTTTAACTATAAATGGAGAGGTTTCTTCACATTTTTAAACTACGTTTTTTTATGTTTTCTATTCTTCTTTTCTTAAAGCCTCAAGATTGATTTATACACGTTGACAATCTCAAAGGTGAGTAAATTAGAACACTCTGGAACATGAATGTTAAATTAATCTAATATTCCAACTAAAAACATCAAATGTAGTATATCTTCTATATTTTATAACAATATTTATTTATATTATATTAAAAGTAAGAACACCAACTACAATAATAACAAAGTAATGCACTATAGAGAAGGGAGGAGAAAGTATATTTAAGATGTGTAACTAAGAGATTTTAAGAGTGATTGATTTTTTCTTAATAACATTCCTGTTATTTTTAAAAATGGTGTGCTACATAGTTTGATATTCACGTACAACGCACGTGCGTCAAAACTAGTGTGTGTGTGTGTGTGTGGTCAGCCTACATGGCGCCACCACAAATCAGGATTCCCTTTTATTTATTTATTTCCAAAACTAGCCTTCCACTTTCATGAAAAGTTGTGAGTTTTATGAAAAATTGTGACTTTTACGAAAGTGTTGTGACCTTTTCGAAGGGTTGTAACTTTTTCAAAGAGTTGGGATCTTTCCGATAAGGCACAATAAACATTTGTTCACACTACGTTTTGTTGTTTATAAATAGAGGGATTTCCTCTCATTTTAAAACAATGAAAATTCTGAACTTTTTCTTCTTTCTTGTACAATTAAATATTCATATACTTTGCTCCTGTTGAGTGACTCACTAACACCATTGTTTTTGTATCAATACACTAGTGAATAGAACTGCTCTATCCTGAGATGATTTATTCCTTTAAACTATGGGTACAAGAGGGGAATCATTTCCTTAAGGGGACAATGTGCATTTAGTGAGCTCGATTTTTTCCTTTCTATTTCATTTTATTGTTACAGATCCTGATATGTTTTTTTACAGTCATTAATTTGTGCTTATATTATTGATTGTTTTTTTTAGTACATGTTTTAAACTCTGCAAAGTTATAGTTGTAAGTATTTGTTAATACGGATTAAATGACACATGTTAATTGAGTATTGACACAAGTTTTCTCTATTGAAATTGTTGAAGGTACAATAAAAAAATTTCTTAAAGATTTATACTACCATCTCTTGAATACAAAATTCAAATTTGGTATGTTGTTGTAACGACATAAAGACCTAAATATTTTATTGCACCTTGATGTGCGAAGTGAACAAAGAAAAGAAGACAAGAATTAATAAACTTTTGACATGAGTGCAAGAATGTGTCATATGACTAGACTAGAGCCTCTTTTACTCCCAAAGATAGAGATAACCACACAATAAATTAATTGCTCATATTCAATATGAATTATGGACAAATTCTCAAGTTTACTACAAGTTATAAATATTTTTCTTAAAGTGATATATGTGTTTCTCGACACTGCGATTGGAATAGAAGTGTAGTTTCAAATTGAACTCCATCACTCTGGTATGTTGATTTTTAAAAAACACTCAAACAAACTGAAAAATTTTGTGTCATATTTTTCCCTTTCAAGTATATAATAAGTTGAATTGTTTTTCAATATGATACATTCTCCCTTATTCTCCATTTTAATAATTACTTATGATACATTTATATGAGGAACTTTAAAATGATATATGTAAAGCAAAATATAGGGTTGAACTTTCTACACGTTAGAATTAGAATATTTGTTCATTTTTTTCATTCTTTTAGCATTCATTTATCCCTTCACCAACGATTATTTATTTATTAGAAAAGATAATATCTCAAACTGATATTCATTTGAATCTCAAAAAAATCAAATAGTAACATTCCGGGAAGCAAAATGATAAATTATAAAATCAAATTAAAGATGATTGATTGAAGGATAAATGATAAGATGTTATAATTATCATTTTTTTTTAACATTATTAATGTTCGTTACTACGTAATCTTGTATGTAAGGTAATATAGTGTTTTAGTTTTAGTGACAGATATGTTTTAAGTATTACGTAGAATTAGAATATTTGTTCACTTTTTCAGCCTTTTAGCATTTATTTATCCCTTCACCAATGATTATTTATCTATTAGAAAATTTAATATCTTAAATTGATTTTCATTTGATTCCCCAAAATTATCAAATAGTAACACTTCCTGGAAGCAAAAGATAAATTATAAAATCAAATTAAAGATGATTGATTGAATGATAAATGATAAGATGTTATAATTACCATTTTCCTTTACATTATTAATGTTCGTTACTACGTAATCTTGTATGTAAGATAATATAGTGTTTTAGTTTTAATGACTAATAGATTTTAAGTATTATTTTATAAATTTCGTGATATTAAATTTCCGCGCAAGACACGATTAATTTTACTAGTCATAAATATTTGTGTTGCTATAAATCATTTAATTAAAAATTCAAAAAGAGTTAAATTGATAGGGGATTAAATATTAAAAGAATTTACATTTTTTTACTTTAATGATGTAAATCACGACTTAAAATATTTGAAAATTATATAGGAAAATTGAGCGACCCTCTTAATTATATTCTTGCCGCATAAGTTGGAACAAATAGAATAATATATTATTTTAAAAGTATGAAAATTCAATAGGTCACAATAATTTACAACTTAATTTTTTAAAAAGAGTATCTAAAAGAAATTGGACGGCTCTCTAAATTTTATGAGTCAGATAAATTACGATAAAATAAATTATATATATGAGGCCCGTGCTGACAGTCATCTATCTTAGTATCTAAATGATACGTATGACATAAATTAGGACAAAATAAATAATATATATCGGGCTGTGCTGACACGCTCACCTAATAGTATAGTTGAGATGAGAAGAAGGTTTCCCGCGAAGTCGCTTGGAAGGGAGTCGTGTATCTGCTAGTAAGGAACCCTTCACAGCATCGCCGGCGGAGAGAGATAGATTAGAATGTCGGAAGAGAAACCACATCTCTCCGATTCCCTCATTCCTCGCCTCCAACAGACCCTGACTACATGCTCTCAAGTAAGCCACAAAACACACCGACTTTCTCCCTACATGATTATTTATAGTCATATCTTTAACCTCAAACATTATTGATGAGTTTTCTTATATCTTTAGTTGATTGAAGCCGGTGACTTTAGCAATTCCGATGGATTACTCACCGGGCTGGCCGATTTCCTTACTCCCATCTCGGAAGAAGCATCAAATCTTGATTTAGAGACAACATCATTCCAGATTCTTACTGAAATTCATTGTTTCATAAGTGCACCTTCCAGAAACCAGGTAATTCCGTCAAATTTAGTGTTTTCCCCTTCTCTTAAGTAATAAAATTGGAAGTAGAAGTGATTTACTGTATTGTTTGGAAAACGATTTTTTGTGATCTTTATACTTTGTTGCAGGAAGTTATTGATGCTTTGTCCTTTGAGTTGCCCAAGGTAGTATGTAAATTTGCATGTGCATCCAAAAGATGCTCCGAGATTGCTAAACTCATTGTTGGACATCTAGTTAGTATGTGTTCTCCGCGGGAAATGCTATCAATTCTTTGCGAGGTATGAATTTGTTCTCGCTCTACATTTATGGTTCTTTCTTTATTGGAGTTCTTTATAAAATTCTGTGATACATTGTTCAGAATCAGAGTACTAAGTAAAATCCTGCAGAGCATGTCAGCAGTATGCAGCCATGTCATCATCATCTTAAGTAAATAAATGAGGAATTAGCGTGTTTAACATTTCTCTTATAAAGAGCTTTGAATGGAAGGATACTGTTGTCTTTGACAATTTTACTGTGTAGCTTGTATTATTCTACCTAATTACACATTAAAAATCTGGAGCCATTTTATTGGGAGTTGGACGCCAACTGTTCAAGGTTGTTCTGTACCAATCTCCATTTACCCTCATCCGATTGCTATTTCTTTGATAGGAGAAATTCCGAAGAGAGATAGCAGTTGATTTATGAGGATTAGAGTTTCAAGTAACTTCCATGTAGCTTCTAACTTTAATATAGTGTCTGATTAGTGAGTCAGGCTCAATTAGTGCATTTTTTGGGGGCTCACATACTGTGGTTTAAAGATAGTATACAATGCTGACTCTTTCTAGGTTTGTGCTTGTAAATATTTTGTTCTCCGTTTTTATGATGGTCTATATTGAAATTTTCAGGCGCTAAGTTCTCCAACTGAAATGTTCAGGGTTCCTTGCTATTTTTCTCCTCTTATTGGTGGCCTCGCCAAAGGTAATCCATAATTTCATTGATTGACAATTTACTATTAGACTAGAGGAAATAGGTTAAAACTGTGTAGTGATATTTGTTAAGGTGGTAAAAAGCGGAAATCTCATAATGATATTGTTGAGTCCACACAAGGATATTGGAACTTATTTTCACGCCAGAAATTAGAAGTTATGTCTGGTATACACCTTTTATGAACTCTCAAATGATTTAGGTGTTCCTAAAACAACACAATTATACTCTGAAGCTCGTGGAATCTGTGAGCTCCTGCAATGCTTGTTAAAACTTTATTAATCCCAAGTACCGTTTGAATGGTAACTTCTGTTTCTTTTGCCTTCCATTCATATGATGGAACTGTCAAAAGTGAGAGCCGCATACTAAAATCCAACTTGAGTGCACTTTGCTTGCCTTTTATCCTGGTGGTTTAGACCCGATGTGTTTCTATAGCATCTAAACATCCCAACTTCATTGCTGGAGCTATTCCTCTTCTGGTAATGGAATTAACTGAGGGTAATAGTTGTGGATCTCTTAGTACTGATGGAAGAACACAATTACAACTTCAATATCCTAGATTGAGAACCTGATGCTGAATAAGAAAATGCTATGACAAAATGTACGTCTAAACAAGAAATACTAATGAATAAAAAATTTGAGGTTATGGATTTTATATTGAATTGGAGGCTCCTGTTTAAAGTTCAGGAAATTGTTTATGAGGGATCTTAAATGCTTTAATTAGTGTCTTCTTAAGAAAATATTTTAGAGAGAATGAAGAGGAGGCTCTTTGGAGGATAATCATGAGAGAAATATAGGACGACTATAATGGAACTGTGAGAAATGTAAGAGAAATATATTATTGAAATTGTGGATCTACATTATTACATTGAGACCCTATTTATAGACACTATATTGGACTCCTTTTCAAATTAGGATTCCTAAATTAGGATTCCTATTCCTATTCCTATTCTAAGTAGGATTTATATATTTATTCCTATTCTAACACTCCCCCTCAAGCTAGTGCATATGAATCATGTGTACGTATCTGCGAGTTGATCATTCGACTTCACAAATTTTGGTAACAATATCTCCTGAGAGTATCTTTTCTTTGACAAAGTGACGGTCAATCTCAATGTGCTTAGTCCTTTCATGAAACACTGGATTTGATGCGATATGAAGGGCCGCTTGATTATCACACAAGTTCCATCAGATCGATTTCGCCAAATTTTAGCTCTCTTAGCAACTATTTGTTCTTCAGATATGCTTAACTTTGATTCCCCCACCGATCCCAACAACTTACATGTTCAACCTAGCTCCAACACCGGCCAATCTAATGCCCCTTTGAAGGACATGAACTCTTTCTTTCTGGATTGTAGAGAGAAGTAGGAACTGCTCTTTCTAGCAGCCATCCCAAAGTATTCTTAATCCAGCAAAAGCCACATAACTTGCTACTTGGATTTATTGTCTCGCATTAAGTGAGTAACAGTATACATGAAGAGCTCCTTATACAGGGGTGTCAGTCTGCTTCACAAGTAATATCTCTTCATCTAACAATGTAAGTAAATATGCTACAATTAAAAATAAAAATATCCTAGGCATCCTATATAATATTCTGTACTTAGAGTTCAATGAATCTAGACATATTTTAAAATATAACTTCTTGTTTATTTGACCTTCAACACACTCAAACTCAAGTTAGTTAAATAACTTGAGTTTGTGAGTCAAAACAAAAAAAATCAAGTTTAATTCGCCTGGTTGAGTTTTATCTCCTCGCTGCCTCAATAAGTAAATTCGAAGTTAATTCCGTTGGTCTAAAATTTCAGCAAACTTTAGTGCAAGTAGTTCGTGAAGGTTTATTAATCCTCTAAATGGAACTTTGGCCATTAGCATTCTTTTGTCAGCAATGTCATGATTGGATTTCTACCTTATACATTGGTTTCAGTTATAATGCTCATCAAAAGACGGCAATTTGAGCAAGTGAAAGCTGCAGTTCCTGTTATTCTTGGTGTTTTAAAGTCCATGTCCTTAGAGGCAGATGAGGAAGGAAAAGATACTGAGGACTTATTCCACAAAGCAATTGCTCTTGCAGATTCAATACAAGCTGTTTGCAAAATGTTGGTCCGTGATATTCCCGTATTCTGCATCTTGTTTTCTTGGGATTACCCTAATTGATCTTTGCTTCACAGGAACAGAAAGATAAGAAAAAATTGTGTGCTCTGTTGGGCATGTTTGTCCTGCAAGTCATGGTCAGTGTTCCTTAGACTCAATGCAAAATCCAGCTTGAGCTCTTCTGGTTCTTGTTTGAGGCCATTATGATGTTTCCCGGAAATTCAACTTTAATCAATGTCTGTCTCTGACAAAATTCCATTCCTGCATGCAGGCTCTTGTTTCAATTGCAATGGGGCATAACATTTCAAGTCTTCTTCCCATTATGATACACCTGTCACACTTTCTTCCAATATGTGGTTTATCATATGAGGGATTAATTACTGGACTTGATGTAGACAAGTTCACAACCATATGTGGAGGTAAATACGTGCATCCTTATTTTCTTCTTATGTTTGTGGTACCGATCCTTTTGTAGGTAGTGGTGGGTGTTAGATTTTTCTCCTTTTATGTTAAAAGATTTTTTAATATAGGCCTTGGAATGTAATTATTCCTATATTGTTCGCTATCATCAGTTACAAAATGTTTGCTAATTTCCCTGCATGATAATTTAGGATAATGTTTTTGTTTTACTAGGAAGTGAGAAATCGTTCATGCATATGTGCCTTTTAATGCCCTATTGAAATTTCCAGATGACGGGGATGATAACATGGCTTGCTTTTCTCATGTCAAGCATGGCGGATCACTTGCAGGTCAGTGTTTTCTGGATTTAATTAATTGTTCTTCCTCTAACCAGATGTTTGCTACCTTCCCACTTGCCTGTCTATATTTCCCTGATATATTGTGCAGTAATCTGGGGTTACAAATCCAATGAGACATCAGTGGCTGCTGATACAGATTTTGAAGCAGTGAAAAATGAACTTCAAAAGAACCAGACTAAAAGATGGCAGGCAATAGGCATGTTAAAGCACGTCTTCTCAAGTGTTGACCTATCATGGGAATTGAAAGTGCATGCTCTTGATTTCCTGATTTGCATTATGGATGGATGTATGCACCAAGAAATTCAAAACAATACAATGGACTACTCCACATATGTGCCTACTCTATATACGTCATTGCAGGTGAAGTGTTGCAACATCTTGGGTTCTTTTGAGCTGTTCTACTTGCGCCTAAAGTTGACACGCACTGTGTAGGCGATTGAAATGGTCATTATATATGCACCAAATGCTGTTTTGCGGAAGAAATCTTTTGATGCTCTGATGAAGGTAAAAACATATTTCCTTGTGCTTTGAAGTTTCTTATTTTGGTGCAGAAAACCTTTCTCAGTATTATTATCATAGCGGAATTACATGACTCCTTTCTGGAGAAAAATTTGACCCTCAGAAAGATGATATTTCTTGCAAATTGTAATATCAGCATATGTTGCGTTTGTAAGTTATCCCTCTATGAATCTCTCAATGTTCTCTTACTCTTACCTGAAGGGTATGGAGGAAAATGAATTGATGTTTTTCTTTGAATAGCTTTTCTTATAGGTTGCCAGGTCCTCATTTCTCACGTTTCTTATATTAAAATTAATTTGGAGAGTTTATCTTACAGTTAAAATGAAAGTACTGCATAATTGCAGTTCAGGTGCCCTGTCGAATATTAGAGACTAGAGCATAACTTGTTCTCTGGTTCGAATTTTAAACTACTTAGGCTTAAATTCCATGTGGCCAGATATTTGTCCAAGGAAGAAATATGAGTGTCTTGGTTTTATTATCCAAAGTGGTGAGAGGCATAAGAGTACTGTCAATCTAACTCCTTTTTTTCTTCTCTTCTTTCTGATCAAGTGGAAAACAATTATAAAAGAAAAAGAGGATGGTGGACTGCGGGTAAGGATTCTGAAAATGCATGATAAAAGTTTATTTTTAAGTGGCTCTGGAGATACAGTAAGGAAAGTGATGAGATTTGGCAGCAAGTTTTGGATGCTATATATGGTGCAAAAGTAGGTGTGGAAACAAAATCCTTCACAATAGAAAAGTTGTGGGGGAATCTGAAAGATGATTAGTGATTGCTGCGATGAATTTCTACAGTTCACCAGATCGGAGGTGGGAAATGGTAGGAGGATTATATTTTGGATGGACACGGTGTGGAAATGAGAGCTTCAAAAGCAGGTTTCCAGTCTTCAAATGTGCTTTGAATAAAAGGGTTACACTATAGAATTTAATTCAACAACCAGATGGAGTGTTACTTTTAGAAGAAACCTAATGACAACAACCTCATCATACCAGTGAAATCCCACAAAGTAGGGTCTGGGGAAGGTAGAGTGTACACATATCTTCCCTCATCTTTGATGCTCTTCACTTGATCCAAGTCTCAGTCCTTCTCTCTCGCCTTGTCTAGGTTGTACATCTTTTTATCTCCACCCTCACCCCCTAGCTCGACATACAAGCATTCAAAAATTGTCGTTTTCGCTGCCATAACCAGTTTCTTCATCGCCTTATACCTTTCCTTATTCATCAACTTTTCCTCCCCGTCCTTGCTTTCCACCAACTTTGCATTAGCAATTTTCTTTGCTTCCACTTTTCCTTGGACTTCTCCATTCCACTACCAATTCTCTCGTTAACCACCAAAGTATCCCCTCGAAACCCCTAGCATCTCTTTAGGTGCTTTCCTAATGCAACCGATTGTCCTATCCCACATGATGTTCGCATCCCCATTACTCTCCCAAGTCCCCTTTGCCAACAACCTCTCCCCCATTTCCCAAGCTTGGGTAGGGGTCAAGCGCACCCTCATATGACGTCCTCTTTTTCCCCTCCCTCCCTCTTAATCTCCAAGTCCATCGCCAATAGCTTATGTTGGGTAGTATGATTTTCACTCGGGATAACCTTGTAGTCCTTACAAAGGCCTCTATCATCCTTGCTAAGGAGTAAGTAATCAATCTGGGTTTGGGCCACTGAACTAGGAAAGGTAACCAAGTGGTTCTCCTTCTTCGGAGTACAAATTATCTATCACCAATGGGAAAACTTTAGCAAAATCCAGAAGCAACGCTCCTCGGTTTCTAACCTCAAAACCAAAGCCTCCATACACATTGTCAAAACCACTAGGGGTTACTCGATGTGATCACTGAAATCTCCGCCAATGAATAACTTCTCGGAAGGCGGTATACCCCTCACTAGTTCATCCAAATCCTCCTAGAAGTTGCTTCTTAACCTCATCGTCCAAGCCCACTTGCAGCGCGATGCACTTATAATGTTCAAGGTAAACCCTCCAATGACTAGCTTAATCATCATTATCTTGTCATTGGTCCTTCTAGTCTCCACCACTTGCTCTCTTAGGTCCCCTATCTACTAAAGTGCCTACTTCATTCCTATCCCTCGAGCCTCTCGAGTATCACAACTTAAACATATCCATATCCCGAGCCTTGGTTCCTACCCATTTGGTCTCTGGATACAAGTATACTAATCTTCATTTTCTTGAGCATCTTCACTAGCTCTATGGACTTTACTCTCAATGTCCCTATATTCCAAATCCTCGCGCTATGCCATTGTCTTGTTCTTCGTTTAGGAGTTGACTTCCATCTCCTTCTAATGAGTACCTCCTCCACTAATACTCTGTCATCCACATCCTTGATGCACTTCGCTTGATCAAGGTCGCGAGCCTTCCTCTCTCTAGCTTTGGCTAGCTTGTATAACTTTTTATCCCGCCCCTCCTTTGTCCTCTAATTTTGCGTGCAAGTGCTCAAAGGCTTCTGTTTTTGCCGCTTTAACCGCTAACTTCCCCTCCTTCCTAACCATCTTATACTTATCCCTATTCAGCCGCTTCTCCTCCTTGTCTTTACTCTCTACCAACTTCGCGTAAGCCACCTTCCCTTGTACTTTTCCATTGCACCACCAGTCCCTTCTATGCCTACTTGGTCGGCCTCTCGAGACACCCAACACCTCTCTATTTGTATCCCTAATGCAACTGGCTGTCTTATCCCACATATTTCCCACATCCCCACCACTCCCCTAAGCTCTCATAGCCACCAACTTCTCCCCTATCTCCAGGGCACTCCCATTGTCAAGCTACCCCTTTTGATCCTTGTCCAGTCATCCTCAGCCCTCTTCTTCCTATCCTTTTTGATCTCCAAATCCATCACCAAGAGCTTATGTTGGGTCGAAAGATTCTCACTTGTGATAACTTTAAAGTCTTTACAAAAACCTTTATCACCCTCTCTAAGGAGTAAAAAGTCTATTTGAGTCTTGACCACTGAACTACGGAAGGTAACCAAGTGTTCCTCCTTCGGTAACTCGAATTGGCTACCAACAACCCAAATTCTCTCGCGAAATCCATAAGTGAGAATTAGAAATGAACAATCAACTAAAAAATAAGCAGATTGAAAACAGAGGTAGCAATTGATCAAGAAAACTGGAAAATCGAATAATAAACTAAAGATTAATACTACCAAGAACCGAGAGTGAACGATCAGCTATTTTATAAAAGCAGCAATGAAACCTAGAAAAGCTGAACAAGAAGTAAAGACATAGGCAAAAATGAGCAAGCAACTAGAAAACAGATGCAATAATGAACAGGAGAACTAGAAGATTTGACAGAAGCAGCAATTGACCAAGAAAACTGGAAAATTGAATAATAAACTAAAAAACAACACTAACAAAAACAGAGAGTGAATGATCAGTTCTAATATAGAGGCAGCAATGAAAGCTAGAAAGGCTGAGCAAGAAGTTAAACATAGGCAAAAATGGGCAAGCAACTAGAAAACAGATGCAATAACGAAGAAGAAACTAACAGAAAATATAGGCAGATATTGACAGTACAGTGGAAATAAGGTCAGCAGTGAAAAAGAAATTCACACAAGAAGCTAAAAATCCTAGGTAGAAATGGACAAGAAACTAAAAACAAGGGGCTAATGGGAAGATAAGATAGAACCTGGAAAAAAGAACTCAGCGAGATCTGGATGTTTGCAGATTTGAATGATTGAATCAATAAATTGATCTATCGAGTACTCCAGTTCCAGTGATTCCAAAAACAAGGATTGGGCTGATTTGTGGGGAATGCTGATGGAGTTGGTGACTCTAATGTCGATCGACGCCGCAACTTCTTGGCCAGTTAGGGAATGAAGCCGAAAATTGCTCACTGCTAGGAGTATTGCTCCAGTTTGATACTGTTCAGACCTCATTGATATAGGTGTCGCCGTAAAATAGCATTTCTTCTCCGGTTAGATCAGATCTGGGTTGGCGACGCGGTGGCATCTGCGTGTTCTTGAACGAACTGCACTCCTATGTATACGTCAGGAGTTCATTGATGAGAAGGGACTGGGGAAAGCTTGAACCCAATTTCTGCGGGAATGAATATGTGCGCAGCTGAAATTTCTGGGGAGTTATACATTTGTGTACTGATAAGACCGTATACTATTTCTTGAAGCTCAATCTTTCCCCTGGATGAACCATATAGCCAAGAGAAACAAAGAGATGGTTTGACAACGCGGTGACATATGGGAGATGGGTCGGCGACACTGACAGTATGTGGAAACCTAAATGATTGGAAAATAGACAGTTTTTGCAAATTGCCAACTACTTCAACAACTGAATTCATGTTCGACAAAACAAGACAGAGCAGACAAGCTAGTTTGGGTTAACAACACGGATACATTATTCTCAGTCAATAACTGTTACAAAACCATGTTGTTGCAACAGTTCAGTCAGGGAGACTGGCTATGGAAAGATGATTTGAAAAACCAAAGCACCTACGGAAGCAACTTTTTTGGTTTGCTAGCAGATAGGATGCTTGCCAAAAACAGAACAAGTTACAAATGAGAAATTTTTCCCTGTGCAGCAGATGCTATTTCTGCAATTCAGACGAGGAAACAGTTGAACATCTTTTCTTGCATTGCAGAGTTTCAAGATTAATGCTGGGAACTTTTCTTTAGCACAACGAGCATATCTTTGGTGTTACCAGAGAAAATTAGTAGCTTGTTGTGGAAGTGTAATCTCAGGAGGTTAAAAAGAGCTTAAAGCCAATATGGAGAACTATTCTCAATTGTATAATGTGTACCTTATGACTGGAAAGAAACAGCGTACTTTGATGGGAAGAAGTTACAGATTAAAAAATATATGCATTAAAAATTCTTACTTTTGGTGTTATAGCAACACTTTAGATATGATGGATAAGTATTTGGATTTTTGTACTTGCAAGGAGATAATATGATTATAGTTTGCTGCTAATTCTACTTTTTTTTACCATCTTTTTTCTCTCTATCTCAAAAAATCAAATTTTTAAAAAAAGAAAATCTACTCTTGTATTATAAGGTGTGTGTGGGGGCTGTAGGGGTAGGGGGTGTGTGGGGGCTGGTAGGGGGTGGGGTGGTAAAAAAAAATTTCAAAGAATTTTAATGGAAAAAATTTAAAATTTTGTTAATTTTTTTTTTGATGGGGTGTGTGTGTGGGGGGGGGGGCTGGTAGGGGTAGGGGGTGTGGGGGGCCTGGTAGAGGGGTGGGGTGGTAATTTTTTTAAACAAAATTAATGGAAAAACTTTAAAATTTTGTTAATTTCTTTTGAGATGGGATGTGGAGGGTGGGATGGTAGGGGTGTGGGGGGGGCTGGTAGGGGGTGGGGTGGTTTAAAAAAATTTTTAAAAAAATTTAATGGAATTTTTTTAAATTTTATTAATTTTTTTTTGGGGATGGGGTGTAGGGGGTGTGGGTGGGCTGGTAGGGGGTTGGGGTGTGGGGGGGGCTGGTAGGGGTGTGCGGGGCTGGTAAGGGGTGGGGTGGTAATTATTTTAAAAAAAAAATTAAAATTTTGTTAATTTTTTTTTTTTGGGGGAGATGGGGTGTGGGGAGGGGCGGGGACACGCTAGTAGGGGGAAGGGAGGTTGGGTGATAAAAAAAACTTTAATTAATTATTATTTTTTTTTTTTACATTTTTTGGGGATAGGGGGGTAGGGGGGTCTGGTAAGGGGTGGAGTGAAATGATAAAAAAAACTTTAATTTTTTTTTTCTTTTGTTTTTAAAGCTTTTAACAAGATTTCTATTATAATATGGGTAAATATGGGTACCCATATTATCCATTGGGTAGCTCGTTTTTATCCATTTAAAATGTGAGTCGAGTCGAGTACTTTATCCATTTTTATTTAACTCGTTTTTGATTGACTCATATTCGACTCGACTCGCTCGTTTGCCACTCCTACCTATGACTTATTTCTATCATTTTAGATTAAAACCAAGTGTTTATAAGCACTTTTTAAATTTACCCGAACACTAAAAAAGTGCTTGAAAACTATTTTAGCTAAAAAGCATTTAAAATAATCTAATCCAAACAATCTCTATGAGGTATTAAAAAGGAACACCAATTCCTTCTAAATTCGCCAAGAGTGGTACTGGAACCTTAGATCAGTTGATTGGAAATTTGAATAGTAGTGTGGGTGGCACGTTGAACCTTGTTCTGACTTATTATTATGCCATGAAGTGTTTGGAGAAGCATGGCCTATTATGAACTTTTAAAAAAGAGTTCTAAAAATAAAAGGATTTGAGTGGAAAGGAAGAAAACCAACATAAAGGGGTGAATGCTGATAGAACCCTTGAGGATACATTGAACTTCTAAGGTGGTACGACTTTGTATTTATTTCTTAGTTGTTTCATGAGATTTCTTGTTTTAAATGTGCATTATTAGCTATATTTCATGATAAGGAAATTATATATGTGGGAACTGAATCATTTTGCTCTTTGTTTATAGAGAATTTACAAGTAGAGTTGCATGTGACCATTTGATGATTGGTTTTACATTATCAGGTGCTTGCAGATGTTCCAAGTTCTTTAAGGTTTGACATCTTAACGGCTTTGATACAGAATAGCGAGTCTTCTTCTGTGGTATGCTCTCCATCAGTTGCTAGAGAAGTTTACAGCTACAGTAATTGTTCTTGGACTACACTAGATTGAACTTGCTCTTAGATATATTGTTTCATGTACAGATTGCAATCCTCTTAGATTGTATCAGAAGGGAAATGCACGAGGAATATAATAGCTGTATCTCAGTAAACAGTGGGGTCTCAGAGACAGAGGTGAAATATTCTCAATGTCTCTCATTTTGGAGTGCTGGTGTTCTGGAACTAGTAGAGCTGGTTCTGAAGCCACCAAATGGTGGCCCTCCATCTCTTCCTGAGTACAGTGATGCTGTAATTGTCTCTTCCTTTTTAACTCGACAATATGTGACTTATATTAGCATCTATAGTTTTGCATTAGACTTGCCTGGCTGGAGAGAATGTTACGGCTGAAATGTTCAATAAATTGTGACTTATATTGTAATTCCAAATGGTGGCCCTCCATCTCTTCTTCTATTGATTTCTATTTGGAATTTTTCTCTAATGCTTCTGCTTCCAGTGGCATTAGTGATACTTGGTCTATAAGCTAGCTTATTGTATGACTCCATCAAGAAAACTGGTTGCTATATAGTTTGAGGAGAATTGATTGATATGTAATGTGAGGATTTTCTGTGTTCTTTTTTCACTTGTCTGTGACATGATTGATCAGCTAATTGACAATAGGATTTGGGGCACAAATAACCAATTTATTGAAGATTTCAGCCGTATGATCATCCCTCTTCTAATTTACATGTGAGCTGCCAGTTGGACTTCTTTGTGAATCTTAATTATGAGAAAATTCTAGGATATCTGAATCTTACGTTTTAATCATTATAAAGGATTAATGCAGTGATGTTGTGCTTAATATTTTTGAGGATTTGCATCTGATAGATTGTTGAAGTTACTTGGTCTTACAGTGGACCATCTTTGACCAACTCTCTCTCTCTCTCTCTCTCTGTGTCTCTGTGTGTGTGTGTGTGTGTCTCTGTCTCTCTCTCTGTCTCTCTCTCTCTCTGTCTCTCTCTCTATTGAGGTAATGTTGTTGCAATATACTTCATCAAATCTTCAGAGAAATGAAAAACATTCAAGTTTGAATCAACTCTTCTTGCCCGCCTTCTTTATCAACTTCATGACATGCATTAAAAGTGGTTCACACACAATTGTCAACTTGTGTTATCTCATGGAGCATTTTCTTAGAAGTACGACAAGGATGCTGCTAGGATTTGAGGCCCAATCAAAAGTGGTGTATTTTTGTTCGAAAATGAATAACTGGGGATATTGATACTAGTAAGTTGAGATGGTTAGAGCTCATTAACGTAATGTGTAGGTTAGGCGCACATCATGAATTCGAAACCTATCGTAGACAAAAGTTTGGTATTAAGTGGAGAAGGGTAGAGAGGTGGACTCATCATCCAACAAGTTTTGAACTATGCACCAATAGTCCCGCGGGGATATCTCGGTTATAAAAAAAAAATAAAGGTTGAAGGTGCTAAAGATGTTACATACTAAATTTGTTCATAAGGAGTAAGTACCCAAATGTATAGTTTTACCTGAAATAGGTAGACCGAAGAAGTAGTGGGGGAGAGGTGATTAGAAAGGATATTACTCTACTTCAGGTTATCGAGAACATGACCTTAGATTGGAGGGTGTGTAGGATGCGTATTAGAGTAGAAGGTTAGTAGGCAGTGGAGTGTTGTCTTGCTTTTTGAGAGTCTAGGTGTTTGTCATCATACTAGTTGTAATATTGTGGTCTGTTGCTTAGTGTGTTTTGATTGTCGCACTATTTTGCTATTCTTGCTCCTTTCTTGCAAGGCTTGCACTGCTTCCCTTGCTAGTTGCTATGTTTTTCTCATTGTTTTCTTACTCTTTGTACTTGGATTTGCTACACTTGAGAGGATGGTCTTTCAGAAATAGCCTCTCTACCTCCACAAGGTAGTGGTAAGGTTTGCGTACACTCTAACCTTCCTAGAACCCACTTGTGGGATTCGACTGCCTATTTTCTTCTCTAGTCTATATATTGTTTCTTGCCTGGTGAAAATAATGAGGATTGACGGCTCTTTTCCTCGATGAGTCAGATTAATGTCCATTATTGATTGATTACTAGTGTAAGTTTATTATTAGGGCCCGTTTGGTTACTAACCTCAGTGATCATTCTTTGTATGTAGATGAGAATCTGTCTCACATTGGTTATTTCTTCTACTTACCTTTTACTTTTTGTGTGTTTTTTTAAGTGGTGAAAGCATGGAACTACGAGACATGGGTTGCAATGTAAAAGGTCCTAGCAACAGTTGACAGTCCATAAACTTGTCAAACTCAATAGGATAAATAATTTATTTTTAAGAAGTATATAATGTTTATTAATTTTTAATATAACAAACCAACACCCAAAGAAATTATTAAACCCTGTATAACTAAACCTTGCAAAACTAAACCCTGCATAAAGAAACCTTGCATAATTAATACCTACATTGCTAATACCTGTGTTGAAGTGTGTGACCATCCCATTTAAAAGCTTAAGCTGTTAGAGAGAGCACACTTTTATTGTTGATTATATTCTCAACACGCCCCCTCACTTGTGGGCCTGATTCTTTTTCATGGGCCACGTGAAAATGCTTTTTTAATTTTGGGTGGTGGTGAGATTCGATCTCAGGACCTCTGCCTGCTCTGATACCATATTGAAGTGTGCGACCATCTCGTCTAAAAGCTTAAGCTATTAGAGAGAGCACACTTTTATAATTTGGTTATATTCCCAACAACCTGCATAACTATTGCATGTATTACTAATACCTACATAACTCTAACCAGCAACCAAATGGCCCCTTAGTGATTCACCCTTCAAAAAGTTGATTATACTCATGTGATACCCTCAAGCATACCAAATTTGGAAATATGAAGGGAATTTTTTGTGTTTTTTAACCACGCACATTGATTAAATTTACATTTTCTTACTGTATTTTTTGCCATACTCTACAGGTTCTATCAGCTCTCAATCTCTATCGGTTTGTAGTGATCAGAGAGTCAACAGGTAAGTGTAGTCTAATTATGAAAAAAAATAATCTCTTTTGGATTATATGTGAGTGTCTTTTATGGTTGCTTCTACATGAGATTTAGTTCTTACATTTCCATTTTGATCTTTGATTAGAATAATACTCTCCTGGTCCCAGTGACATGGTTCTCCTATTTGTGGCTTTTCTTTAATGTTTGATGTTTTTTTAGTATAAATACCCCACCCAACCAATGTGTTGATATTTGATGGGATATGAAATTTAAAATGTTAATTGGACTTATGTATTATATTATTGGCAGTAAGAAGAAAATATCTTAGTAATGGTTGAAAAACTAATTTAACAAAGAAAACATCAATACCAAAACTTAGATTGAATTAATTGAATGAATTTGAATTCCAAAAAACTTGTGAAGATTGGTAATAACAATTAGACTTATATTATATTAAGCAAAAAATACATGGGAGCTCATGTTGCCCCAAAGAGTACAAAAGGTTAGCATCAAAAGCTAAGTTATGGAGGACATTACAAGTGTTCCTACTGCTAATGGTTGGTTACAGTTGGAACTATCTTGTTTTTGGATAGCACCATATCTGCAGAAATTAGTCTTGCCTTCGCTGTACCTCCATGAAGATGCTTGTAAGAGATCTTTAACATTGATCAAGTATGTGGATGCTACTTTCAGTCAGTGTTTTACCAAAATGAGCTAGTTGATCGGCAACTTTTTCTTTTTTTTGATAACCGAGAAATCCGTCTGTGACCCGTCCTTTGGACCAATCACAGCCTTCTAAACTCGGTGGATAATGGGCCCGCCCCTCTACCCTTCACTTAAATACCAGGCTTCGCTTTGCATGGTGTGGGGCTTGAACCTGCGACCTAAGCCACAAATCCTCCACCTTTTGCCACTTGAGCTAGGCCTTGGGGGCAGTTGATCGGCAACTTTGTTTTGTTCCTTGTACACATGATTGACTTCCGGATCATTCAGCTTGTGCAGGAGATACCTGCAGTCAGTAAAGAAATGTATTGCATTGTTAGTTGTATGTGTTAGAGATGAGACTAATTCCAGGGCATCAATATTTATTTGCAATGGCATGATGTTTCGTTGGACAGCCAAGTTGAGCACATGAAGCAAAGCTAACAATTCTGTTTCCATGGCTAATGCTGTGTTTGCTGCACCTGCAAATCCCACTATCCATTGTCCATTTGAGTCACGAATACCTCCTCCAATCCGCTGTTTTTCTTCTGCATCCTTGAATGCACCATCAGTACTCAGTTGGTAGATACCTGTCGGTGGTGGTTCCCATTTTACATGTACTAGGACTTAATGGCATTTCCTAATACGAGTGTTACTTAAGTGATAATATTCCAAAGCCATTTGGTAAATAAGTTGTCTTAGGTTGATTTTTTTTGTGCGAGAATATGTTATCATTTCGAGTCTTCCATTAATGGCACAAAGTAAAAGGAATGAGTATTTGGCTTGGTAAATCATAAGCCGTGGAAGTGAATTTGAAGGTGTGTAGACTATGAAGTGTATGGTAGGGAGAATCCTCCCTATATGTGAGTATGGACATAATTCATGTTTTAGACAGTTTATGAGGTATCTAGGGGGGTAGGTTTTGCTCGTTTGATTACTACTATAATTATTACTGAAGTATACCTTTGCTGTAATTCTCTGTTTAAAATAGATATGTTAAGCTCATTAAAAAAATAGTGAAAAGGGGAAGGTAACGGTTCTGAATGAGACTTTTGATTTCTTCAGGTAAACTGAAGGTCTTGAGGATAGTGTCTATGAGCCATAGTGTATGATAGATGAAACCATAACAGCTTGGTCAGTCTTTTGGAGTAGGCCTTGAATAAGTTTGCGAAGAGTTAAATTAGGGGCTAACCAAGGTTCTGTCCATTAATCTAACGTGAGTTTGTGTGGCAATTATTCACATTATACCTTTTTGGCAATAATTCCAGTCATTTGTAATGTTCTTCCTCCAAGTTCTGGAAGAGTGTGGAGTAGTCCTTCCATGATATGACATGTAGCGATTGAGAAGTAATGAAGCCCACATAGATTTGGGATTATGGCAAAGTCTCCAGGCAGTGCTAGCAAGCATTGGTTTAGTGATCTTGTATTCCCAGGCCTCCTTGTTATTTTGTGACGATGTTCCAATGAATTAGATGAAGTTTTCTTTTGTGAGCACTAGAACCCCAAATGAATTGTCGCTGATAACACTCAAAGTGATGAATAATTTCTTTGGGTGTAAAAATGATTTGCATTAAGTGATTAGGAATAACGTTAAAGAGTAGAGCGAATGGGGGTAGAACGGCCTGCCAAGTTTAGAAAGTTTTTTCTTCCATTTTGCTAGGTGGTTTTTGAAATTGTCAAGCATAAAAATGGAAATCTTGTCTAGTTGGTTTGGTGTTAAAGGAAAAATCTTAGATAATTCCCAAACCTGTGACCTTCCAAAACATTAAAAGAATTTAGGACAAATTTTTGGTCATGGTTGCTATTGTAGTTATTGCTCCCAAATGCACATGCAAGTGTATGTGGTTGCACAAGTAATATAATATAGTGGCTCTAGAAGAGCCGGATTATCGAACCTAAAGGACTTACGATTAGCTTATATCAAATTTCAGTAATACCCACAAATTAATGCAAGAGTGCTACAAAAGTTTGATTTATATTTGTAAACTAAAAATGCAAGAACTAAAGAATTCGAATAAATCACAAAAGTTCAACTTCAAATTCGATGATAACAATAGTTTGGAAAATTCCAGAGCTGCAGCGTAACTAAGAATTTATGCATCGTATTTCCTTAATGGATTTCAAATGGTTATCAAATTACTGAATTTCAAGGTTGAAATTATATAATGCTCTCCTTACCTTTATTCGCCTGCCACAATTGACAATCTAACTACATCATTGAGCGGGGATAAATTGAATCAACTGCGGAGCACTAAGCTTTCTTCTTGTTTCATAACCAAGCACATCAACTAGGTATATCCCTATCCTAGATACAAATCAATTCTAAATTTTATGCAAGAAAAATCATGCTCCTTGTATTCCATGTTCTATCCCTCTATTCCTCTTCTGAGTTCAAGAAAAGACAATAAATTTATTCTAATGGGGATCAAACATCAAAATAGTAATTTAAGAACACAAGAGTAACTTGTAGGGATAACCAAACTTCATCCATAGATTCAAAACTAAACAATCATTCGTAGCCACAACCCTTCAATTCATGAAATTGGAATGTTTCATAGCCATATGAGAATTCGAAAGATGAAAAAGAATAGGAATGAACCCTAATATTCGAGAAGAAAAGTCGTCCTGTCTTCTCCTCCACAAAATTGAAAAACATTAATAATAAAAATGAGTCTATTTATAGGCTTGGAAAAATACGGCAAAAATCTGGCGCTCAGATCTGACACGGAGTCAATATGGACCTGCCCATTTTTTCAGTACTGCCTTCTCCACGACGCGGAGCCCATACAAGCTCCTCTAGTCCAAAATATTCCTACGCCAGATTTAAAATCCCAGCTCCGCGATATGAAGCCAATACGGAGCTGGGTTCTTTTCTCATCCTATCCTTCTTTTACTCCTTCGAGGCTTGCCTTATGTACTTCCACATTTCCGCTTCACCTCCAACTCAGTTTTGTCATTTTTTGCCCATTTCACGTGCTTTCCAACCTACAAACACCTAATCATATTGGTTAGGTGAAATGCATAAACACGACTCTAGCAATTCTCGACCTAAATTAGCTTAAAACATAGGTTTTCACTTGGCTTTTAGGCATATAAATATGCCCAAGATCACCACCCCACAATTAAAGCTTTGTTCGTCCTCGAACAAATTACCTTTACACAAAAGACCTTAATTTACGACTCGACAAACAACAACATTTGTACTGTGGCTACACAATTCACAAAGCCATTATCTTTTTGCACTCAAGCATAACATACGTTTCATTCATTCAAGGCAAATACATTGAAACCTCATGGCACAAACATTGACTCAACAAGTCTTATCAACTCAAGCATAGATCTTCATTTGGCCTCACTTAGTCATCACCCATCTATAATTAAACATGAGCCCTCACGACAAAGAATTGCCCACTTTTCACTCATTTTTAATCAATTTATCTCAACAAAGGGCACAACATAAAAACAAACTCACTCTCACTAATGACTTCACATGCTACACATAACGAGCCATAGGCTTGCCCGTAGTGTGCTCCTCCACTAATTCAGTACGCTTGACTATAATCAAACAGGACTTCACGAGTTGCAATGTGGGTGAGGGGTTGGGTACGGAAACTATGTAATAGTGACTTACACTTCCCTAAGCACATTGCAATTTAGACTTCATTACTCATTGTTTTCTTCCCTTTGTTTTTAGTCCTTTCCTCAATACTTATTCAGTACTGATTTCATCTCATCAATAAAATGCTTCATACACATATCACGAGGGCTTTTTCATTACTTTGTAGTTAATCATAAACCACCTTTTTACACTCAACCATCCGTTTATCAAGTCTATGCGACAGTGCTCAAGGAAGCATGGTTCCAAAACTAGGGATTCAACAAAAGGGCTAAGGCAAAAATATGGCTACTAACGACACGCTACAGGCTCAAAAGGGCTGGCTAGTGATAGAATATCTGAGCAGGCTAGATTTCACAAGGCAAATCAAGGAAGGCCTATTGTCATCTTCTAAATAGAGCAATACTTGCTTTTCACTTTACACACACCAGGCAAGTTCTAGGCATTATGATGTAGCAAGGCATACACAAACCTTATCACACAATGTTACATGCTCAAATTTAGTGAGATTTCTAGCGATTTACAAGTTTGGACCATGTAAGAGTTTACTTTAAGCTTAAGTTGCATTCTAAGTCAACACAAGAGCTTCAAGGGTCTCTAAACATACTTCCCCTCATGCTTTTACATGTCACCCAACATTCTTTCATGCAGCCTCAGTACAAACACCATACCATGACATACACATTGACGAACTATACCCTTAAGACAGCCGTCAGTGATCCATCCATCATAAGAAAATGTCTCTCAACTATGACTACTGACTCAATCCTACAAAGAAAAAATATTTTTTTGGGTATGGTTCGAAGGGACTATCCTTGGTCAAAGAACCGAAATCAAACTCCAAGGAATCCAAACTAAAACTAACAATAAAAAACAACCATTTATATACATAGGACATGGACATGATCTCACACCCCACCTCACACTTAAAAGCATAGCACTATCCAGTGTTGCAAAAATCACAAAAGTAAAAACAAAAGTAGGGTGGAGAACTTCCCTTTTAGATCCTCCATGGCATCGTCACCTCCAGCGTCTTCGAGAGCTAGAGGATAGTCTCCATCATCATCAGTGTTAGAATCCACATCCGAACCAATGCGCAACTTATCTTGGTCTGTAGGTATATCATCATTGGTGGACTCAAAGAAATCAGGTCCCAACCCCAAGACGGCCAGAACATATTTTACCACTATTAGGCGTATGATGTCCAAATTGCTCATATGTTTCTTTTATACACCTTATCTATCCCAAACTTGGCCAGAACATATTTTACCAGCCTTTTTTGGCGTATGATGAACAAGCATTTTGTATGAGGCCTTATTTAAGTGACACGTCTCCCTACCTCCTCGATTGTCCACCTTCCATGCTCATCTTCTCCAGCAGTTGAACCTCTCCATCCAACCACCACCAGTTCCACCACCTTCAGGTTACTCCCCTGTCCAACCTTCAGAAAGAATCACAGACATACATCCGCCCTTCCACCAATATCACTACCTAATGACCTCCATCAGAAAATCCATTAGATCACCCCTATCATTTGCCATACACAAACCCATTGTCCCAAACCTTCCTTCAACTAATAGCCCCATTACCACTCTACAAAGCAAGATTTCACAGACTCAATCCCGCTTCTTAATCTTTTTGGTTATGTTTAACAAGAGTAGAAATACAGATGGGAGAGATTGAAATTGTAGGAGTTGCGAAGAGATATGAAATCCTTATAAGTAAACTTGGTGGAATAAAAATAAAAGAGGGAGAGAGCGGTGATTTTTAGGTGGAGTAGTGTCAATTGTGTATGATTTTCAGTTGAGTTGTTGGGGTCGAAGAGAGGTGTTGGCCCGGCGTTATGCCTTTATGGTGGCCTCTGTTTAGGATATTATTTTGGGTGATTCTGGCATGATGTGGTGGAATAATTAGATGGCCATCGTGAGCATGAAAGGAGGTTTAAGGGATCGATCCAAATTATTTCTAGTTGGAGGAGATGTCTGGTGGAGGGATAGTGTTTTGTGCTATCACAGATGTGGTCTTTATTGTAGTGAGATTGGTGGCAGGGCAGAAATGTGAGGTGAGTGAAATTAGAGAAATGGAGATTGCCAAAGAGTGGCTATGTTGATTTTGCGATGGTGGTGTTGGCGAAAACCATGGGGGCGGTATTGGTGGCAACCATCAAGGAGGAAGATGAAGAATGCAGAAGTTGGAAACCTCTGTCAATTGGGGATATACTTGGAATTTTAAGTTTCTTTTTCCTTGAGTTATGGCATGTGTTGCAAACTGATTGCCACGTGTGATGCAACCTCTAAGAATAAGTGGCCAAACACTATCAGTTGTGTAATAGCTGTGTTTCGAACAACTTTGATATGTTAAAGATTACCCGTGTATATAGGGTGTAAAGGAAATAGGTGCAAGCTGAGGAAGGAAAGCATGTACATAAGCCTATAAGTATCACGTCAAAACATCTTGGATGACATTTTATACAACTTTCATTCAGTATATCTAAATTTTTGACATTTTTATTTAACTAACTTTTCAATAGCTACTTCAGTATGTTCTTTCACCACTACTAATTTAATACAATAGTCATTAAAATGGGATAGAGGAAAATTGTAATGTCAGGTGGTATGTCCATAGCTAATGGTCTTTTGCACATGTCCTCTTTAGTCCCTGGTTTTGTTTGGAATTAGTGGGGCATGATCTAGCAGATCTTCATTTAAGTTCCATTCTTGCTTACTGATCAGAAAAAAGGTTCTGCCCCCTTCCTCTTTCTTCCTTTTTATTTTTTGGGAAACATATCTCCTCTCCATAGTCCATTATTTTGCGTTATGTAGCAGATGGAACAAACATCAATAAAGAATATAAATACTTTATGATGCGCCTAGTTGAATTGTTCAAGTGCCTTGTGCATAAAGCTATTGACAAAACAATTTGTGGATAGTTTCAGAAATCTTCTGTTATCTCAAGTCTTTTCTTTTTTCTGATAGAAAGAAGACTTGTGTATTATCATCAGTGGATAGTCAATCTTTTCTGTCGTCTAATATCTGTTGGCTAAACTGATTTATTCAATTTTGGAGACAACAGAAGATGACACTAATATTACTGATGATCATCTGACTTTCAAAAGACATGCAACAGGAAAAACGAACTGTACTGGAGTGCTCTCTAAGGACATGTTGCAGACGGCTTACAACGAATGGCTTCTTCCTTTGCGTACATTAGTGACAGGAATCATGGCAGAAAACCAGCAGGATCATGAAAAACTAGCATCGGACACAATGTGTGCCTTGAACCCCATTGAGTTGGTTTTATATCGGTGTATTGAACTCGTTGAAGATAATCTGAAACATGCATAGTTGTATCACCAATCTCATCTGGTAGCGTTTCATGGGTTCTAGGAACAATACAATAAAAATGTATAATTATTGATTTTCAGTTTATTTTTGTTTCTTCTATTCAGTCACAGTAAAATCCCAGTTTCACAATCTTGTAGTTCAATGAGACTGACATTTTTTGCTGAAGGTGTGTTCAAAAATTAGCTTTGGAGTGACATTCTTATGGATATAAAAAATAGAACGGCATACCATTCTATGCAAACGTCGATGGGATGAAAAACTATGACCTAAAAGGGTAAGGAGCCATCTTCTTTGATCCGCCTTCTCTAAGCATAATTTATTTGAATACTCAAATTAGATGCTAAACTAAGTCTCTGTCTAGGTGTATCATTTGATGTTTTTTCACGAGAAATGCCATGAATAGGGAGAGTAGGTCTAAAATGGTTCTTTAATTATATACTTGTCCAGATTTGATCTTTTAACTATTCAAAAATTTATCAGGTTTGGTCCTTTAACTATATACTTAACAGTTTTAGTATTTTAACTATACACTTATTGATTTTACTTCTTTAAGTATTCAAAAATTTATTAGGTTTGGTCTTTGTCCATTTTGTTTATACAAATAGCTTAAGTTTACATTAACGAAATACTTCGTGAAATTAAATCTTTAACCCAATTTGTCAATTATTTCTCTAACCTAAACAAATTCGAAATAAGATTAATGAGGAAAGAAGTTATAAGTTTTAGTTTTTACTTAATGGAGGTTGCTAGTGACTTGAATATGTGATGTTCCCTTCTTTGAAGGTTAGCGGTTCACAATCAACGCGGATTTTTTTAATTTTATTTACATACAAAAGAAAAATAAGAGATTTGATTTTATCACTCCAAATTCTCTATGTAAAATAAAGTGAAAAGAATAATAAAATTGATCTATTAAAAACAAACTAAAAAAAACTACAAAAAAGTTGCAAATCTACCATTTTATAAATTTCAACTTTTGAAAAATTAAACAAATTTCCTTCAATAAAATAGTTGGAGTATAAATTTGGATGTAACGGGTAATAATTTTTTTAGCATATTCAAGTCATAAGTACCAATAATATGCTTCATTTTATCTTCTATTGAATAAAATTATGTCTTATATTTTCTTTCCTCATGAGTTTTATTTTGAATCATTGAGGTAAAGGTTCTTTTAATAAGGAAAATTTGAAGAAAAAGTAGCGGGGAAAGGCATACAACTAAAAAAATGGCTAAATGATTTAATTTCTCGAGGCATGAATCGGTCAGTATAAACCTAAGTTATTTGTATAAAAAATGAACAGAGACTAAACCAGATAAGTTTTTAAATGCTTAAAGGACTAAAACAGGTTAATGTATACTTAAGGGACTAAAATTGGTAAGTGTATAATTAAAGGACTAAACTTGATAAGTTTTTAAATAGTCGAAGACTAAATCCGGTAAGTGTATAGTTAAGAGACTATTTTAGATCTACTCTTATAATTAAGGGACTATTTATGATATTTTTGAAAAGAGGATTGTTAAAGATAAAAGTTGAATAATATTGTACTAAACTAAAGGGGAAAAGGGTTAAAATGACCTTAAACTATATGAAAAGAACAAAAATGCCATATGTTTATGGTTTGCTCCAAAAATGCCCTTGTCGTCAATACTTTGGTCCAAAAATGCACTTATTGTTATTTAATAGATAAAAAATGCTCATTTTCCCAATAAATATATTATTTATTTTCTTTTAAGAACATTCTTTTTCTAATAATATTTTTTTTAACTAGCAAATTTTTGTCCTATTTCAATTCAGAAAAAATAAAAAATAAAAATATTTCTTATTTTATTATAATTTTTTAATTGTTATATAAATACAAATAAATGATAGATTTACTATGATATTATATATATGGCATTTATTATTTGTCGAAAGGGTACATGAAATTATTCTATTTTAATTGATAAAATGAGATTAAGACATTTTTATTTGTTAAAGTGATTTTAAAAGAAAGAAAACAAGAATAGGATTCTTTAATAATATTTTAATTAGGAAGAAGATGTGTTCAAAAAGAAAAAAAGAAATAATATATTTATTCGGAGATGGACAATTTTGACCCATTTAGTAACTATAGGGGCATTCCTGGATTGAAGTATTGACTACAAGGATATTTTTGAATCAAAGTATTGACGACAAGGGTATTTTAAGCCAAATTATTAACATAGGGCATTTTTGTTCATGTCAAATAGTTTAAGGGCATTTTAAGCCTTTAAAACGTTCAAATTATTTCGTTTAAAAATCAAGGATAGTTCATAAGAATCTTCACATATCACACAATTTTTGAACCCCGATTCATGAACCATAAATATGACCGCACATAAATGCACATACATATATTTTATACTATCTATAAAGATGTAAACACGACTCATGATGCCAATTGTTAGAAAATAGTATACACAATGAAAACATTCCAAAATCATATAACTTACATGAATATAGACAACAACCACAAATACACATCACATATAAAGTATCCTGAAAATTAACTCAAGATTACCTCTTGAAGCGTGTGTACGAATATCTTGAAGCAAGTCAAACTCCAACTCTACAGTCTTCTACAGAGATCTCAAATTAACAACTGAACTCTCTCGATACTTGGGTGGAAAAGTATCGTATAGAAAGCTGAATGACTTTCTAGGTTAGAAGAATCCTACTTATAGAGATTTCTTCTCAATTCAAAAGGGAAAAGATAAATTTGCGCCTCTTTTCTTGAACAAGAAACTCACACTATCACACTCCTATTCTCTTAGAAATAAGATTCTCAATTCTAGTTAAATATAAGCAGCGTAGGGATCACAAAATTAATTACTGGGCTTCCTATTGTGGAAATAATTTCAAAAAAATATTCTAATTATTCTTACCATATCATTCCACTAGAAATTCATAATTGCACTCCTCCATTTGTATTTCAAAATTATCTGTTAACCACTTATGTAATTCCCCATATTAAGATTACAGACACTAATCAATAAATTAAATTACAATTACTGACGAATTTAATTCGATGATTAATTTCCTTTAGAGCAATACTTTAACTTATTTCATGCGCTAGATTCATAAGTCTACCGGGTGGGTTTGTACATGAAAACTTATAAGCTTCTCATAAAAAGGTGTATCATCAATCTTTATATTGAGACATGAATTTCATCAACTAACTAATTATTTCACCAATATATATTATTATCATCCAATCCAATCTACCAAGGATACCAAGGATATTGATCCATCTCAAAATCTCACATTTTAATAAGGAAAAAGGATTCAAAACACACACAAACTTTGACCGAAATTGCTGTTACGCACTCCAACTTTGCGAGAGTCCTATTCCCCCCCCGGCCTAAATTATTTTTTTAGTGTATTGTTCAGGGTATTATTAGCTTAGTTGGATGAGCAAGTGACCACACTCACGGTTAGCGCGTAAGGGTGGAATTAAAGTAAAATGAACCCATCTTTATTTGCCACGTGGCAATCCACATCATTCCTCTTCTTTTTTTTCATTAAATATCCTTAATTTTAGTTGTTAAGGTAATATTATTTTTTAATTAGGGAATATATATAGATGTTAATTTTTAATTGGATAATTCATGTCACGTCCCGAGGATACCCCCTTGACGTAACACTAGACCTAGGATGATGAAGGACCCCAAGCTAACCTTGTGTTTAACATATATAAAGCATACTGAGAATAACTAAATAAAACATTTACTATGCAGAAGCTAAATCAAGGATAACTAAAAAGGGGGAAAACCTCAACTAGTCTGAATGTATAAAACATACAAAGAGTTTAATAACAACTGAAAGATAAACTTAATAGTTCAAGCTGATTCTACTACTATATCTGAAAAACCTCTAACAAAACTGAAAGCAGAATAAAAAAACTAAAATGAAAAGCATGTCTATTGTCCTTAAAGTATGAGGACTCACCACTAAAGCTATTGAAATGCGGACCGAGAATCGATCTAAGCGCGACCTGGATGCTGAGTACCTGAACTTACATCATGAAAGGATGTAGCGCAGAGTATGCGTCAGTACTTAGAATGTACTGAGCACGCAGGATATAGATACTAAGCTGAAAAATATATATAAGCTGAACAAAGCATAACTAACCAATGACATAAACTAAGCAGGAATGTAGATACTGAAACATAACTGAAAAGCTAAACTGAATGCAATGAACAAGTGCTAATCATGAACATGACATGCTAAACTAAATACATATATAGGAAACCTCGTCAAATGTAGTAAGAGTCTAATTGTGGGAGTTACTATTAACCGACATAAAACCACGTGAGCTAAACGTGGAGTCCGATGTATACACCCCATCGAGAGGAACCAATATACCTTGCTAGGGGTTTAAAGGCATGACTGGCTTGATCACTAAATGTAATGCCCAATAAAGGGGAGTTATAATTCTATGGGGGCATGTAGTTTTGGGATTATGAGGGTACGCTGAACCCTAGTCCAACTCAGTGCTAAGTCTACTCCCAACTGAATATGTATATGACTGAAATACTAAATAGCTCAAATATTGACATGCAATATGAGAATGCAACATTTATGTACTGATAATGTGACATTCAAAATCTGGAGCATAATTATCTGTTTAACTGACCTAGCAAGTATAATTCATGAACTAAGAGAATTTATACAAACTAGGGTTCTGAGTTTCATACAAGGAACTAAGTAACCTTTCCAAGAAAACATGTTATTTCGATTACGGATACTACAACAACTTAATCACAACAAAATTCCAAGGTTTTAGAAACCCTAGGTCTAAACAAGATATGGAGAATCAAGGAGCTGACTGAATTCTAGGGACCTAGTGGATGAAAGGAACCCAGTAGTGAAATCCCACATACCAGGTGACGAAATCTACGGAGAAATCCTTTGGATTTCAGGGTTGAACCTTGAAGAACACTGATGCTTGCTCTTGGGACGTTGGTCGATTTTTTCCTCTTCTTTTTTCTCCAAGTTTGGATGATTTTTGGAGAATGAGGGTTCTGGGCAAGTCTGACCAAGTTATTAGGCTTAGACTGAGTAAAACAATGTAGTTTAGGCATTGAACGACATAGTATAAGGGCCCCAACGCATAGGAAAAAGACCTAAATGAGCCTAACTTAAAAGCTGATGAAGGCTATCCACATAGGGACCTACGGACCGTCGTTTGGACTACCAACCGTCGACTGCAATCGTGTTTTGTGGTCTGCCCAACAGGGCTTCGTTAAAATGAGCATAACATTTTACTCGAAGCTAGGATTTTAGCAAACTTAGTGGCGTTGGAAAGAGGATTTAATTATCTTTAATTTGATAGATCATGGGCCACCTAATTCATTTTGTGTTAAAAGATATGACTGTTTGAAGTTGGCCCAACAACTAATTCCCTCCAATTGGCAGCTGACCCTTACCTACGATCAGACCTACGATCCATAGATCCAACTACGAACTGTACTGGTCGACCCTGGGTGGGATCAGAGACCATCAAAATTTGGGCTTAATGACGGAACCCCACCTACGGTCCGTGGTTCTACCTACAGTCCGTGGGTGGTTCCGTCGGTATTGGCACCATTTTTTTGAAAACTAGGATTTTCTTCATTTTTAAGGTCTGAGGTGTTACATTATCTCCCCTTGGGAACATTTGTCCTTGAATGAAGTCTAAATAAGCTGAGTATAGAGAGGAGCTGTGATCCCTACCTCTAAGTACTAGAAATGATATCTAACTAAACTGAGTTCCAAGAACATGCAAAGAGGCTGAAATGCTAGGATAACTGAAGGAATAATATGCTAAGACTGAATTTAGACAAGAATAAACTAAGAGATTGGAGAGGAACTATTACCTCAAGATGAAATGGAATCAGAACGAAAGAGATGAGGATTGTTGGCCTTCATGGGTGCTTCTGCTTCCCAAGTAGCTCCCACTGACTCCTCCACAAAACCTTCACTGAAGCTACTTCTTTATTTCTCAACCTAAGAACCTGATGGTCAAGGATCTCAACTGGCATCTCTTCATAAGTGAGAATCCTTCACAGTCACACTTTCTAATGGTACTATTGATGTCGGATCACCCACATACTTCTTCAACAAGGAAATGTGAAAGGCTGGATGAACCGTTGCTAGTTCTACTGGACACTCTAACTCATATGCCACATTACCAACCCTTTTCAGGATTAAGACCTACATATCTAGGACTGAGCTTCCCTTTCTTGCCAAATCTCATCACCCCCTTCATAGGTGACACCTTTAGGAAAACCCAATCGTCGATTTCAAACTCTAAGTCCTTTCTCCTCACATTTGCATACGACTTCTGACGACTCTAAGTCGTCTTTAGTCTATCTTTGATAAGCTAAAATTTTTCCATAGCCTCATGAACTGAATCTGGCCGAATCAAGGCTGCTTCACCTAATTCGAACCAACCAATCGGGGACCTACAACTACGCCCACATAGTGCCTCATACGGGGCCATCTAAATAATGGAATAGAAACTATTATTGTAGGCGAACTCTATGAGAGATAGGTGATCATCCTAACTACCCTTGAAATTAATCACGCAAGCTCTCAACATGTCCTCTAAGGTCTGAATGGTACATTCTGCTTGACCATCCATCAGTGGAGTAAATGCTATACTGAGATTTACCTGAGTACCAAGACTTTTGTGAAACAATTTCCAGAAATTCGAAGTAAACTGAGGACCTCCATCTGAGATGATAGCCAAGGGAACCCCATGCAACCTGAATATCTCATGGATGTAGAGTTTGGCGTAGTCCTCCGCTGAATCTGTAGTCTTAACCACCAAGAAGTGAGTGGACTTAGTAACTCTATCCACTATTACCCAAATGGATTCATGCTGTATGCGAGTACGAGGTAAGCCCGTAATGAAGTCCATGTTTATCACTTTCCACTTCAATGTAGGAATGTTAATCTCCTGAGTCATATCTCCTGGTTTCTGATATTCTAGCTTAACATGTTGACAATTAGGACACTTAGCCACAAAGTTTGCTATGTCCCTCTTCATGTCGTTCCACCAAAAGACTTGCCGTAGATCACGGTACATCTTAGTGGAACTTGGATGAATGGAATACCTGGAGTTATGAGCTTTCTAAGGATCTAGTGCCTCAACTCACCTGCATTAAGAACACATAAGCGACCCTGGAATCGAAGCACACCATCTCCCCCTTGGGAGAAAACCTCAACTTTCTGCTGACTGCACCTTTCAACTAAAGTAATAGAGGATCACTATCTTGTTTTTCCTTAACCTCTGCTACCAATGAAGATTCTGGTCAATTCTGAACTATCATCCCACTATCTGATGTGTCCGTAAGAAAAACTCCTAAGAGAGCAACCTAGTGAACATCTTTGGCTAGCTCTTTCCTTTCTTCCTCCATATGTGCTACACTACCCATTGACCAGCTAAGAGCATCAGCCACTACATTGGCCTTACCCGGATGGTACAACACAATCATATCATAATCCTTGAGAAATTCAAGCCATCTCCTCTGATGAAGAATCCACTCTTTCTGGGTGAACACATACTGGAGGCTCTTATGATATGTGAATACATCAACATGAACACCATACAAGTAGTGTCTCCAAATCTTTAGGGAAAATACTACAACTGCAAGCTCGAGGTCATGAGTCGGATAGTTCTTCTCTTGAACCTTAAGTTGTCTAGAACCATAAGCTATGACTTTACCTCGCTACATCAAAACACAACCTAGGCCGACCCTGGATGTATCACAATAAATCACATAATCGTTTGAACCATCTGGTAGAGTCAAGACCGGAGTTGTAGTCAACCTAGTCTTCAGTTTTGAGATGTTTTTCTCACACTCATCTGACCACTGCAATTTGACCTTCTTCTGAGTCAACTTGGTCAATGAGGAATCTATGGATGAAAATCCATCAACCAATCTCCTGTAATAAATGGCCAAACCCAAGAAATTTTTGATATCGATTGGAGAGGTGGGTCTGGGCCAGTGCTGTACTGCCTCAATTTTCTGTGAATCCACTCAGATCCCTTCGCTGGATACCACATGACCGAGGAAAACGGTGGACTATATCTATAATTCACATTTGATGAACTTAGCGAATAGTTGGCGATCTTTGAGAGTTTTCAGAACAACTCTCAGATGAGTCGCATGCTCCTCCTCACTCCGAGAATAAATGAGGATATCATCAATAAAGACGATAACGAACAAGTTCAAATATTGTTTAAACACCCTGCTCATAAAGTCCATGAAAGCTGTAAGAGAATTTTTAGTCCAAAAGACATAACTACAAATTCATAATAACCATACCAAGTTCTGAAAGTTGTCTTCAGAATGTCACTATCTCTGACTCTGAGCTGATGAGAACCGGATCTGAGGTCTATCTTAGAAAAGTAACTAGCACCTGAAGTTGGTCGAACAAATCATCAATCCTGGGGATGTGATACTTATTCTTAATTGTGACTTTGTTCAACTGCCGATAGTCAATGTACATTCTGAAAAAACCATCTTCCTTTTTCACGAACAATACTAGAGCACCCCATGAAGAGATACTGGGTCGATGAAGCCTTTATCTAGAAGGTCTTTCAACTGCTCTTTCAATTCCTTAAGCTCGGATGGATCCATCCTATAAGGAGGAATCAAAATGGGCTGGGTATTTGGAAGGAGATCTATTTTGAATTCGATTTCCCTTTCTGGAGGAACTTCGGGAAGATCTTCAGGAAACACTTTTGGAAACTCATTTACTACTGGGACTGACTCAAGAGTTGGGGTTTCGGAGTTTGAATCCTTAACCCAAACAAGATGATACATATACCCTTTGGAAATCATTTTCTAGCCTTAAGGTAAGAGATGAATCAACCCCTTGGCACTGAGCTACTACCCTTCCACTCTAAGATTGACTTGTTTGCAAACTGAACCGAACGATCCTAGTTCTACAATTGACTGAGGCATAACATGAATGTAACTAATCAATGCCTAGAATGATATAAAAATCTACCATTTCTAACTCTACAAGATCTTCTGAGGTGACTTTCTGAGAGACTATGATAGGGCAATTTCTGTATACCCGTATAGCTATAACTGGGTCACCAACTGGAGTAGAGACTGATAATGGTTCTATAAGAGTTTTTGGACTGACACCAAAGTTTACTTCTATATAAAAAGTTACAAAAGATAGTGTAGACCCTGGATCTAACAATGCATAAACATTTAAATGAAAGACTCGTAGCGTACCAGTGACCACATCTGGAGAATCTTCTGGTCTTGGCGAGCCTGGAGAGCATACAACCTGTTCTGGCACTGACCGTCACCTATACCAGAGAAGTACCCTGCTGAGTCAGGCGACCTGTTAGTGCTGCTGGAGCTGTAGACCTCCCCTATCATTGTTACCTCCTTGCCCCTTCCTGGAATAAGGGCAATCTTTCAACCAATGGCCAGACTGATCACACCCAAAACATTCTTCCTTGCTTGCATGACACTCGCTCGGATGGTTCTTACCACACTTTCGACAAGTTGGGTAACTCCTATTACCTGAAGCACTTCCCTGAGACTTAGAGACTGATGCCCTACCTTTCAGATCTTATCAAAACATAGGGGATGGAGCACTAGCTGATGAAGGTGCTAGGGCTTAGACCTCTAGTGAAACTGTGAGCGATTTCCACCTTCTGACTTTTGCTGTGAGTACTCATAATTCCCTGTTCTAGCCTTTTTGTTGTCCTTAATCAATTCCCTAAGCTTATCTCTCTCAACCTGCTCAGCATGAGTGATTAGTCTGGAGATATCCATATCCCCTGGAAGCTGGGTGAACTTCATCCCGTACTCTTGGACTGACATAGAAACCTGCTTCAAGTTCATAAACTCTTGTGCCTTAGCTTCTCTCAATTCCCTTGGGAAGAACATGTCTAGTAAAGCTCCAGTAAAACAATCCCAAGACAGGAGCTGCATCTGCACTGTGTTATCTTTCCACTAAGTGAACCAGATATGACCCACGTCCTTTAGTTGAGAGGATGCTATCTCAACACTCTCAGTTCCAGTCACTTGCATTACTCCAAGGATTTTCTTAACCTCATCAATGAAGTTTTGTGGGTCCTCACCAGCCTTCGACCTTAGAAACTCAGCTGGACTCATTTGAACAAAGTCTCAAACCCTAGCACCAGCTGATCCACCATTTGTGTTAGTAGGAACTGGGACCTGCTGATTATTTTGATTGGCCACACTCTAAGCCAAGAGCTGGACCACATCCTGAAATTTTGCATTCGTAACCTTATGGCTTGGGACAAGAGGAACTGCGTTAACTTTACGAGGAGGAATAATCTGAAACGCATAACAACAAATTAGAAAGGAGAAGTTGGATCATACCCACGCACGATAAGAATAACAAAGGAGGTGAAGTTTTTTTAAAACACTTCGTAGCCTTGATTAACGTTTCAAGGACACTTCATCCAATTCTAAGTGTCAACGATAGCTAGTCAGTATAACACCCAACTAAATGAGTTGGGGTTGAATCCCACAGGGAGCGGTACGTGTGTAAGATTCAATAGGGAAGTACGAAGATGCTCAAATCAGTCATAGGAATAAAAATGTACAAATAAAAACATCATTCAAATCAGGGGGTGACACAAATGTCAAATGGGGGTTTTGGTTTGAAATTATCAACTACAACAATATCAAACAATACGAAGTAACAATAATGAGATGGGTTCTTGGGATATGATTCAATTATGGGCTATTATAGACAAAAGGGTAATTGCAACTATTAGAAAATAGCTAAATATCAGTGAGTAAGCTAGGCTATAGAGGAGATAAACTTTCTCTCAAACAATTTACCCCGAATCAAGTTGATTTCTCTCGAACATTAACAAGCATTCAATATAAGAACAACCCACACCTTATTCCATTCACTCTCTCGAGCTGAATGTGTGGAAAAGGGTTTAGGATTCACTCTCTCGAGCTGAACCAATGACAACCCAATACCCACAGACCATCAATCAAAGACCTTACTTCTAAAACCTCTCTCTCGAGCAAGCGAAGAACATAAAGGTAGAGTCACATTTGCAACTATAATTCTTAAATTAATCCACAATAAATGATTGAACTCACTTTTAAATAGCAATTACACTAACAATTAGCAACACCCATTAGCTAAATCAGCCCATAATCATATAATCACACCCCAAGAATTGGGGTTTTAGCTAGACATTATAAAAAGATAAAAATTGTTACCAAATTGTGTTTCCATCAACTGGGTAAGACTGATTTCGTCTTTACAATGTTCCAATTCGAAGAATCTCAACGAACCACTTCCAGTTTCTCAAAAGTGAAAAACTTCAATTCTTCAAAGCTAAGGAAAACTAGAGAAAACTTGCCTCAGTTCCAAATTCTCAAAAATATGAACACAGGTTTTATTCAGATGAATAATTGATAAGAAACTAAATGTTCAAAAATGTATTTATAGTTGCCAAAAATGTGCTGCAAAGAGGCACTCAGCGCAGTAAGTCGGGCTCGCCGATCCACTCGGTGATCCTCCCTTTGGTCAATTCCATCGCTCTTTGCCTTGGCCTTCAGCATCCTCAAGGCCTGTAACTTTGGGCGATCCAACACTGCATCGCGGAAACACTCGTTGATCCATTGAATATGCTCCTTTCTCTCGCCAACTTGGTTCTTTCCTTCAGGGCTTGGCACACTGGAACTTTAGGCGGTCAAGTGGCCACTCGACAACTTGTCAAATGGACTTGGCAATCACTAGTCTCTCTTTTCTTCATTCTTTCAGCTCGCTTTGTTCCTTGTTGCAACTTAGTGTCCTTGCTTTGCTCCTCAATCCATAATCCTGAAAATCAAGGATTTTACATCAGTTATTGGCATAAAATAAGCATTTGAGGACATTAAACCTATACAAATAAAGCCCTAAGTGAGTCCAGATCTCGGACTGATCAACACCCCAACTTAAAATTTTTCTTGTCCTCAAGTAAAACTCAATTTAGCAGTTAAAAAAGGATGTCTCAAACAGTGCTACAAAAGACTCAATCATGAATGCACACAACAAGACTAAACTTACTCATGCAAGGATCAATTGTGCATTCAAAGATTCAAGTTGTGACTCACCATTATCAAAGATTCTCAAGTTCGCAATACTTCAAATGCAAGTTCAAGCTCAACACAGGTACTCAAATGCCCTCACACAACGATGATTCCATGTTCACACTTAATTATTCAATAATTTATAGCTCCAGAATCATAAACAACTCTCACAATAAAAAAGATGAACACATGCATGACATCACCCATAGGTTTGCCCTTATTTTCCAGCTAACATTTGTTTCAGCTCACTCAAGATCAAAAATGTCTTTTCAAGGCTTATAACGGGGCTGAGTGTAAATGTATGGTCATTTGGGCTCAGTAGCTGCTATCCTCATGAAATGTGGTATGGACAACTGTCCTTTCTTTTCTTCAGCATTTTCATTCAAGCTCGAAATTCACCCCATTATTCACTTCTCGTGGACTACCGAACACCCCATTTTTTTTTTTTTGCAATTTTCACAACTTTATTCCGCAACTTTTTCATTCTTTTTCCTTTTATTTCTTCTTTTCTTTTATCTTTTTTTTTTAAATGGAGGGGTTCCATCTTTTTCAAGTCCATGGGTCAAAGGGGAACTTCTTTACACTTCTTGATTTTGCTTCTCTTTTCACCACACCCCCAACTTAGGTTTTTGGCCTAAGTTGGCTATTCAAACAAACCACACTTCATGAGGATTAAGGGTGAATGTATACAGAGAGGTCTCATTTGCTCAAGTTTCTTCCAAGAAAGGGACAAGGCTCAAAGGGGGTTCAAGCAAGGTTCACACTCTCACAAGGTAGGCCACAAAAGAGGTAAAATGTCAAATTGTTTCGCTCTTCAAAATTGTTGCCTAAGATCATTTCAAGAGTTTACGTCACTTAGTCAACCAGACCAACGGGGAAAATTCTATGTGTCATCACACAAGGTTCATGGTAAGCTCATCACACAAGGCATTGGCACCAATATCAAACAAGACTCCACACTTTCGCTAGTGTGCAATGTTCATCACAAGAGACTCATTCAATAATCGGCTAGTCACAACAAGATGCAAAATGTTCACATATTGTCTATGCAACTTCATTTGACCTCATCCTAGCCGCACATTCATTTTTGTTTGATTAAGATCACTATTCAAGTCATCGGTATTGATCATAACCGATACTCAAATTTGCACGAGAACAACCACATTCAAACACAACCAAGAGGTGGCAAAATTTTTCAGAAGGGTCCAAAAACCATTTGCAATTAAAAAAGGAGCCACAAGCTCAAACATCCACAAAACAGTGTCAAAACACAATTTACAGCACAAAACCCAATATATAAACAAAAGTATAGTCAAAAGAGGTAGGTATGTAAATACCTTACCCCACCACAAACAAAAAACAATTTGTCCTCAAATGCAATAAAAATATCCAAAAGTGAATAAAAATGATAGAGAGGGAGGTAAAGAAAAGTCCTGTCTACACAGTCTCTCCATCTGTCGGGTCATCAATGCCCGGTGTAACACTCTGATCTTGGGCATCAGTGCCCGGAGTCACATCAATAGTACTGGCTCCACTAGGATCAACCATGGGTGTGTCTATCAAAGATATCTTCACAAGTGAATCTACCATGACCTTCTCAATCTCTGTAAGGCCCTCATAAGAAGCCTCCTCTTCAACAACAAGCTTCTCCTCATTAGTCTCATCCTCGGACTCAGTAAAAGCCACCTCCTCAACTCGAACCTCATCTCCGGTGGTAGCCAGAGGCATATCTGGATCAGCAGGCATATCAGGGATCTCCACAGTCCCGAATATCATCGACATGTCGATGGACTTCAGCTGGTCCACGTCCTTTCTCAGCTCAGCAATAGCGGCTTTTAGAGCCGTCACCTCCTCAGTGGCCCCTTGGCATTAATCACATATCACTATCCACACCGCAAGGGCATCAATAGTCACACTCAGGGGTATCACAGAATCAACAAGGACCATCTCGATCATGCCAGGAATGGTGGCCTCAAGCCTAGAGGCGCGCCTTTCAGTAGAATGGGCTAGTTGCCCCATCCGTATCAATGCAACCTGGGTGAGCGGGGGTCGGCCAGTAGCAGCAGTAGATCTAGGAGGCAGGAGAGATGTAGAGGAACTGAGAGTCACAGAAGGGACAACACTAGGTATACTTGAAGGCCTAGGGGCCGGAGTAGGCAATGCTCCTCTGCAGGTAGTGTCTCCGTATCAATAACCAGGGAAGAATCCACCGGGGCTGCCTTCTTTTTCTTGGCCTCATCCTTTAAGTACTCCGCCTCAATCCTCAGGATATCGGTAGAAGATGTGGGAATCACTTCCACATCATTCTTCTCATCTCGAGGTACCCAAGCTCATCTGCACAACTCAATAATCAACACTAGAAAAGGTAGAGAGGTTTGGCACTGCTTGGCCTTCATGGCCGTCTCCTGTGCAACGATCATACCCAAGTTGGTGCACTTTCCTAAAATGATGGACCCAAGAAGTGTCGCCTTTATGTGACAGAGAATAGATTCATTCTAGGAAGGCATAATAGTGCTGCTGATAAAGCCAAACCAATACCTCGCTGCTACATTGAGGTCCTTCTTCTCTATGGGCATTCCAACCTCTAAGCATCGAGGAGCACTATCAAATATCATAGGGGCCAACCATGCTTTCAGATTCTCAAGTGACTTTGTCTTTATCATGTACTGATAGTCATCTGTAATGTTGTCGGTGCATTCCAACACAACATTTATATCAGTGTTGTGACATTTCACCTTATTTCCTCGAACGATCACATAATCTATCGGCTTGAATGCAACAACTTTTTGCTTCCCCCGTGGCATTAAGGCTCCATATGCAGTGTAGAACTCTCGGACCTAGCTAGGAATATAGGATCCCCGGGGTCTAGTGAAGATCTAGAACTTGTGGCCCTTTATGGTGCGCCATATTTCAGGGTATTTGTCAATCACCCCATCAGTAGACAACCTCTTATCCTCAATCCCTTAGTCATTAGTCTGTTCATACACTAGGGAAGAGGACCCTGTGCAGGTGGTGCTGGAACCATGGCCTAATCTAGGACAGGAGGAGGAATCCTAGACGGATCGTTTAGCCTCTTGGATCTCAGCTCTGCTCTCTGGCTAATAGGAGCTCATCTTGAGGCTCAAAAATGGCAGCCTGATGGTCTTGGTGCTCACCTTCACTCTCAGAAGTGGTGAGGTGAGTGGCATAGACTCCATTACTATCGGTGCTGACCTCTGGTGATGCAGGAGCAGGTGCCTTGCCCTTCCCTTTTCCCTTCCCACCTGTGGTGGGAAGTTTGGTAGCCTTTGCTCTGGATGCAACTGTATCCTCATTAAGTTTGATTCCCTTAGCCCTCTTGCTGGGTGGCATGTCTCTACCTACCTTTTGGTCGAGCCATATCTGCAAAAGTATCGTAGAAAGTTAGAAACATTTCAAGAAAAATCACAAAAAATATATTGCAGACAGACTCGCCGAATCACTTTGGCAAGTTAGATCAGGCTTACCGAAAGGATTGGCTTAAAATTTTTTCAGAAAAATGGCATGTCAGCGATGGGAGGGGCCTTTCGGTGAGGCACCGACAACATTCGACGAGCAAAGACTAGCCCACCAAAAGTTACAGTGTATTTTAGGGGTTAGGGGTGCAGAAAGGGCGATCAGAGAAGACTTTCGGTGAGTCACCAAGTGCACTCGGCGAACTCAGGATTTTTGCCGAAAGTTACAGAACCAAAAGCATCAAAAATCACAAAAATAAAGGCGAGCAAGGTGGTTTTGGTGAACTGCCGAGTTGTTCGGCGAGCTCGACCCAGCTTGCCAAACTGCCTAACGTGCCCACTTTTTACCCCAACTTCCAAAATCAACCCTGCAGCCCCTGAAAACAAAATCAAAGCATATACATACTCAATTAAACCTAGACCCATAAGACCCATGCCTCCGGGGTACTCAGACTTCTCCCGGTTAGGCCAAAATTGGCCATTTGATGACTTTAGCCCTTAAGAATGATGTCAAACGCTCCATCATTAGGCAAAGCACGTCAATTAGCATAATATGAGTTACTTAAACTTCACTCGACTCGATCCAACAATAATTAAGCATAACCCAATAAGAAATTGATTAATTTTAAGGCACGAAAATTGGGAAATAAAAAATTAGGCATTTTAGGCTCGATTTCAAATTTAAAACAAGCACACAATCATGATTTCAGAGAGGCCTATCACACTTCAAAATAATTTATAACAATGCAATTGAGTAAAATCACTAAATATGAGTTTTGGTTTGGAAAACTAACCTTAAATGCCGAATAAGTAGTTTGAAATGCTACGCGGCAATGATTTCCAATTCTAAGCACACGATTGAAGACTAGGAAGTGGTAAAAACATGAAAATGTAGAAAATATAGTGTGGGTGTGATTTTGGGAAGTTAAAAAGTGAGGGAATGTGAAAGAGTTTGAAATTTTAAACCTTTGGCCTTTAAGAACCGTCCAGTTCTCTCCCTTTCGGCGACATTAATTTTACTTGCCAAACCACTTGGCGACACGTCGAGTGGTTACTTACCTCGCCCAGTTTTATAGGACCTCCAGTAAATGTGGGGGTCAAAATGACGAACAAGGTTGGGATCGCCGACCTGTTCGGCGATGTGCCAACTAATTCATGGGCCCTCTGAGTTTTACAGACTCCATCTCCTGATTTCTTAAGTCCAACGACGGTCCAAGTCAAGCTTGCCGAACCCCTTGGTGAGTCATCGACTGTACATTTTGCTCGCCAACCTGCACTTTTCAAACACATTCCACTTTTTCACCTGCACAATCCACACCCGATTATTCCAAAATTAAATAAAACAATAGAAGACTTAGGTTGCCTCCCAAGCAGCGCCTTAGTTAACGTCATGGAACGATGCAAGTCCTCACTCAAATATCATTCTTGGGGTTGGCCATAGTGTCACTAGGAAACCTCCTTTGTTGTCTCAGGTTTAAATGAGACGAAATCTGACCCATTTGGGTCTCCAACTGCTTGATAGAGACGGAGTGAGAAGTAACCATTTGACTAAGGGTCGATACATCTTCCTTCATTTATTTCAAAATTTTATCAGACCCTTCAACCTTGTTGAGAATACGAGAGAGAATATCCTCAGAACGGCTACCTTCAGAATCTTTGGGCTATTGACGATATGGGGAGGAACATACCTATCTTTCTCTCCATCTATTTCCTTCCAAGTGGGATTACGATCCCTCTACTCTCTATCACGGTCTCTCCAACCTTCATCCCTGTTCTAACCTTGGTTACCAACCTGCCTTGGGTAGTTTGCATGATAACTACCTCCTTGGTTGGCTAGAAAGTTAACCTCTTTGTTGTACAATGCTTGAAACTTGGCCTCATGGGGTTTTACACACCCAGCACCCACAACATTGAGACTTTTAGCACCAGCTCCCATGACATTTTTGGACAAAATGTCAAGTTGGGTCATGATATTTGCCAAGTTTTGGTCCCTCTCTTGAACTTTCTCAAGCTGCTCCTTTGTCAATCTAAAAGATAGAGGGGAGACCTGATCTTCGTGGGGGTACCTTGCCTGATTAATTGTGGTCATTCCATCCAAGAGCTGGACTGCTATAATGTAAGGTTGTTGCATCAAACCTCCTTGAGAATGTTGGTCAGTTGCTCCCTTGTTCACCGAATCAAGGCTTCGGTAAAAATATTACAGCAAAACATTGTTGGGAAAACCATGAGTTGGGCATTGCAACACCAGCTTCTTAAATCTTAGCCAAGTCTCATGAATTGGCTCACCCTTAAACCCTAGACTTCACCTTGAGAGGGAGTTAGGGTCTTTAGATGAATGAGTTAATGACTTAGTTTTAGGAGCCTATTTAGCTTATATAGGTGGTTTAATAACTAACTAACTGACGTCCCTTAACCCCTAAGTAATTACTAATTAACCCCCTAACCCCTAACTTAAAAACTAAATTTGAAAAATTGCATTGACCTACGCCACCGTGGATGGGTCTACTGCCCTTACTACTCACTCGTGAGTGAGGTAATGTGGCTCAACAATGCAGGCCTGAGCATGCCTTGAACCACGACCCCAACCCACGGGGCGTGGGTCCACTCACGGCCAGTAGATGGCAAGCATGAGTTGCTGAAATTTGACAGCTTTTAGGGGCTGTTTTGAGGTCCTCCTCAAGGACCCCTTGGGTGGTCCTTGGGGGTTGTACCTTGACACCCTAGCCCTTAAACCTCCATTCTAAGTACGGGAATCATTTTTACGACTTAAACCCTCTCATCAAGATCTAAAACTCTTACGAAAAGCTCTAGAACTCTCTAGTTCAACTTACTAGTTTCCGGGGCATTACAGATGAATGCTTAACTTGGGTTGTTATTATGAGTTTCTTTCCTTGTCATGAATTATTAAATATGAATGTTCCTTGTCTATGTTTGCCTTAAAGGGATACTTAGTATGAATGGTATTATGGGATGCCATTCATACATTGCACAAGTATAACTTAGGGTTGTCTAAGATGATGGTTCTATTATGATATGATGACTTATATGATGATTATACTTGTGCCTCATGTTTTACACTAAAAGTACATGATGATTCTCCAATTTGTTAAATCTAGGGTTTTCAACCAAAATGTCCTTTTAGCATGATTTTTGCATGGCTATCATACTTAGTACATTTTTGTGCTAACCCATATTTCTTCTACATTTTTCTACAAAGTGTAGGTTCCAGATCGTAGGGTGATTTCTTTGGAGTAAAGCTTGGATTGACTATTCTCTATGCTTGTGGTGAGTGATGAGTCCACAAATTGTACTCATTTAGGGCTATATTTTGATAGAATTAGTGTCCTCAAATGCATATTTTGTCTCAATATCTGATGAAAGAACTTAATTTTAGGTATTTGGAGTTTGAGGGAATGCATGGAAACTACTTAGCAAAAAGGAACAAAGGCAGCTGAAAAGAACGAAGAAAGGAAGATCTGCGGATTGCCAGAAGATATTAGTCTCACCTTTTGTTCCAGTGTGCTGTGCCCTGAAGGAAAGGATCAAATCGGTGGTGAAAAGGAGCAATCGGTGTGTCACTGAGCAGTTTTGCGAAGCAGTACTATGTCGCCCAATGATCCAAAACACGACGATGTTGAAGTCTAATGCAAGACGGCGATGAACTATACCAAATGGACAATCCCTGAGTTGATCAGCGATTTCGACTAATGTCACGAATGATCCACTGCAACACAGATTCTTGAAAACTATAAATATTCGTTGAGAGTTGTAGCTTAGTTTCAGATTTTTTAGAGTGGAACAATTATTATAATTTTCATATAGAATAGTACTTTTTTTTTTGCTCTAAGTTTGGAGAGGGTTTTCAAGAACTTGAAGATTCTAAGGGTTTTATCTCCAATAATTTGGGTTTGGGTCTCTTGGATTCTTCACTCTTTGCTTGTTTTAAGACTTAAATCTTCATACCCATTTGAATGCAAACTCATATAGGTATAAATTTCTATCTCTTTTACATGTGTGGCAAAAAACCCCAATTCTTGGGGTGTGATATAGCGAATATGGGTTAAGATAATTGTTGGGTCTTGCTTGCTGATAGTTTAATCGTAGTTTAATTGTTATTTCATGAGTAGTTCTGGATGAATTTAATGAATTTGTAGTTGCAAATACAAGTATATTTATGTATTTTTGGCTTGCTCAAGAGAGAGGTCGTAAAACTAAAACTACTAATAGATGGTGTGAGTGGGTCGACATGAGGTTCAGCTCGAGAGAGTGAACCCTAGTCCTATGTCCACACACTCAGCTTGAGAGAGTGAGTGGGTTAAGGCGTAGGTTGGTCTTCAAACGGCAAGTGGATGTTCGAGAGGAACACATTTGAAATGGGGTAAGTTGCTCGAGAGAGAGATTATCCCCCTTAAAGTTTAGCCTAATCACAATTATTCTATGAATCTTCTATCGAAAGCATGTACCCAATAATCTAGCTTAACCCGTTTTCCCTTCACATCCCAAGGATCCCCTCTCATTACTTAGAAATCTTTGTTTATTTTGCTGTTTTTACTTATTAGTGACAAAACCCCATTGTTAATTGACACTTTTGTGTCCCCCCTTTAATTTATAATATTTTTAATCATTAATGTCTTTAGCTACGACTAGTTAGAATTAATTTTATTTTTCTATCAATTCTCAAAACCACTCTCTTGGGAATGATCCTAACCCTTGTTTGGGTTACTAAACTATTGTACGGTCGTAGACACTTGCATCGGAAGTTGTGTCTTGATTATGTAGACATCAAAATGGCACCACTGTCAGGGAGTGGTGTTACTTGAGAATTCCAAATTAAGTAAAATTATTGTTCTTTTTAGTTGTAGTTTAGTTTCTTAATTTGTAGTTTCGTTTTTCTTGTCTGTATTGAAGTAGAGGAGGTGAGTATGACGAGCAACACTCAGGAGCTAATAGAGTTTTCTCCATTAGAGATAATGATATTTTGGGAGCGTATCCTCACCTTCAAGCAATTGGAAGGTGAACAGATCCACAAGTCATGGGCAAGATTTAATGAACTAATCACTCAATACCCAACTCATGACATTCCCGACTTAATCCTCCTTAACTGTTTTTACAGAAGTCTTGATCCCAAAAATAAGAGGTTGGTCGACCAGCTCATTTCGGGAGGTATTGAAAAACAACCATATGAGATAGCAACTCAACTGCTTAATCAAATGGCTGAAACGAACCAAGAAGTAGAAAAGGACTTAATGTTGGCTGCCCTAATGACTCAGATGGATGAGTTGGCCAAAAAGATGGTGAAGATAGAAGTCCAGTGTAAGAGGAAGGATAAATGCATCCCTTCTCATGAGCGAAGAAGTCTCAAGGACAATGAGGTTAAACGCCTTGAGGGAATGCTCTCAATCATTCTCCACAAGGTGACTGACCAAGATAGAGGGCTGGAAGGAATGAAGTGGATAATTTAGTCTCATTCCAAAGCTGTCCAGCTGCTCGAGAACCTCATGAGTCATGCATTACCCGATCTCAAATTGCAAAAAAATAGGGGGTTGCCTAGTGATACTATAGCTAACCCCAAAAATGGAGTTTGAGCGCTGACTTGCATCATACCACGACATTAAATAAGGTGCTGTTTGGGAGGCAACCCAAGGTTTTCATTGATTTTATTTATGTTTTGGCAAAACAATGGTGTGTTGTTTGTACAAGTTAAAGTGTGGAAGGTGTTCAAAAAAGTGCAGGGTGGCAAGCAGCAAGCCCATTCGGTGAATCCCGAGGATGTCGGTGAGTCTGACCTAATCTGCCATTTGACTCAAGACATTCAAATCAGAGTCTGTAAAACTCGGCGAGCTCAAGAAATTATTGGCAAATCGCCGATCCTATCAGCGACCCCGATGTGGACCGCCGTTTGGATACCACATTTACTAGAGGTACGGTAAAACTCAGTGAGGTAAATGACTATTTATCAAAATGCCGAGAGGTTCGGCGATCATGAATAATGTCGCTGAATGGGCAAGAACTAGATGGTTTTTTGGGCCACAAGTTTAAAAATTCTAATTCATTCACTTGCCCTCATTTTTTATCTGTCCAAACTCACACCTGCACTCTAGTTTCTATAATTCTTACACTTTTAGAGCATTTTAGTTGTTGAATTGTGCTCGGACTTGGATTACATTGCCACTAGCATTTCAATCATCTCCTTAGTGACACAAAAGGTTAGTTCTCTAGGCCCAAAGTTTAATTTATCATAAACTATACTCATTTGCAATAGCATGATCAGGTTGAAGTGTTCTACTCCTCCCAGAGAGGATTAGATTGTGTACATGCATGATTTAATTTGATATCCTTGCTCAGGAAGTTGTGATTGTTGAATTCCCAAAATTGCATTCCTTAAACTGAATTAAAACTCAAGGGGTTGTGTTTGGGTGTTATGGTTCCTACCTTAATTGTGCTAGTGCATGCTTTGATTTTGTTTTTGAGGGTTGCGGGGCTGATTTTGAGAAGTTTTGTCAAAAGTAGGCATGCTGGGTCATTCAGAGAGCTGTGACGAGCTCGTAGAACTATTCAGCGGTTCACTTAGTTACCCTATCTCACCCTTATTATCATGCTTTATTTGTTGAGGCTTCTATAACTTTCGGCGAGAAGTATGAGGTCGCTAAGAGCACTTGGCAACTCGCCGAAAGTCTTCTTATTCGCCCTTTGTCTGCACCCCTAACTCATTCTGCACTGTGACCTTCAACGAATTGTCTGTGGCTCACCGAATGGACTATCTAGTCTTTCTATAGCTGAATGTCTTTGTTTTGGTTGTCAAATATATTCTAACATTATCTCAAGACTTTGCAGACATGGCCAGACCAAAAGTTGCAGGAAGAAACATGCCACCCAGACACATAAGAGCACAAAAGTTGAGAAGAACTGTAAGGAGTGAGAACAAGACAGTCAGTTCGAGGAGGAGGATGCCTATCGACCCTAATGTCCCTTCGTAGGCTCGAGGGTTCAGTAATGCGATACATGCTTATATGGCAGCTTACGAGCAGGACAATATGATCGAGGCTAATATCGCTGCAGAAGCTGAAGCAGAGCGAAAAGAAAAAAAGAACCAGAAGAAGAATGACAACACTTCAGGCACTGATGCCCAGACAGATGGAGTGACTGCTTAGTCAGGATCCCTTCTTTGCCTTCCTCTCTGTCTTCCTTTAATTTACATTCTGGATATTTTGGTTGCATTTGAGGACACATGTTTTTGTTTGTGGTGGCGTGAGGCCCATACCTTTTGTGTGCTACTTTTGTTTGTGTTTCGTGTATATATATGGGCTACTCTATTTAAAATTGTGTTAATACTGCTTTTCTGTTGATGTTTGAGCTTATGGCTCCTTTTATTTTAAATTGCAAAAATGATTTCGACCCGTCCAAAAATTTTTGCCACCTCTCATGTGTTGAATGTGGCTGTTGTTTTGCAAAATTTAAGTCTCGGTTCTAATCAATATCGATGACTTGAATAGTACTTACAATCGAATGAACATAAATGTACGGCTACGATGAGGCCAAATGAAGTTGCATAGATAATATGTGAACTCTTTGCATCTCGTTGTGATTAGCCATTTATCAAATCGATTCTCTTGTGATGATCATTGCACACTAGCGAAAGTGTGGAGTCTTGTTTGATTGTAGTGTCAATGCCTAGTGTGATAAGCTTACTTTGAACCATGCATGATAGATCTTAGAATTTGCCCCGTTGCTCCGGTCAACTAAGTGATGCTATGTCTTGATATGATCTTAGGCAACTTCTAAGAGTGTGAGCCAATTTGACATATACCTCTTTTGTGACCTACCTTGTGAGCGTGTGATTCTCTTTTGAACACCCCTTGAGCCTTACCTTTCTTTGGAAGAAACTTGATGCACACGTAACCTTTCTTTATCCATTACCCATAATCCTCATGATGTTGTGGTTAGTTGAGTAGCCAACTTGGGTCAAAAGCCTAAGTTGGGGGTGTGGTGAAAAGAAAATGCAAATCAGAAAGTGCAAGAAAGTCCCTCTTACCTATGGTTTTGAGAAAAATAGAACCCTTCCATACAAAAAAAAAAAGAGAAAAAGAGAAAGAAAAAGAAAAAGAATGAAAAAGAAAGTTGTGGAATAAAGTACAAAAGAAATGGGGTTCCCAAACAGTCCATGGAAAATGAATAATAGGATGACTTGTGAGCACTAAAGAGAATGATTAAGGGAAAGGAAAGGAAGTGTTGTGAGCAGCACATTTCATGAGGATGAAAGTCACTGAGTCTAAATGACCATACCTTTGCACTCAGCCCCATTACAAGCCTCAAAAAGACCTTTTTGATCTTGAGTGAGCTGAAACAAATGCTAATCGGAAAATACGGGCAAACCTATGGGTGAAAGGCAGCAGTGTGTTCTTCCTTGTGAGAGTGAGTGTTGTATTTGATTCTGAAACTCTAAATGATTAAACCTTTGTGTGTGAAATTGGAATCATTCTTTGTGTGAGGGCATTTGAACACTTTAGTTGAGTTGAACTTGCATTTGAAGCAAGTATTGTGAGCATGAGATTCTTTGATATTGGTGAGTCACAACTTGAATATTTGAGTACACATTTGATCTTTGCATAAGTAACCTGAGTCTTTTTGTGTGCATTCATGATTGAGTCTTGTGTAGCACTGTTCGAGACACACTTTTTGAATGGCTGAACTTGAGTTTGCTTGAGGACAAGCAAAAGTTTAAGTTGGGGGTGTTGATGAGTCCACAAATTGGAATCATTTAGGGCTATATTTTGATAGAATTAGTGTCCTCAAACGAATATTTTGTCTCAATATCTGATAAAGACCCTTAAGTTTTAGGTATTTGGAGTTTGAGGGAAAGCATGGACACTACTTAGCAAAAAGGAACAAAGGCAGCTAAAAAGAACGAAGAAATGAAGATCTATGAATCGCTAAACCCATTGGGCGATTCGCCAAAAAATCTTAGTCTCGCCTTTTGTTCCAATGTGCTGAGCCCTGAAGGAAAGGATCAAATCGACGGTGAAAAGGAGCAGTCGGCGTCTCACCGAGCAGTTCTGCAAAGCAGTACTATGTCACCCAATAATCTAAAATACAATGATGCTGAAGGCTAACACAAAATGGCGATGAACTACACCAAACGGCGAATCGCTGAGTTGATCGGCGATTCCGACTAATGTCGCCCTATGATCCACTGCAGCACAAATTTTTGAAAACTATAGATACTCGTTGAGAGTTGTAGCTTAGTATCAGATTCTTTACAGTGGAACAATTATTATTATTTTCATATAGAATAGTACTTTTAATTTTTGCTCTAAGTTTGGAGAGGGTTTTGAAGAACTTGAGATTCAAAGGGTTTTATCTCCAAGAATTTGGGTTTGGTTCTCTTGGATTCTTCACTCTTTGCTTGTTTTAAGACTTAAATCTTCATACCTATTTGAATACAAACTCATATAGGTATACATTTCTATCTCTTATATATGTATGGCTAAAAACCCCAATTCTTGGGGTGTGATTTAGTTAATATGGGTTAAGATAATTATTGGGTCTTGCTTGCTGATAATTTAATCATAGTTTAATTGTGATTTAGTTTAGTAGTTGTCGATGAATTTAATGAATTTGTAATTGCAAATACAAGTTTATTATGTGTTTTCAGCTTGCTCAAGAGAGAGGTTGTAAAACTAAAACTACTAAATTGATGGCCAGTGTGAGTGGGTTGACATGAGGTTTAGTTCGAGAGAGTGAACCCTAGTCCCATGTCCACACACTCAGCTCGAGAGAGTGAGTGGGTTAAGACGTAGGCTGATCTTCATGCGGCAAGTGGATGTTCGAGAGGAACGCATTTGAAACGGGGTAAGTTGCTCGAGAGAGAGCTTATCCCCTTTAAAGTTTAGCCTAGTCACAATTATTCTATGAATCTTCTATCGAAAGCATATACCCAGTAATCTAGCTGAACCCGTATTCCCGTCACATCCCAAGGATTTCCTCTTATTACTTAGAAATCTTTGTTTATTTTGCTATTTTTACTTACTAGTGACAAAACCCCATTGGTAATTGACACTTTTGTGTCCCCCCTTTAATTTACAATGTTTTTAATCGTTAATGTCTTTAGCTATGACTATTTAGAATTAATTTTATTTTTCTATTAATTCTCAGGACCACTCTCTTGGGAACGATCCCAACCCTTGGTTGGGTTACTAAACTATTGTACGATCGTAGACACTTGCATCGAAAGTTATGTCTTGATTACGCAAACATAAGTGAGTCCTCCAGATTCGAGGACATATGAGAGTCTTTAGCAGTTTCTTTCATGTCATTTTATGTTTCGGACTATGTTGAAGGCCTGTGACCCTATTATTGATTTTTGATTGTATTAGATGGTTATGTGAGACAAAGTTAGACTTCCACTGTTTTAAATAAAGTTTTCAATTGTATGGATTAAAAGTTTTAAATTTCGTGCCATTTTCTTATGTCTGATGTTATGAATGCTATGAGGCTTGTATGAGGCTTTTAGGAGTCTTGTATGCCATGTCACATCCAAGGTGTAGGCTCGGGTCGTGACAAACATGATATTAGAGCACAAGATGTTGGGATGGTTTTAAGGATTGATGTCTCACAAGCCACGTCTAGTAGAGTCTTGTTCATAGTTTGAAGCGCGCCACATTTATGAATGAGAGGCTATAAGACGTTAGGAAACTTCCCTTTCTTCATTACTCTTAAGTCGTGCCATAAAGTTTAACTCTATAAAGTCCCTTTCCTAACCCTTCTCTTGTGTCTTTAGGAAATGAATACACAAAGGGCGAATGCTAGTAGGGTGGAAGAGGAGAATGTGAACCAAGGAGTTCTTCAAGGCCCTCAAGTTTCTCAAGGTAACCAAGCTCCTCAAGATCCTCAAGCTCCTATGGATGAGGGGGCTATGGCCAATGTGAAAATAAGAACGACTCTCCAAATATTGACTCAAGCCATGACAACTCAAGCTCAAGCAATGACAACTCAAGCTCAAGCCATGATGGCTCAAGCTTCTAGGGAAGTTGTTGCTCTGGCTAATCCAAATGTGAATTTGACCACTTCAAGGATAAGGGATTTTACTACGATGAATCCCCCCATGTTCCATGGCTCCAAAGTGGAAGAGGATCCCCAAGGGTTTATTGATGAGGTCTATAAAGTGCTTGATGCTATGGGAGTCTCTCCACAAGAGAAGGCGGAATTAGCCACCTACCAATTGAAGGATGTGGCTCAAGTATGGTATGAGCAATGGAAGGGTGAGTGACCCTTAGGAGCGGGCTCGGTAGATTGGGAATTTTTTAAGTCGGTCTTTCTTGATAGATTCTTTCCCCTACAGTTGAGGGAGAAAAAAAAATGCAAGAGTTCATAAATCTTTGACAAGGGGGTTTGAGTGTGAAAGAGTACGCCCTTAAATTCACTCAATTGTCCAAGTATGCTCCAGCCTTTGTGGTGGATTCTAGGGCCAAGATGAACAAATTTGTTATGGGAATATCCGACTTGGTAGTCAATGAATGTTGTTCAGAAATGCTCATCCCAAGTATGAATATTTCATGCCTCATGGTTCATGCCGAATAAATTGAGGAACAAAAGATCAAGCAAGTGAATAGGGAAGTAAAGAGGGCTAGGACCGATGACAAGAATTCTTCCAAGAGTAGGTCCGATGAACAAGGTCTACCAAGGTTCGAAAAGAGATCTTCCAACCAAGATTCTTCAAGTACTCCTAGAGTTAACCAATAGAAAGGTGGTGGACCTCCATTTCCTAAACCTACTTGCACCAATTGTGGAATGAAGCACCATAGGAAGTGCCTAGCCGGTACAAGTGGGTGTTATGGTTTTGGAAAAAGTGACCATCAAGTGAAAGATTGCCCTACACTTACGGCAAAAGGAAGAGTGGCCAAGAAAGCTTCTCTTAATGGTACGGTTCCTATTCCTCCAAATTATGGTCATTTCTATGCACTCCGATCTAGAGAGGACAAAGGAGCCTTTCCGGATGAAGGCACCAGTATGTTGATAGTTCCTCAATAGATGTGAATGTTTTATTAAGGTCCCTATGCTATTGGTGTGGTTTTCATGTTTGCCTTAGTATGGATTTGCTCCCAAGGGGGAGATGGTATGGTTGGAAGGCAAGGTTGTTGAGAGTTCCAATATCCTTATAACTTTCTTCTAGTCCTATTCAAGCTTGAGACCAAGAGTTCCTTGTGGATTGTTTCATGTTTTGGAGTCATGTGTGAATTATGTGTTTCCATGATCTCCTTATGTTATGCATATTCTTGATTGAATTCATGTTTAATGAGAAAATGAGTTTTGATGATTTATGTGTTCCTCATGTTGAAGTGCATTTAGTATGAGTTGCCTATATGCTTCATGAGATGAATTGTGAACATGCTTAAATGTGCTTTTGAGAGTAATTGCATAATATGCTTAATGATGTTATGATGAGCATGATTTGAGTTGGAGAAGGTAATTCCTCCAATGAAATTATAAATGTTGAAGTTTTCATGCATGATGGGTTGTTAGATGTAGTTCCTACTTCCTTGTGTTGTATTGAGTATATTGAGATGGAGTTGATGATTCCTCCTATGATTGTGCATTATTTTGATGTTGCATACATGATGGGCTGCTAGCCTTGAGTCTTTAATTCCATAAGATGTTTAAAGTGTCATTCGAGGATGAATGTTCCCAAGGGGGAGATAATGTAACGCCTCGGAAATTAGTAGGTTAAACTAGAGCCTAAACGAGAGGGTTAACGTCAAGGGTTAAGGGCAAGGGCTAAGGATTTTGGGTGAGGGCCATGACTATGGGGCCAAGGCTGCCTAAAATGCACCTAGCCACTGCCTACCATGAACACGAGGGTCTTCACGTCCCGTGGTGGCACCCGTGGTTGGTGAGGCAGTGTGCCCCAAAAACTCCCCAAGCCAAGGCTTCCCTTCACAAGCCACTTCATGGATCATGGTGAAGACCACGGAATGTAGGAAGGATCGTGGGGTTTCCTTAGCCTCATGGGAGGCATGACAAGTTGGGGAGGCTACTGGTCAAGGGACCACGGACACCACCACGGTTAAGTTAGTCGTAGTCCCTTGGACGGGGCTGCCTAGTCGAGGGTCATTTAGTAAATTCCTAATTAATTGGTTAGTTAATGGGGTCAATTTTAATTGTTTTATTTCACATATATAATTATTTTAAGTCATTAAACACTTCATTTACTTCATTATTCCCAAAAACCCAAATCAAATTAAAAGTTCATCTCCCTCACAATATTTCTCTCTCTAGAAGTTCCCAAAGAAGAAGTGGAGGCTAGGGCTTGAAGAAACAACGTCTTTCTTCTCAAATTTAGGGGAAAAATCCATTAAGGCATGGTAGCTTTTCATCTATGGGTATCTTTCATCCATAGAATCTCTTCAAAACTAGATTTCAAAGCTTCGAATTTGCCCAAAAAGTTAGGGTTTCACTCTAAGTCATGGGCTCCTTCTTCAAACGTTTTCAATGGTTTAATTATGAAGTATTATGATTGAATTGATGTTTAATTGTTGATTTATGATGAAAAACCTTCCAATAACCCATGAATTTCCTAAATTACTAAATTGTGACGTCATGATATGGGTTGATTGATTATGGAAGCATGTGAATAGATTATCTCTATATTTATTGAGTTTATGGAATTATGTCATTATTCATGCCTAAATTGTAGTAATTATAGGTGTGTTGGTGAATTATAGTTCATGGCCTTGAAGTGCAAATTATGAAGAATGTTGTATAATCATGATGCTCATGTATATGTTTTATGATTCTAATGAAAGTAATGTGATCATGACTACAATTCAATTGTGATATTATTGAAAGGTTATTCTCAATTATACACATGTGAATGATGTTGATATGTTGTGAAAGGTTTCTTCAATGTAATGTTATACCTTGAATTGGTAGGCTTAGGTTATCCTCTTCTTGAGTAAATGAAAGTAATATTAATTATTGTACCTTGAATTGGTAGGCTTAGGGCATCCTCTTCTTGGGTACCTAAAGTATCTTGACTTAATGAACATTGAATCGGTAGACTTTATGGTGGTAGCCCTTTCATAAGTGATTAATGAAGTATTCTAAGGCTTTGTCGTGAATCGGTAGACCTAATGGTGGTAGCCCTTTCATGATGAGTCTATGAACTAGTATAATGATGAACCTTGAATCGATAGACCTAATGGTGGTGGCCCTTTCCTGAGGATTCAATGAGCTATCCTAATAATGTACCTTGAATCGGTAGACCTAATGGTCGTGGCCCTTTCATGTGTAATAATGTACTTTGGGTCGGTAGACCTAATGGTGGTGGCCCTCTCAAGTATATTAATGTTAATGAAAATGAACTACTCTATGGGAATTTAAAGCTTAGTACCGAGTGGATATTGTAAGGCGGAAGCTCTCCCTACATTAGGCCGGGTTTCAATGAACACCTTCCTTATCCCATAACTATGTGCCCACATAGGTTATAGCTAGTGGATCCGCCAAAGCTAAAATATTACCGGTTCTACCTTAGGCAAGTAAACCAACTCTTTTTGGTGTGGGACATGACATCGGATTCCATGGTTTGCTCACATGGTCTATGTCGGTTAGGGCTTATTCCCATCATATGAGTTACGTGCTATGGTTACTCAAGAGGTTCTATGAAGTGTGGGTGGTAGTATGGGATGCCATTCATGCCTTGCACGAGTATGCTTTGAGAGGGCTATGGTGTGTTCCTCTAATGCTTAACTTAGGTTGTTATTATGAGTTGCTTTCCTTGTCATGACTTATCGAATATGAATGTTCCTTGTTTATGGTGGCCTCAAAGGGATACTTAGTATGAATGGTATTATGGGATGCCATTCATACATTGCACAAATATAACTTAGGGTTGTCTAAGATGATGAATCTATTATGATATGATGACTTATATGATGATTATACTTGTGACTCATGTTTTACACTAAAAGTACATGATGATTCTCAAACTTGTTGAACGCATGGTTTTCAACCAAAATGTCCTTTTTAGCATGATTTTTTCATGGCTATCATACTTTGTATATTTTTGTGCTAACCCATATTTCTTCTACATTTTTCTACAAAGTGTAGGTTTCGAATCGTAAGGTGATTTCTTTGGAGTAAAGCTTGGATTGACTATTTCCTAAGCTTATGGTGAGTCCTCAAGATTCGAGGACATATGAGAGTCTTTAGTAGTTTCTTTCATGTCATTTTACGCTTTGGACTATGTTGAAGGACTGTGACCCTATTATTGATTCTTGATTGTATTAGATGGTTATGTGAGACAAAGTTAGACTTTCACTATTTTCAATAAAGTTTTCCATTGTATGGATTAAAAGTTTTAAATTCAGTACCATTTCCTTATGTGTTATGTTATGAATGCTATGAGGCTTGTATGATGCTTTTCGGAGTCTTGTACGCCGTGTCACATCCGAGGTGTAGGCTCGGGTCGTGACAAAAATAAATAAATTGATGGTGTTGGTATTGTAAAATCACAAGACAATGATTGGTAGATGATGGTAGGTGTGGTTTTATTATGTGGAAAAGGTTTCACTTCTACATATTCGTTTCATAGTTACAACTCTTTATATATATAGGTTAGTTCTGTATATTATATTCATTGTTGAAATTTCATTCTAGGATATGAATCCAATTTTGGTATATTAAGATATATATTAAATATTAGGTGAATTATATTATATGAATATTATTAAACTTATGGTACTTGAGTAAATTTAGACTTAACATCTAGGCGTGAGTTTAGGAAATATGAGACATGACATATTAATTTGTATCAAAATTAGGAGTTTGATTATAGACATGAGTGGAATTACTAGGCATAGGATAAACATATAATAATATGGGTGTCTATGAACTCGCGTGCTTAGAAATATTGCATAATTGGTAGTTTAGGAGTGTTCCGAAGCTTTGCAAAACGGGAAGGAAAAATCTTGAGGATTCATGGTACGTGTTCGACATTCAAGATATTTTAAGACTTTTAAACTTCGTTGTAGGATATTTTCCTAATTAAAGATTAAAAAGGAAATAGACAACTAGTAAGGGTGAAAGATGGGGGTCTCGTACCAATTGTCTAACGGGCATTGGTATGAGTACCAATGTTATAAAGAGAAAGTTTATTACTATAGAATGCGGATTTTAATCCGAGAATGCCAAAGCATATGGGCATTAGCTTGTGTATTATTGAATTGATTTCTTATATGTGATTGTGTTCTTTATTGAACCCGTATATCTGTGATAGTTGAGGTGGTTATGTATTACGCTGATATTTGATTGATTGAGATGCATCATCATCCCCTTTATTTGAAATCAAATTGTGCACATACATTGACATGAGATTGAGTATAAGTTGGTATGAGTCCACAATTTAGACTCATTTAGGGCTATATTTTAATAGAATTAGTGTCCTCAAATGCATATTTTGTCTCAATAACTGATGTAAACCATTAAGTTTCAGGTATTTTGATTGAGAGACAAAGCATGGATGCTATGAAGCAAAAAGGAACAAAGCAGCTGAATGAATAGAGAAAAGACTTCCTGAGGATCACCTAAACTACTAGGTGAGTCGCCGAAAGGTCCTAAATCCCGCCCAATGTTCTAGTGTGCTGAGCCCTAAAGGAGAAGGTCAAGTCTGCTATGAAAAAGAGAAGTCGATGCATCGCTGAGAAGTTCCACAAAGAAGTACTCTATCTCCCTATGCCTCAAAACGCGAGAATGCTGAAGGTAAAAGCAGAAAGACGATGAACTAGACTAAAGGGCGGACACCGAGTGTGTCGGCAATCCCGACTAACTGCGCCGAATGGTCCTTCGTGACACATTTTTAGACAACTATAAATATTAGTTTAAATTTTTATCTTAGTATGCAATTTCATATACAACATTTTATTTTTCTATGTTTCAAGTAGAGAGACCTTGTTCTTAGTTTTTGAAGATTTGAACACTTCCAATTCCAAGAAATTAGAAGTGGATGTTGAAGATTCTTCATCCTAGACTCGTTTAAAGTGAAAATAAATCATACCCAGTTGATGTTACTTCGATTTGGTATCATTTTCTTCTGTTTCTCTATGTCTAGCTAAAACCCCAATTCTTGGGGTGTGATTTTGTGAATATGGGTTAAATTTACTGTAGGGTGCTGCTTATTGTTAGTATATTTGATGTTTAAATGTAATTTCATTTAGTAGTTGTGTTTGAACTTAATGAGATTGTAGTTTCAAATACTATTTCATCTTAGTATTTTGGGCTTGCTCAAGAGAGAGGTTTTAAAACTAAGACTACTAAATCAATAGCCGGTGGTTATTGGGTCATCGTGGGTTCAGCTCAAGAGAGTGAATCTTAGGCCCTCTCCCACACTTTCAACTCGAGAGAGTGTTCGAGAGAAATCGAGTTGATTTGGGGTAAGCTGCTCAAGAGAGAATTTACCCCCACAAAAGTCTAACCTAGTTACAAATATTCAGCGATGGACTATCAATAGCATATACCCGATAGTGTCTTTTATCCCATATTCCTATCACATTCCAAGAATCCCGTCTCCTTATCTCGTTTCCTTATATTTTTGTTATTTTTGTTGAGTAGCTAATACAAACCCTTATTGATAATTGATGCTTACGTCACCCCTTAGATTTAGTATATTTTTATTAGATGATGTTTATAGCTATGACTAATTAGAACTTGATTTTACTTTTCTATTAATTCTCAAAACCGCTCCCTATGGGAATGATCCTAACCCTTGGTTGGATTATATCACTACATGCGATCGTTGGCACTTGAACCGAAGTAGTGTCCTGATACGTGAAGTCAAAATGGCGCCACTGCCAGGGAGTGGTGTTATTTGAGAATTTATAGTTAAGTAGGATATTTGTTCTTGTTAGTCTTAGTTTACTTACTTAATTTTTAGTTTTGTATTTTGCTTGTTTGACCTTTGAAATATAAGAGGTGAGTATGTCAAGCAGTACTCGTGAGCAAATGGAGTTTCTTCCATTAGAAGTAATGATGTATAGGGATCGCATTCTAACCTTCAAACAATTGGAAGGTGAACGGATTCATGAAGCATGGCAAGGTTTAAATCGCTTCTAATTTGATACGCCACTCATGAAATTCCCGATATAGTCCTCCTGGACTGCTTCTACAGGAGTCTTGGTCGAAGAAACAAAGCATTGGCTGACCAACTCATTCCAGGTGGTATTACATAGCATCCTTATGCTATAGCAGCCCACCTTCTTGATCACATGGCTGAATCAAACCAAGAAGTAGAGAAGGAATTCATGTTTGCCACGCTGATGACTCAGATGGATGAGTTGGCCAAAAAGATAGTGGAGATTGAAGTTCGATGCAAAAGTAAGGACAGATACGTCCCCCCTCATGAGCAAAGAAAGCCCAAGGACAATGAGGGTAAATGTGTCGAAGGAATGCTCTTAATCATTCTAAAAAAGGTAAGTGAGCATGATAGGGTGTTGGAAGAGATGAAGGAGAACATCAAAGTGATAAAATAGATGATTGGTTCTCATTCCAGATCCATTCAGCTGCTCAAGAACCTTACGGGTCATGTGATGCCTCATCTCCATCCGCCAGAAAGAAGGGGGTTGCCAAGTGATGTTTTGACTTACCTCAAAAGTGAAGTTTAGGTGTTAACCCGCGTTGTGCCACGACGTTAACTAAGGCGCTGTTTGGGAGGCAACCCAAATCCCTTGACAGCTTTAATTTCGTTTTAGTAATAATGGTGTTTTGATTTTGCAGGTTGAAGTGTGGATAGTGATTGAAAAGTGTAGGTTGGCGATAATAAGTCCAATCGGCAAATCATAGAAGAGGTCGGCAACGCTAATCCAGACCACCGTTAAACTCAAGAAATTCTCACATCAGAGTATGTAACAATCGGCAAGCACAAGAAAAGTAGTGGCGAATTGCCGACTAGGTCAGTGATCCCGATGTAAACCACTGTTAGACCCTCACTTTGACTGAAGGTCCTGTAAAACTCGATGAGGTAAGTAACCACTTGGTGCTTCGCTGAGTGGATCGGCGGTTGCAACTAACATTGCCGAATGGATCTGAACTGGATTGTTATTAATTGCCAAAGGTTTCAAAGTTTCAAGCTCTTCACCTCTCCTCAATTTCAAACTTCACAAATTCACACCTCGGTAAGTATTTTCAATATTTTTGCATTACAAGTATTTTGGTCATTGATTTGTGCTTGAAGTTGGATTACATCACCGCCTAGCTCTTCAAATATCATTTTAATCAGTAAATAAGATTGGTCTTCTAAACCCCGAACTTATTTTTATTTGTTCTCATATGCAAATAAACTGATCGTATTGTCGTGTGCTGGGCCTCTATGATAAGATCTGATTGTTCAAATGCCTGTTTTAATTTGAAATCCCGTATGCTTGTGCGTTGAAGTGATTTAAAATTTTATGTGAGTGTGCGTGCATGTTGTCTAGCTTGGCAAAACCGAGAGAAATCTGAGTATCCTGGGATGATTGGTGCTATGGGTCTTAACTTAATTTAACTTGTACATGCTCTGATTTTGGTTTTGGGAGTTGCGGGGTTGAATTCAAGAAGTTGGGTTGAAAATAGGCACGTTAGGTCGTTTGGCGAGCTCGGACGAGCTTGTCGAAAAACTCAGCGGTTCACCTAATGTGCCCATCTTACCTTTAAATTCATACTATATATGTCGTTGGTTTCTGTAACTTTTGGCGAGAAGCTTGAGGTCACCAAAAGCACTCGGCGACTCGTCGAAAGTATTCTTGATCGCCCTTTGTCTGCACTCCTGAACCCTTGTTGCATTGTAACTAGTGTTCATAAGTTATCCTATTATTCACTTTCCATGGATTTTTTTTCAGGAACCCCATTTCTTTTGCACTTTATTCTGCATTTTTCTTTTTCATTCTTTTTCTTTTTCTTTATTTTTTTTATATGGAGGGGTTCCATTTTTTCTTAAAACCATGGGTAAGAGGAGACTTTCCTTGTACTTCTTGACTTCCCCTTTTCTTTTCACCACACCCCCAACTTAGGCCAAAAGCCTAAGTTGGCTATTCAACTAACCACAACTTCATGAGGATTATGGGTGATGGATAAAAAAAGTTCTAGTTTTCATCAAGTTTCTTCCAAAGAAAGGTAGGGCTCAAGGGGTGTTCAAAAGTGGTTCACACATTCACAAGGAGGATGTGGGAATCACTTCCACATCTTTCTTTGTATCTCTTAGTACCCGAGCTCATCTACACAACTTGGTAATTAATATCGGGAATTGAAGTGAGGTCTGGCTCTGCCTTGCACGCATGAGTATCTCTGAAGCGATGATTTCACCCAAGTTCATCTGAGTTTCCTCTATGATGCAACCCATGCAAGCTGCCTTGGCAAGGCGAATAATCAACTTATTCTTGGATGGCATGATTGTGCTGCTGATAAAATCGAACTAGAACCTTGCTGCTATGTTTGGTTCTTTCTTTTCAATCGGAACTCCTTTCGCCAACCACTTCGGAGTATCGTATGAAATTAGTGGGGCTAACCACTTTTTTATCTCATCCAGTTTCTTTGTTCTGATCAAGTGCTGGCAGTGATCCCCAATATTCGTGGACATGCCCAAGACCACGTTAATCACCTCTCTATCACATTTCACCATCCTGCCTCTAACAACCACATAGTCTACTTCTTTGAATCCTGCTGCTAGCTACTTTTTCTGGGGTATTAGTGCACTGTATGCACTATAGAACTCTCTTACCCAGTTTGGAATATAAGGGCCATGGGGCTTGGTGAAGATTTGGAACTTATGGTATCTTAGGTATTCCATTATTTATGGGTTCCTGTCTATAATCTCGTCAATGGACAAATGCTTTTCCTCCAGAATTGTTCTCAGTCCTTCAGCTTTTACTCGATTCATTGACTTAGGCGGAGGACCCTGCATTGGAGGCGCTAACACCATTGCTTGCTCTGGAACTGGAGATGTAGGAGTGGTAGGCTGGGTATTCCTGACCCTAGTTGGATCATTCAGCTTTTTAGTTCGCCGCTTAGTCCTCTGTGCTATTAACAGATCATCCTTATCAGAACCTACATCTTCGCTTTCAGATTGGTTGGGGTCACTTTTATAAAAGCCATCACTGTCAGTGCTTGCATCTGACCGTTCCAGGCTCTTATCCTTGCCCTTGCCTTTCCCACCAGTTGTGGAAAGTTTAGCAACCTTGCTTCTGGATGCAGCTGCATCCTTATTGATTTTATTCCCTTTTGTTTTACCTTAGGGTGACCTGCTTCTTCGTGCAACTTTAGATCTAGCCATTTTTGCAAAGAATTGGGAAGAAGTTTGGAGAGACTAAATCAAATTTATGGGGACACAATTGCAGAAAAACTATCCGATCAGATCGGTGAACGCCAAGTTGCTTTTGCGAGCTAGACTGAGCTCGCTAATAGGAGTTGGGTCAAGAATGATAACAAGTTGGTGATGGGAAAATATTTCGGTGAGTCGCCGAAGGCTTTTGACGTCTGAAGACTTTTCGCTGAAAGTTACAGAGTCCATATCATCAGTAGAATGAAGTTAAAGGCGAGATGGGATCATTAGGCAAACCGCCGAGGGGTTTCCCAACCTATCTTCTCGACCTCAACCCCACAACCCACTAAAACACAGTCAAAACATGCACTAGATCAATTAAGCTTACAGTTTTCCCGACCTTTGCCCAACTTAAACAGTATGCAGGGGCACCTCATAAAATTTCATTCATACTAAATCATCAGATTCGCGAATCAAAAAAGTCACTTGAATAGTCTAAATTTATCAGAGAGGCACAGTACACGACATAGGATAAAATTACTTGCAATGAGAGTATAAATATCACAATTAAATGCAGGGTTTGGAGAACTAACCTTTTAGGCAGATTAAGTCAAGACTGTGATGCTAGGTAGCAGATTAGTAAAAATCCAAACACTACTAAATAAGCTAAAATACTCACTAGATGTGAAAATTTTGAAAATACTAAGTAGGTGCGATTTTGCGAAAATCGAGAGTGAGAGATTATGAAAAGGGCTGAAAGTCAAAACCTGTGGCTTTATAAAAACCATCTAGATCTCACCCATTAGGCGATATTAGTTAATTTCGCTCTGTTACTCGATGATCCACCGAGTGCTTATCTACCTTGTAGAGTTTTACAGGACCTTCAGTCAAAGTGATGATCCAAACGGAGGTCTTTGTCGGGGTCGCCGATCTAGTCGGCGATTCGCCAATTGGACTTGTGTAATTCATCTTGTACTTTTCACAAACTTTTCATGCCCAATCCTACAAAATCAAGACACTTTTACTTCAAAAATAACAAATTACAAACATTTAAGGGTTTTGGGTTGCCTCCCAAACAGCGCCTTAGTTAACGTCGTGGCACGACGGAAGTCAGCACTCAAACTCCATCTTTGGGGTTAGCTGTGGTATCACTAGGAAACCCCCTGTTTTGTTGCAGGTGGAGATTGGGCGATGCATAACCCATGAGGTTCTCGAGTAGTTGGATAGCTCTGGAATGAGACCAAATCATCCGCTTCATTCCTTCAATGCCTTCCTTCATTCCTTTCACCTCTCTATCTTGCTCAGTCACCTTGTGGAGAATGATTGAGAGCATTCCCTCAAGGTGTTTAACTTCATTGTCCTTGAGACTTCTTCGCTCTTGATGGGGGATGTATTTATCCTTCATCTTACACTGGACTTCGATCTTCACCATCTTTTTGGCCAACTCATCCATCTGAGTCATTAGGGCGGCCAACATGAAGTCTTTTTCTACTTCTTGGTTCGTTTTAGCCATTTGATTAAGCAGTTGAGTTGCTATCGCATATGGTTGTTTCGCAATGCCTCCCGAAATGAGTTGGTCAACCAACCTCTTGTTTCCAGGACCAAGACTCCTGTAGAAACAGTTAAGGAGAGCTATGTCGGGAATGCCATGATTTGGACATTGATTGATTAGTTCATCAAACCTTGCCCATGAATTGTGGATCTGTTCACCTTCCAATTGCTTGAAGGTGAGGATATGATCTCGGAAGATCATTACCTCTAATAGAGGAAATGCCATTGGCTTTCGAGTATAGCTCGCCATGCTCGCTTCCCCTATTTGGATACAAACTAACTAACAAAAAAAACAAAAGATTATGTGAGTAAACTACAGCTAAGAAGAGAAAAATTTCTACTAATCTAAGAATTCACAAGTAACACCACTCCCCGGTAACGGCGCCATTTTGATGTTTGCGTAATCAAGGATACAACATCCAATGCAAGTGTCTACGATTGTGCAATAGTATAATCACCCAACCAAGGGTTGGGATCGTTCCCAAGAGAGTGATTTTGAGAATTAATAGAAAAATAAAATTAGTTCTAACTAGTCGTAGCTAAAGACATTAACGATTAAAAAATTGTAAATTAAAGGGAGACACAAGTGTGTCAATTAACAATGGGGTTTTTGTCACTAGTAAGTAAAAACAACAAAATTAACAAAGAAATATAAGTAATGAGAGGCGATTCTTGGGATGTGATAGGAATACGGGATAGACTGAATCATTGGATACAAACTTTTGATAGTAAATTCATTGAGTATTTGTGACTAAATTAGACTTTAAAGGGGATAAGCTCTCTCTCGAGCAACTTACCTCGTTTCAAGTGGGTTCCTCTCGGACACCCACTTGCCACATAAAGAACAGCCTCTGACCTAACCCACTCACTATCTCAAGCTGAGTGTGTGGACATGGGACTAGGGTTCACTCTCTCGAGCTAAACCTCATGTCGACCAACTCGCACTGGCCATCAATTTAGTGGTCTTAGTTTTACAATCTCTCTCTCAAGCAAGTCGAAAGAACATATATGAAACTATATTTGCAACTACAATCTTATTAAGTTCATCCATAACCACTAAATGAAATTACTTTTAAACTATGAATAGACTACCAGCAAACAAGACCTAACAGCCAATCTAACCCATATTCACAAAATCACACCCCAAGAATTAGGGCTTTTAGCCACACATCAAGAGATAGAAATTTATACCTAAATTAGCTTGCATTCAAATGGGTATGAAGATTTAAGTCTTGTTACAGACCAAGAATGAAGAATCCAAGAGACCCAAGTCCAAATCCTTAGAGATGAAACCCTCTTCTTCTTCAAGTTTTCAAAACCCTCTCAAACTCAGAGCAAAAATAAAAAGTACTAAAAATTATATTAATTGTTCCACACTAAAAATCTGATGCTAAGCTACAACTCTCAACGAGTATTTATAGTTTTCAAAAATCTATGTTGCAGCGGATCATTCGGTGACATTAGTCGAAATCACCGATCACCTCGGCGATTTGCCCTTTGGTGTAGTTCATCGCCGTCTTGTACCATCCTTCAACATCGTCGTGCTCTGGGTCATTGGGCGACATGGTACTGCCTCACGAAAGTTCTTGGCGATGCACCGATTGCTCTCTTTTTCCGCCGACTTGATCCTTTCCTTCAGGGCTCAGCACACTGGAACAAAAGGCGAAGTAAGACCCTTCGACGACTCACCGAATGGACTCGGCGATCCTCAGGCCTTCATTTCTTCATTCTTTTCAGTCTTTTCATCCTTTTTGCGATGTAGTGTCCATGCTTTCTTCAAACTTCAAATACCTGAAACTTATGTGTTTTCATCAGATATTGAGATAAAATAAACATTTGAAGACATAATTTCTATTATAATATAGCCCTAAATGAGTCCAATTTGTGGACTCATCAGTATCCCATCATGCATGCAACATATCTAAATGCACACAACCAAGTAAGAAAAACTTCAATTCCAAGCTAAACACATTCAATGCAACACAAGGGAGTAGGAATTACTTCTACCAACCCAAAATGCATGAAATTCTAAATCTACTCATTTCAAGGAGGAACTAACATCTCATAGCTAAAACATGCTGAAGACACACTCATGGAGCCTAAATAAAATTTACTCTCAAAAGCATTTATTCAAGGAGGAATCTTTCAACTCCAAAACTAAAGCATGCTCATATATTCATCTCATGAAGTCTATATGCAAATCTACTCAAATGCACTACAACATAAGGAAAATAATGTATATAAGTCATTTCTAACAAGACCTAAGCATTTTCATGAACATGCATATATGGAAATAATGGTAACACAACTACACATGACCCCAACACATAACACAATGAAGAGGAACTTATCATCTCAACCTAGAATAGGAATAGAAGGAAAATGGATGAGGACATTGGGACATCTCATTGGCCCTTGGCCTCCAAGTAGCACCCTCACCTAAACTACACTCCATACCTTTTCATTGAACCACTTCTTTGTTCTTCTATTTCTTAACTTACCGGTCTAAGATCTCTACCAGTACTTCTAATTTAGAGAGCTTCTCTTTAAGCAATTCTAGCTCACATGAGCCTACCAAATTGGGACTAAACTTTCTCATACTCACTACACCTCTCAAGGTGAAAATTTCAAGCAAACCTAACTCATGAACATCAAGGATACTTAACGACCTTGCTATCTAAGAACATTATCTCCCCCTTGGGAACACACCTATACAAACTCTTTTAAGCATCATTTCTTTCAATTCTAAGGTCGGAATAAGTAATCACTAAGCTTTCACATCCATCACACAAGATGATTCTAAACTATGGTGAAATACACTTTTACCCTTCTTAGAGGAGTCTATTCACTCAACCCATCTAGGCATTACTTAAACACCCTATTCAACCAATCTATCAACCATACCCCATAACTCATCATGACCAAGTCGGTTTCTACCATCAACCAAACATAGCAATAATGTAACCCATTCACACTATAGACAACATCACAATCTATCATAATTGGCATCACAACTAACCTTTCTCTCTCACTCCTTGTAGCATAAGCCCTTCGAGTACTCATATCCTAAAGACCATTGGATAAGGAATAGGATAGAGACCTTATAGAGTTACACTTTATGACACGACTTAGAGAATGAAGAAGTGAGATTTCCTAAACATCCAATAGCCTCCTATTCATAAATGTGGCGCGCTTCACATTTATGAACAAGACTCTACTAGACGTGGTTTGAGACAATCCAAGAACCATTCTAAACCTTGTGCTCTAATACCAAGTTTGTTACGACCCATGGGTATACCCTAGAAGTAACACAGCGTAATTGACCCCGAAGGGGTCTCATAAAAGCCCGTAGCATAACATGAACATAAGATAATAGAAAAGTGCAGAAAATTTAAAACTTTTTACAATCGAAGTCATTTTTATAAAAGCAAGTGGAAGTCTTTCTATACTTTGTCTCAAACCATCTAATACAACTTTAGAATTAAACTCTTGGGACACAGCCCATACAATAGTCTCAAAAACATGAAATAAAGACATAAAGGAAATGATGGGTTTGTCCTCAAAGCTATGAGGACTCACCAAAATCTTCAACTCCTTTGCTCCTTAGAAACCCATCTTTGAGATTAGAACTCAAGTCTCCAAACCCTACATTTGATTAGAATGTAGGCAAAGTATGCGTTAGTACAAAATGTACTAAATATGTTAGCTAGCATAATCATAAGAACATAAGACAAAGGTTAGTCAATATAAGTCATAATCCAAAATCATATGAAATACTTCATGAAACATAAACTATAAGCATAAGAGACAATATCATAATAATGAGAAAAGTATCCAACATAAGCATAATTTGACTCTTAGTAATCTATACCATAATAGACTATTCTCAAGTAACCTCAAAGCACACTTGTGCAATGCATGAAAGGAATCCCATACTACCCTTCACACTAAGCATAACCTTGAAGTCATCCTGGTCAGATTTACCCTACTTTGGTCTCATTATTAGCTTACTTCATATATACAAGGGAACCGTCACCTTTAGTCAATCATCTCATGTCAAGGAAGGCAACTATAGCATAATCCTATCTAAGCATACATCATATAAGAGATACACCTCATTAGTCACCTTAAGGCAAGATTGTGCCATGCATGAGCAAGACCCCATAATCCTACCCATGCTAAGCTAGAAACTATAGGTTCATCATTCATGTTCATCATCTCTTAACATCATAAAGAAAAAGGTTATCACCTCTTAGTCATGCATGAATTGGAGAGTTATCTAAAACCACAATCCAAACTAATCATGCTCATGTTCACAAGTGTAAGGGGAATCACCTCAAGGCATACACATTTAGTTCATCATGAAGGACAAGGGAAGTCACCTCAAGCCACACATATCATGGAATCATAAAGACAAGGGTATTCACCTCTAGTCATACATACTGTCACGACCCAAAGGTATACCCTAGGTGTAACATAATGTACTTGACCCCGAAGGGTCTCATACAAGCCCTTTGCATATCATATCATAAGATAATAGAAACGTACAGAAAATTTAAAACTTCTTTTATCCATACAATCAAAAAATTTTCATAAGAATGCAAGCGTAAGTCTTTACTGAACCTTTGTCTCAAACCATCTATTAAACACTTGAATAAAAGTCTTGGGACGCAGCCTATATAAAAGTCTAAAACATAAAGAAATGACATGAAGGAAATAATGGGTTTGTCCTGGAAGCTATGTGGACTCACCAAAATCTTCCACTCTTCCTGCTCCTTAGAAACCTAGCCTTCAAAGGAACTCAATCTCTGAAACTCTACATTTGATTAGAATGTAGGTAAAGTATGTGTTAGTACAAAATGTATCAAGTATGATAGCTAGCACAACATCCTAAGAGCATCTCAAAATGGTTAGTCAACATAAGACATAGACATAAGAGATAATAACATAAGCATTGCATAATCTCCAACATAGGCATCATATAATCACAAGTCAACATAAGACATAGTTAATGAGAATAGGAGATACATCAAGTTCATGACATGGTCTTTACTTAGAATTTCATATTTACATACTTCAACCTTTAGTCTTTCATATTACAAGAGAATTACTTCACATGCCACCTCAAACCATACTTGTGCAAGGCAAGAATAGCATCCCATAATACTATTCAAGCTAAGTACACCTTTTTGGTCATTCTTGGGCATAGTCAACATTCATAGTCAAGACCTAGGTTTTGATATCATAAGAGTACTATGCTCCTAAGTAACCTCAAGGCACACTTGTGCAATGCATGGGTGGCATCCCGTAATACCGCACACACTAAGCATATCTTTGAAGTCACTCTATTCATGCTTATTAGTCATGGTGTCATTCTTGACCTACTTCATAAAGACAAGGAACTACCATCCTAAGTCAATCATATCATGGAAGGCAACTATAGAAACAATCCAAGCTAAGCATACATCACATAAGAGGACACTTCATAAGTAGCTTCAAGTCATACTTGTGCCATATATGAATGGCATCCCATGCTACCACTCACACTAAGTACTTCTTTAGGCTATCTTACTCAATGCTTACTATTTATCATTCTAGACTATCAAAGAATAGCACCCTACTAGGCTAGACCTAACTACCACGGAAAACACACTATCATGCAAACCAAACTATACAAGGAAGAATACAAGTATTCCATCCTAGCTACCATGCAAATATTCAATATGATGCATGCTACCCTTAGGGGAGTATGAACCCTCAACCTTAAGCTACCCTTAGGAGAGTATGAATCCTCAATCCTAAGCTACCATGAAATGGTCTTGGCCTAACCAAGTCATTCTACCATGAAGGCATTCTAACAATGCTAGTTCAAGCTACCCTTAGGAGAGTATAGGTCCTCAATCCTAGGCTACCATGCCTACACTAATGCTAGCTACCATGAAGAGCATCCTACAAATGCTAATTCAAGCTACCATGAAAAGCATCCCACAAATGCTAATTCAAGCTAACCTTATGAGAGTATGGTTCCTCAATCCCAAGCTACAATGAGAAGTTCTAATTCATGCTACTTAAACAAGCAATACATGAAGGGATCATATGTCACAACTTCAAGCTATTCTATTATAACATGCTTTGATTCATTTTTGGTGATTAACCTTTCAGTCTAGAACCATTCTATGTGAGAAGACCTTTCACATTCTACATACATGCATTCATATAGTTCTAAGTAGGTCATGTGGGTAAAATCTTTCCACAACAACTCTATCTATTTGTATATCAACTTTTATGCAAGCTACTCATCATATTAGACTTACTCTATAAGCCCTAGTGATCAACATTATGCCTTCAAGACGTACTTTCAAGATTTACTCCACAATCATCATACTAAGCTAGATCACAAGACATATTAGTCACAAGCCTTAGTCATAGGAAATTCTAAGCATAATTCATCATAAAGTCCCAAATTCAATCACTACAATCCATGATCTATCATACATTCATACATCTAGTTCAATTCATGATTTCATATTCCTATCATTAAACAAGTTCTATACATGATAGCAATTCTAGAAGATCTATCAAGAATCATCAATTTCTCTTCACAAGGCATAAACCCACATACTTTGATTTCTAGGGTTAACCATGGAATTCACATAAATTATTCATAATATCATGAATCAACACTAAATTAACCATAACTAAGTATAATCCAACCAATTGGATTCATGCATAACTAAACCTACACATTGGAAGAAACCCTTGCTTAGATTGGGATTCTCCTTCACAAATTTGGGGAGTTCTAGGGGACTCTATGGGTGGAAGAACCCATAGATGAAAATTTAAACATACCTTAGAAAGATTCAGTGTCACTCCTCAAATCCTATTAAGATGGATAGGCACCCGTTGCCGTAAAGGCCCAAGAGAACCAACATGTAACCTGTGCTTACGATGCTTACAACTATGACAATCTTGTGACAAGTTCACATAGGATGCAGCGATACGAACCAACATAAGTAGACCAAAAACTTATATACAAGGCTTGGCCATTGAGGCCACAACTTGTTAAGACGCAGCTGAACCATATACATAAGTCTACAAAGCCTCTAAAAGATAGAAAACCTTAGAGTAGGTCGGGACAGACCCCGCCTTACTCTTAACTATGATACAATACCAAAATGCATCTAACAAGGACTCAGTAAAGCTCCAAATCAATTTGGAGCTCACCAAAAGTAGTTCAGTGTCGTGTGCTCCTATTGAGGAGGTCTGCTAACTGGTGTACCTGTGCCTGCATCATGAAATGCAGCGTCCCCTACGAGGGATGTTAGTACAAAAAAATGTACTGAATATGTAAGGCAATAACATATATACATAAGAGTTCAAATGAAACCAAGTATCAATAGATGTGTGCATAAATCAGAACGGAAGACCACCTTTGTTAAATCTTGTGGGATCATGTATGTTACATTCTTGTTTTTACCTTTCTGTGTGTTATGATCTTTATAAGGCATGGGATACGAATGACCAGCTAATAAGTGGTAGAAGAGGATGACCTATGCTAGGCATTTTAACCCCTGGGATGCCGTCCTCATAATTACACAAATGGGGATCGACCCATGCTAGGCTTTCGCCCCTGAGCTGCCACCCTTCTATGCCAATTGGGATCGACCCATGCTAGGCATTTTCCCCTGGGCTACCACCCATATTTATACAAATTGCTTCACTTGGATTCTTTAATAATTGAGATTGTTGTTTTGGTGGTCATAATCATTTTTGATATTTGGAACTACGGACTAGTAGTAGAAGACATGAAAACAATACTTCAAGGCAGTAACAATGACATAAGGAGCTATGTAACATCAATGCATTACTTGTGAGCTTAAATGGCACAATACATATATTATATATCATTTTCCAAGATTACCCAAGCTGCACCAAATACAATACTCATAAAACAGCCTCAAATATTCACTATTATACAACCAATTATTGAACTCACACCCCTTGAGTTCTTTATGACAGCACTCCCATAATTCCTCACTCAAAACTCATACATAAGGAGAAAGAAAATGGAGCATTCACCTTACCTAAATTTCTGCAACTTCTCCTTATAACTTGAATTCCTCTAGAACTTCAACTTCCCTTCACACTTAAACCAAAGAAGAAGAGAAAAGCATCTTAATAATTAAGAAAAGTGAGCAGTATCTTGTGGTAACTTCTGCCTTGTGCTTATAATTAAGCATGAACAACATGTTTTCTAGTCTTCCATGAGAGAATTAAGCTAAATCCATAAGTGTTTCTCTTGCCTTGGTTTGCTGAGGGTTTCCTCAAGAACCCTAGAAGGAATTTTTAGGCTGCTCTTGAGAGAAAAGAGAGAGATAGCTGAAGTAAATTGTGAATTTTGTGTGTTAAAATGAGTGAAAATATCAGCTCATATTGGATTTATATGGAGCCTTTTTGACCATAAAAAAATAATCCTCTAGAACCTCCCTTTTTTGGTCAATTTTCAGCCACTAATTGGTCAAGTAGGTGATGCACCTGCTTATGTACATGAAGCAGCTCAAAAGGTCAAACTAGGTGATGCACCTACTTGCTTTCACTTGGGCTTAAATATATTGGGCCTTTGCAGATTTGGTTGCTGGGCTTTAATTTCATCTTCCTTTTATATAACTTAGTTTGGGCCTCAAGTGAGTCCATTAGCATAGGCCCAAATCTGATCCATAAACCTTGGCCTTTTTAACTAGATCCATATAGCTCAAGTAGGTGATGCACCTACTTGGTCATTTGGACTGGTCAATAAGTCAAAGTAGGTGATGCACCTACTTGTCACCTACTAGCTTAGTTAAGTCAAGCAAGCGGCTCACTTATTTTATTCCATTTTCTAATTATTAATCCCTTTTGCTTTAACTTAGAACTTAACTTTCAACTTTAAATTCAATTACCACCTTACTGTCTCAAGTTTAAATACTTCCATTGGAGTTAACTTGTAGTACACATGCTGAAATGTGCAAGGCATCACATCACCTTCCGAGCTAGTTTAAACCAATGCAAATAATATAGCAAACATAGTTCCTCACCTATACTATAAGGCTATGTGAAGTATCACAAGAATAGAACAAGCATATACATAATACGGGCTGTTACATTCACCACGAATTTGAAGTGAAAAGGCAGCCCCTTGAACCCTAGACTTCACCTTGATCTTGTTCTTCTATGGAGTTCTAGTGAGAGAATTATTTGAGAGGGAGTTGGGGTCTTCAGATGAGTGAGTTATTGAATTTGTTTAGGGGTTTTATTAAGCTTATATGGGTGGTTAAATAACTAACTAACCGACCTCCTTTAACCCCTAACTAATTAATGACTTAACCCCTAAGCCCCTTTCTTAAAACTAAACTTAAAAACTGTCTTGACCTACGGAACCCCCACCCATGGATTGTAGGTGGGTCTACGGGGAGTACTGGCAAGTCATGAGTGGGTACTGGAGCTAAGGATTGCAGGAGAACTCAGGCCTTGATCCACGACCCCAACCTACAGGGCGTGGGTCCACCTATGGCCAGTAGGTGCCAAGCGTAGGTGGCCTATTTTTTGACAGCCTTTTGGGCTGTTTTGAGGTCCTCTTCAAGGACCCCTTGTGTGGTCCTTAGGGGGGTCGTACTGTGATGCCCTAACCCTTAAACCCCTATTCTAATTACATGAATCATTTTTACTACTTAAACCCTCTCATCAAGCTCTAAAACTCTCATGAAAAGCTCTAAGACTCTCTAGTTCAACTTAGTAGTTTTCGGGGCATTACACATACTAATGAATTATAAAGACAAGGATATTCACCTCTAGTCATGCAAATCAATGAGTCATAGTTATTCATCTCCATGTTCATTATCAGTTGAACATAGGTATTCACCTTCGTATTCATTTTAATGTGTAAAATAAACGCTAATGGGTAATCACCGCTTGCCTTGGGAGTCACACATATATAAAGGGTAATCACCACACACTCCCCATGCTTAACTAATTAGGAGTAAGGGAACCTTTCTCACATTCCTATCATGTAAAGGTATCATCACAACCTCATCACAACCTCATCACATTTCATAGTCCTTGGACATAGATTCATTTTAAGTGAGAATAGCCTTTCAACCTAGAATCATTCTATATGACAGAACCTTTCATGTCATGCTATATTCATGCATAATACCATATCTAGAATTATACATTAGACACTGGTACCATAATGACTCAAGTAAATCTATCACTTCACATATTCAAGCATTTATTAGGTAGATTAGGTAAGCAAGGATCTTCCACCTTAACTATAACCATTAAGCTTCTATTCTCATTTAGACTTTACTCTCAAAGCCTTACCACATCTAATTCATCAAATTGGCTTTACTCTCAAAACCCTAGTGATTAACATTCATGACTACAAGCCTAACATTCAAGCATTACTTCTTGCACCCTTCACTCATACATAGATTTCAAGGTATTTTAGTCACATTCTTCATTACTAGGTGATTCTAGTCACAATTCATCATAAAGGTTCAATTTCATATTTACAAGTCATGATCCTTCATATTCGATAACGTCTAGTTCAGTTCATGATTATATGTTCCTAACCTTGACCAATTACTACACATGATATTGATTCAAGAAGATCACCTATGAACCTTCAATTTCACCTCTAATGGCATAAACCCACAAAATATCACATTCATCAAACAGACTAGGGTTAACCATAGGAATCACATGAATTCATCATAATATCATAATTCAATGCTAATACAATCATAATTAGGTATTATCCACTAGATTAGAATCATACCTAAACCCTACCCACAATGTAAAAGGAAACCCTATCTAGAATTGGGTTTTTTAACTTCAGAATTGGGGGAAATCTAGGGGGATCTATGGGTGGAAGAACCCATAGATGAATAAGCTAACATACCTTAATTCAAATCCCTAATCAAGCTTGCATCAATGGAGGAAAATCGACCTAGGTTGCTGCCCTTCTTCTTCTTCTTCTTCAATGCGAGAGAGAGAATTATTTGGAGAGAATTTGGGGTTCTTTATTGAATGAGTTAAATGATTTAGTTTAGGAGTGTATTTGGCTTATATAGGTGGTTTAATATCTAACTAAACGACCTCCCTTAACCCCTAACTAATTACTAATTAACACCCCAACCCCTAACCTAAAAACTATCTTCAGTTAAGAACCACCTACCCACGGACCGTGGGTGGGTCCACGAACCATCCTGCACCTTTGTATGTGAGGTACTGTGGCTAGGAAAGGTAGGTCAACTCAGGCCCTGACCCACGACCCCAACCCACGGGGCATGGGTCCACCTACGGCCAGTAGATGCCAAACGTAGGTGCTACCAACTTTGATAGTTTTTGGGTTGTTTTAAGGGTCCTTGTCAAGGACCCCTTGGGTTGTCCTTGAGGGGTCGTACCTTGAAGCCCTAACCCTAAAACCCTCATTTTGAGTACGTGAATCATTTTTGTGATTTTTAATACTCATACCACACTCTAAAACTCTTACGAAAAGCTCTAGAACTCTCTAGTTGAACTTACTAGTTTCCGAGGCGTAACAGAGAGAAATCAACTTGATTTGGGGTAAATTATTCGAGAGAAAGTTTACCTCCTCTTTAGTCTAGCTTACTTACTAATATTTAGCTATTTTCTAGTAGTTGTAATTACCCATTTGTCCATATTAGCCTATAATCGAATCACATCCTAAGAACATATCTCATTATTATTACTTCGTATTGATTTCTACTGTTTGTAGTTGATAATTTCAAAACAAAACCCTCCATTTGACATTTGTGTCACCCCCTTATTTGAATAATGCTTTTATTCGATAATTTCTATTGCTATGACTAATTTGACCATGTTCACACTTTACTATTGAATCTCAAAACACATACTGTTCCCTATGGGATTTGACCCCAACTCATTTAGTTGGGTTATATACTGACTAGCAATCGTTGACACTTAGAATTGGATGAAGAGTCTTTGAAACATTAATCAAAATGGCGCCACTACAGAGGAGTACTGTTCATTGAGATTTTTTAGGTGAAGTTGAATTTTGTTCTTTTTAGTCATCGTTGAATCTACCTACTTTTAGTTTTGGTTTGTGTGTTGCTATTTTAAAACAGAGGAAATGAGTGTCAATGGAAGCAATGGTAGCCAAGTGGGTCACCAAGATAACATCAGCCATCTCAATGATGTCAATGAGCCGAATTCTAATGACCCTAATCTTGTGGGTGGAGTTGGCACCATTCGCTTGCCTCCGGCTAAAGGGAACACGGTGTTCCACATTACAAGCATCATGTTGCAGCTCTTGCAATTGAAAGGGTTGTTTGGTGGGTTGGCTCATGAGGATCCCCATGAGCATATAAGAAACTTTGTTGATGTTCGTGAGCCGTTCTCCATCAAGAACATATCCAAGAGTCGGTTTGGTTGAGGTTGTTCCCTTTTTTTTAATGGGAGAAGCATGCAAGTGGTTGGCAGAATTTCCAAGAGACTCTATCACTTCTTGGGAAGAGCTTGTCACTGCATTTCAAGTGCGATTTTACCCTCCTTCGAAGATGATGATAGTTAGGGACAACATCTAGAGTTTCAAGCATCTAGAGGGTGAGCCAATCCATGAGACTTGTCTCTGATTCAAGCAGTTAGTTCTGCAATGCCCAACTTATAGTTTGCCCTATAACGTTTTACTACAATATTTTTATTGAAGCCTTGATTCAGTGAGCAAGGGCGTAGTTGACCAACTTTCTCCGGAAGGTTTGATGCAACAACCTTACATTAAGTAGCTCAGCTCTTGGATGGTATGACCAAAATTAACTGGGTATGGTACACCCGTGAGGATCAGGTATCCTCTCTAACTTTTAAATTGACAAAGGAACAGCTTGAGAAATATCAAGAGAGGGACCGAAACATGGCAAAGATCATGACCCAACGACATTTTGTCCAAAAATGTCATGGGAGCTGGTGCTTGGAGTGTCAATGTTGTGGTTGTTGGGTGTGTAAACCCTGAAGAGGCCAAGTTTGAAGCACTATATAACGAGGAGGTGAACTTCTTAGCCAACCAAGGAGGTGGTTATCGTGCAAACTACCCGAGGAAGGATAATAACCAAGGTTGGAACAAGGAGGATGGCTGGAGAGTTCATGATAGAGAGTGGAGGGATTGTAACCCCACTTGGAAGGAAAGAGATGATGAGAAGGATAGGTACATTTCTCTCCATGAGTGTCAAAAGCCCAAAGATTCTGAGGGTGGACGGTATGAGGATATGCTCTCTCATATTCTCAACAAGGTTGAGGGGTCTGATAAAATTTTGAAAGTGATTAAGGAAGATGTATCGACCCTTAGCCAGATGGTTACCTATCATTCCATCTCTATCAAAAAATTGGAGACCCAAATGGGTCAAATTTCTTCCCATTTAAACCCGAGACAATAAGGGGATTGCCTAGTGACACTATGGCGAACCCCAATAATGAGGTTGGAGTGAGGACTTGCGTCGTGCCATGACATTAACTAAGGCACTGTTTGGGAGGCAACCCAAATTTTTACTACTTTATTTTTGTGTTTGGAATAATGGTGTGTTGACTGTGCAGGTGAAAAAGTGGAATGTGTTTGAAAAGAAGTGATTGGTGAGCAAAATGTATAGTCGGCGACTCACCAAAGAGGTCGGCGAGCTCAACTTGGACCACCATTGGACTCGAGAAATTCTAAGGTTGGAGTTTGTAAAACTCGGCGGGTCCAGGGGCAAATCAGTGTGTCGCCGAATAGGTCAGCGATCACGAATTTGTCTGCCATTTGGACCCTAACATTAACTGGAGGTCCTGTAAAACTTGGCGAGGTAAGTGACCACTCGACGTGTCTCTGAGTGGTTTGGTGACGAAAATTAATGTCGCCGAAAGGGCGAGAACTGGACGGTTTTTAAAAGGCCAAAGGTTAAAATTTCAAACTCGTTCACATTCCCTCATTTTTTAAATGCCTAGAATCACACCCGCTATCTATATTTCCTATATTCCCGTATTTTCTTACTTTTTGATCATTGATCTTGTATTTTGAGTTGGAAATCTTCGCTGCCTAGCTTTTCAATTCGTATATTCGGCATCAAAGAATGGTTTTCTGAACTCAAAACTCAAATTTAGCAGTTAAACTCATTTGCAATTGTTTTGTTCTTAATGATGTGTGTTGGACCTCTCTGTATTCATATTTGTTTGCTTGCCTGCCTATTTTAATTTCGATAATCATGCCTAAAATGCTTAGTTGTTGATTTCCCAAATTTCGTGCTTTAAAATTGATTTGAATTATTGGGTTGTGCTTAATTGTTGTTGGGTCTAGTCAGGTGAAGTCTGAGTAACCTATAATTGTGCTAAATGACGTACTTTATCTGATAACGAAGCGTTTGATGTCATTCTTAAGGGTTTAAGTCGTCAAATGGCCAATTTTGGCCAAACCGGGGAAAGTCTAAGTACCCCGGTGGCATGAGTCTTATCTGTCTGAGTTTAATCGAGTATGTGTATGCTTTGGTTTATTTTTTGGGGGTTATAGGGTGGAATTTTGAAGTCGGGGTAGAAAGTAGGTATGTTGGGTAGTTTGGCATGTTAGGTCAAGCTCACCGAACCACTCGGTGGTTCGCCGAATCTCCGTAGATCGCCTTCATGGTTTTTGTTGCTTTTGGTTTTGTATCTTTAGGCGAGAAACATGAGTTAGCCGAGTGCACTCGGCGACTCACTGATAGTCTTCTTTGATTTCCCTTTCTACGCCCTAACCCCTAAAATACACTGTAACTTTGGACGGGCTAGTTTGTGCTCGCCGAATGTCGTCGATGATTCACCAAAAGGCCCCTCTCATCACCGACATGCCACTTTTCTAAAAAATTTTGAGGCCAATCCTTTTGACCAGCCCGATCTAGCTCGCCAAAGTGATTCAGCGACTTGCCGATCGATTCAGCGAGTCTGTCTGCAATATGTTTCTATGATTTTTCTTGAAATGTTTCTAACTTTCTACAATGTTTTCTACAGATATGGATAGAACCAACTTGGAAATGCCACATCGTAAAAGAGCACGGGGCATAGTGATAAATGAAGGGGTAGCAAACCCTCTAAAAAGGGAAAGACATCACCTCCCAAGGGAGGTAAGGGCAAGGGAAAGAAGCCCATATCTGAGGTTTCAGAGTGCAACTACAGCAAAGAGGGAGAGTCCTTTGACTCCCAAGATGTATCTCCGATCCAGATGATGACCAACTTCTATAGTCTCGGAGAGTAGAGATCCGTGCTAGGTCTCGCCCAGACTTACCGAGAGTTATAGAGACCACTCCTTCTATAGTTGACACAGTGCCAACTCAGGCACCGACTATGGCACCAGAACCACCAGTATAGGGTCCTCCTCTCCGGCTACTCAATAGACTTAAAGATGAGGTACTAAGGATAATTCTGGAGGAAAATCTGCTGTCTACGGAAGGGTTAGTGGGCAGATACTCCACTGTGATGGACACGCTCCAGTTTCATTGGTTTGAGCAGTTCACCAGGCCCTGAGGCCCCTATATTCCTACATGGGTCCGAGAGTTCTACACAGTATATGGTGAATTGGTACCAAAGGGCAAGAAAAAGGCTAGCACTTTCAGGCAGGTGGAGTTCATCATGGTATGGGGGACAGTAGTGAGATGTAGTCGAGATCACATCAATGATGTATTTGAATAGAGGGTCAGCCTTTGACTACCCAAATTTGGCTACCTTTAGGACCCCCTTGGATGTTCTCAAGGGCTGGCTTGCACCCTCATCTCTAACACCACCCAAAGTTGGATTGAGGCAGGAGCTCATATTGAGAAGAATGAGCTGAATGTAGCTGCATGATACTAGTTTGAATTTATCAGCAGCTCAGTTATGCCATCCCAGAATGATTCCATCCTCCACCATCCTAAGGCGGCCTGCCTTGGGTCAATCATCTCTCGAAGGAGCATCAATTTGGGACTCATCATAAAGCAGGAGATGGCCATGAGGGCCAAGCAGAGCCAGACATCCCTTCCATTCCCGGTCTTGATTACAGAGTTGTGCTAGTGTGCTGGAGTGCCTCGTGATGAAAAGAGCTAAAGGAGACCATCTATGGAGACCTTCCTGACCTTGAGGAGGCGATTGTACGGTCGGTGATTCAGACATCACGGACAGAGACGTCCATGGAAGCCGTTAGTGGAGCTAGTGCAACTTATGTGACAATGGGTACTGATGCCCCGACAAATGGAGCGACTGTGTAGACAGGACCCTTATTTTCCTCTCTCTTTGTCACTTTTATTGATTTTTAGTATTTTGTTGCATTTGAGGACAAATTATTTTTTTTTTGTGGTGGGGTGAGGTATTTGCATACCTACTTCTTGTGATTATCATTTTTGTTTATATATTGGGTTTTTGTGCTGTAAATTGTGTTTTGACACTGTTTTATGGATGTTTGAGGTTATGGCTCCTTGTTTTAAATACAAATGCTTTTTGACCCTTCTAAAAATTTTTGTCACCTCTTATTGTGTTTGATTGTGGCTGTTCTTGTGCAAATTTAAGTGTCATTTATGATCAATACCGATGGCTTGAATAGTGCTCTTAATCAAACAAAAATGAATGTGCAACTCCGATGAGGCCAAATGAAGTTGCATATATAATATGTGAACTTTTTGCATCTCGTTGTGACTAGTCGGGTATCAAATGAGTCTCTTGTGATGAACATTGCACACTAGTGAAAGTGTTGAGTCTTGTTTGATATTGGTGCCAATGCCTTGTGTGATGAGATTACCGTGAACCTTGTGTGATGACACCTAGAATTTGCCTCGTTGGTCTAGTTGAATAAGTGATACAAGCTCTTGAAATGATCTTAGGGAACTTTTTTGAAGAGTGAAAACAATTTGACAATATACCTCTTTTGTTGCCAACCTTGTTAGTGTGTAAACCTTGCTTGAACTCCCTTTTTGAGCCTTATCCTTTTTCTTGGAAGAAACTCAATGCAATTGTAACCACTCTTTATCAATTCACCCATAATCCTCATGAAGTGTCATTTGTTTGAATAGCCAACTTAGGCCAACAACCTAAGTTGGGGGTGTGGTGAAAAGAAAAAGTAAATCAAGAAGTGTGAAGAAATCCCCCTAGATCCATGGTTTTGAAAAATATGGAACCCCTCCATAAAAAATAAAAAATAGAAAAGAAGAATGAAAAAGAAAGAGAATGAAAAAACTGTGGAATAAAGTTGTGAAAGTTGCAAAAGAAATGGGGTGTCTGGTATTCCATGAAAAGTGAATAATGGGGTGAATTTTTAGAATGAATGAGAATGTTGAAGAAAAGGAAACAAAGTGATGTTCATACCACATTTCATGAGGATAACATCCACCGAGCCTAAATGACCAAACCTTTACACTCAGCCCCGTTACAAGCCTTGAAAAGACCTTTTTGATCTTCAGTGAGCTGAAGCGAATGTTGATTGGAAAATAAGGGTAAACAGATGGGTGAAGTCATGCATTGTGTTCATCTTTGTGAGTGTGAAAGTTGTATGTGATTCCGAAGCTATAAAGTGTTGAACAATTGTGTGTGAATATGGAATCATCTTTGTATGAGGGCATTTGAGTGCCTATTTTGAGCTTGAACTTGCATTTGAAGCTAGTATTGTGAACTTGAGAATCTTTGATAATGGTGAGTCACAACTTGAATCTTTTAGTGCACAATTGATCATTGCGTGAGTAAGTTGAGTCATGTTGTGTGCATTCATGATTGAGTCTTTTGTAGCACTGTTTGAGACATCTTTTTTGAACTGGTGAACTTGAGTTTTACTTGAGGACAAGCCAAAGTTTAAGTTGGGGGTGTTGATGAGTCCGAGATTTGGACTCATTTAGGACTTTATTTATATAGATTTAGTGTCTTCAAATGCCTATTTTGTGTCAATAACTGATGTAAAACCCTTGATTTCTAGGTATATGGATTGAGGAACAAAGCAAGGACACTAATTTGCAAAAAGGAATGAAGCGAATTGAAAGAATGAAGAAAAGCATGCCTGTTGATTGCCAAGTCCACTTGGCAAGTCGTCGAATGGCTATTTGACCGCCTAAAGCTCCAGTGTGCCAAGCCCTAAAGGAAAGAACCAAGTTGCCAAGAGAAAAGAGAAGTTGCCGGATTGCCGAGTGGTTCCTTGATGCAGTGTTGGACTGCCCGACGTTACAGACCTTGAGGATGCTGAAGGCCAAGCGGAAGGGCAATGAAAATGACCAAAGGGCGGATCACCGAGTGGTTCGGCGAGCCCAACTTACTTCGCCGAGTAACTCTTTGTAGCACATTTTTGGTGACTATAAATACATTTTTGAACTTTTAGTTTAGTATCAATTACTATTTAGAATAGTTTATTATTAAGTTTTGAACTAAGAGACAAGTTTTCTCTAGTTTTTTCCTTAGCTTTGAAGAATTGAAGTTTTTCACTTTTGAGAAATTGGAAGTGGGTCTTTAAGATTTTTTGAATTGGGCCATTGTAAAGATGAAATCAATCTTACCCAGTTGATGGAAAATTTGGTAACGATTTTTTTTATCTTTTTATGATGTCTAGCTAAAACCCCAATTCTTAGGGTGTGATTATGGGTTGATTCATTTTATGGGTATTGCTAATTGTTAGTTTAAATGCTTTTTAGAAGTGTATTCAATCAGTATTATGGTTTAATTTAAGAATTGTAGTTGCAAATGCAGTTCTACCCTTGTGTTTTTGGCTTGCTCGAGAGAGATGTTTTAAAACTAAGATTATTGATTGATGGTCTGTGGGTATTGGGTTGTCATGGGTTCAGCTCAAGAGAGTGAATCCTAAACCAAATTTCACACATTCAGCTCGGCAGAGTGAATGGACTAAGGTGTGGGCTGTTCTTATTTTCCATGCTTGTTGATGTTCGAGAGAAATCAACTTGATTCGGGGTAAATTGTTTGACAGAAAATTTTCCTCCTCTATAGTCTAGCTTACTCACTAATATTTAGCTATTTTCTAATAGTTGCAATTACCCATTTGTCTATAATAGCCTATAATCGAATCACATCCCAAGAACCCATCTCATTATTGTTACTTGGTATTTATTTCCACTATTGTTGTTGATAATTTCAAACAAAAATCCCCCCATTTGACATTGTTGTCACCCTCTTGATTTGAATAATGTCTTTATTCGATAATTTCTATTCCTATGACTGATTTGACCATGTTCACACTTTACTATTGAATCTCAAACACCTACCGCTCCTTGTGGGATTCGACCCCAACTCATTTAGTTGGGTTACATACTGACTAGCGATCGTTGACATTTAGAATTGGATGAAGTGTCCTTGAAACGTTAATCAGATATGCTTTTGTTTAGTACATAGTTTTCCTTCTTTGAATGTAAAATAAAGGGGCATGCATCAAAATACAAGAACACGACACTTTAATTTACTAATATACTTGTGTGATGTAATTTGTAAAAAATAATAATTATAAATTACTTGATTTTTTAATGATTCAATTATTGCAGGGTCGTCTTAACCCTTAGGCCACATCGCTTGGGGCCCCATAATTTTAAAAATATTACTTATATATGTTATATTTCTTAAAAAACATATATGTAATATGAGTGCTATGATTTCTACTAAGGAAATGGCAGGTGAGATGAATATAAACCTAAATTTCGTAAGAAATAATTTGATGAAAATATGGATAATGAAATCACAAAGTTGTTTGAAGAATCTGTTAGAGTTGATTACTTTATATATGTAGAGTAGATCAAATTATTTTTGCACTTCGAACTAGATTTGAACTAATTGAAGCATATAAAAATATTTTTAATTTTTTATTTAGCGGTAAAATGTTGAGATCACTAGATGATGAATTTTTTTTTAAAATATTGTCTTAACCTTGAACATTTTTAAACTCATAATAGTTGTTACGACCCGATTTCAAAAACTAAGGTTTCGAAACCATTTCACAACGTTGGCAAATTATTAACTTTTTTTGGAAAAATGAGTAATTTGGAAGTTGCCACTTAATTTTTTAGGAAAAATTAAGAAAACTATTTCAAAAAGATAATTTTGAAATGAAACTGTCACGACCCGGGGGTACCCCTTAGATGTAACACGGCGTACTTGACCCCGAAGGGGCCTCATAAAAGGCCTTAGCATAATCATACACATAAAGTCATAGAAATGATGCGGAAAATTTAAAACTTTTACAATCGAAGTAAACTTCTTTTTCATAAATGAAAATAAGAGTCTAGACCTTGTCTCAATCACCACATCTAGTACAATAGAGAATATAAGTAGGGTCAAATGCCCTTTACATCAATAAAGTCTCAAACATAGAAAGTACAATAGAAGCTAGAAATGAATAATGTCTTGTCTTCGAACCATGAGGACTCACCAAACCTAGGTAATAGTCAACCCAAGCTTCACTTGAAAGAAGAAGTACGTCTCAACGACCGGAACCAACATTCATAATAAATGTAGAAAATATGGTTTGGAACAAATAATGTACTAAGTATGGAAGCCATGCACAAAATCCTTAAAACATACATAAAAGGGACATTTAGTTGAAATCATGTCATTATCAAGTTTAAAAGCCATTATGCACATTTATGACGAAACATAAGTCAAATTAACATATAAGCCACCCAAAGCCATACTAGTGCAATGCAAAGGTAAGATCCTATAATCCTACCAAATGTTAAGTATCATATTTAAGTCACCAACAACATACATATCTTACATACATAATCAATAAGTCTTCATAACATAAGAGAACCTCACCATAACCTCTCTTAAAGCCTACTTGCATAAGTGAAGTCCCATACCCCCACTCATACTAAGTAGTACCTCTTAAGAAGTCATAATTAAACTCCATGTTCTTATCATAGATCATATTCGTATCATATAGGGGCAATAGTCTTAACTGATATAGACCATGTGAGCTACATGGAATCCGGTGTTCTACTTCCAAACCGAAAAGAGATGTTCTACTTGCCTAAGGTAGAACATACATTTTAGCTTTTAGGTGGATCCACTAGCTAAAGACCTATGTGGGCACATAGTTGTTGGATAAGGAGATTGCTACTGGAAACCCTAACTACTAATGTGGAGGTTTCCATCTCATGAGATAACCATATTGCGAACCCAACTACTAGCAAGAAGGAACCCATCTCATACTCATATCCACTCGGTGCTAAGCATAATTCCCTTTAGAATTCATATTAGTCTTTACTTAAGTTCATGGTCGTGAGAGAATGCACTAGGCACTCAAACCAGCATACATCATAATAGCTCATAGATTCCTTAGGTGAAGATATCTATTCAACCTTAGAATCATCAACATGTGAGTAAACCTTTCACATCATATTCATAGTGTGTTCATAAGAATGACCTTTCAATCAACACAACAATCTTATCATAAACATACATACATACTTCATACATAATCAAGTGTAAGGGTATAGGGAAGAATGATCTTGAATCAATACCACAATTACAGAATAGTCATATGATCATCACTATCTAAGTGAATCACATGTTCATGTACAATCCTCATCAACATGTATAAACCCTAACAAGTTGCCCTTCAAGGCTATAAATCAAGATTAAGCCTAACTTCTAGAATTACTACACTAGATAGAGGGATATCATGATTCAACAACTAAATCGATGTAAACATAATCAATTGTCAAGCTCCCATCATCAATCAAGCTATAACATAGTTCACAATTTAGGAAGAAGGGGGAATCATGGGTCCAAGGGAGATTTTCATTAAAATCCAAAAATACTCCATTATTCCACTTAGAAATCATCATAATCAACCATAACCAACCATAATTAAACAATTGAAATTGTTTTGGAAGGAGACCCATGACAAGATTTGAAACCCTAGGTTTTTATGAAGAATCTACCAATTTGAAATTAAGAATGGAAGGGCTTCATGGAAGAAAGCTTTCCATGAATCAATACTCCCATACTTTGATTGAAGCTTTACCTGGGAATTGGAGTTGAGAAGATGGATTCTTGAGCCCTAGTCTTCAAGTTCTTGATTTTCTTCAACGGAAGATTCTAGTGAGAGAAATATTGGAGAGGAGATGGGTCTTCTTTTAATTCTTTAAAAAGTGAATTAATTCCAGGAATTTCAAGTCTAAAAGGTTATATACTTATTGGGAAAAGATTAGAATAAAGTAGTTTTAATTTTGGAATAAAACTAGGGACCCTGTAAGTTACAACTTAATTTTTCCCTCCCTTCGTGATTCTGATCGCCCTTGGCTCGCCAAGGGCACTTGGCGACACGCCTAATGGACCCTTGGCTAGCCTAAAATTATAGAATTCTCCCTAAAGGAGACATTCACTTGGGTGATAGGGCAGACCCTTTGGCGATTCACCAAGTGGGTTGGCAAGCCCCGACCTAGCTCACCTAAAGTTACAATAGCTAGGTCTAGGGGAGGCTGCCCACTAGGCGAGGAGAGCCCATTTGGCTAATCGCCAAGGCACATGGGTGATGCTACTGTGCATCACCGAATGGACAAAAGGCATAAATTGTTTTCCTTCATTTTTCTTAGGTAGATTAGGTCCTTACCTTCTTCCTAGATGTTTACCTCTTTCATTTTAACTCTAGTTTAGTCTAAAATCTCCGGAAATACTCACGTTTATCTCTAGGTTAACTTACCATTTTTTTCTGGGGTGTTACATTATCTCCCCCCAAGAATATTCGTCCTCAAATGCAGATTTAGACAACTTACGAAATTAAAGACTCAAGACTAGCAGCCCATTATGCATGCAACATCGAAATAATGCACAATTCATAGGAGGAACATCCACTCCATTCTCAATACCTAAAAAATGCAACACAAGGAAGTAGGAACTACATCTACAACACATTATGCACAAAATTCACCATTTCATATAAACATAGGAGGAACTACCTTCTCGAACTCAAATCAATCTCAACACCACAATGTGGAGTCAATATGCCATTTCATCAAAAGCACAACTAAGCATGTTCATCATAAACATAACTAAGCATGTTCAACAAATCATCTCATAAGTCAAATATGCAATCATCATACCAAAAATGCAATTCAACATGAGGAACATATAAATTATGAAAACTCAATTTATGCTAAATATGAATTCTCACAAGAACATGCATATCAAAAGTAAATCATAAAGAATGCCTAAAGTGCATATGACTTCCAAAACACCAACTCAAGAAAACTACTCACCTCATGTTTTGGTAGGAGTAGAAGGAAAAAATTGAGGATAGTGGGACTTCATATAGGCCTCGGCCTCCCATGTAGCTCCCTCAACTAAATGGTTCCTCCATAAATCCTTAACTGAAGCTACTTCTTTATTTCTCAACCTCTTGACTTGCCGGTCTAAAATCTTCACTAGAACCGCTTCATAAGAAAGACTCTCATCAACTGATAAACCCTCTAAAGGAAGGATGAATAATCGGATCACCAATGCACTTCTTAAGCATGGAAACATGAAACACTGGGTGAACCGGAGCCAACTCACTTGGAATCTAATTCATAGGCAACTTTCTTAATACGCCCCAAAACTTGATACGGGCCTACATATCGGGGACTAAGTTTCCCCTTCTTAACAAACCTCATCACACCTTTCATAGGTGAGATTTTCAAATAGACCCAATCAGCAACCTCAAATTCTAGATCCCTTCTTCTATTGTAGGCAAAAAACTTTTGCTGACTTTGGGCCGTCCTCAACCTCTCTCTTCTGAGTCGGACTTTTTCAATGGCCTCATAAACTAGTTCAGGACCAATTAGAGCAAATTCACCTACTTCAAACCAACCAACCAGAGATCTACGCCTCCTACCATATAGTGCTTCAAACGGAGCCATGACAATGCTTGAGTGGTAACTATTGTTGTAGGCAAACTCTATCAATGGGAGATGATCGTCCCAATTACCCTTGAAATCTATCACACATGCCCTCAACATGTCCTCTAAGGTTTGAATGGTGCATTCCGCTTGACCATTCATTTGAGGGTGGAAAGCGGTACTAAGTTTAACATTGGTACTAAGCCCTTTTTGGAATGCCTTCCAAAAGTGTGAAGTAAATTGGGTACCCCAATCCAAAATGATAGATAAGGGAACCCCATGAAACTTCACTATCTCATTGAGGTACAAGTTGGCATAGTCTTCCGCTGAAAATGAAGTCTTGACGGGAATAAAATAGGCTAATTTTGTCATCCTATCAACAATGACCTAAATAGAATCATGTTACCTTCGAGTACGAAGCAAACCCACAATAAAAACCATATTCACATCCTCCCACTTATAAGTGGGAATATCTATATCTTGGGACAACCCTCCGGGCCTTTGATGCTCGGCCTTAATTTATTGGCAATTCGGACACTTAGCCACAAAATCCACTATATCCTTCTTCATACCATTCCAACAATAGACTTCTCATAGGTCATGGTACATCTTGGTGGCTCCCGGATGAATAGAATACCGTGAACCATGAGCTTCTTCTAGAATTTTCTCTCTTAAGCCATCAACATCCGAAAATCGTAATCTACCTTGGTACCTAAGCACCCCATCTCCCCCTTGGGAGAAAGCCTCAAAGGACTTGTTGAGTCCCGATTCTTTCAACTCCATTAGTATGAGATCAAGGTGTTGTTTAGACTTCACCTCCACCAAAAAGGATGATTTGGAACTATGATGGCCCATAACTCCACCCTTGGTGGAATCTATTAGTTGGACACCTAACCGGGCCAACCAATGTACATGACGAACCAATTCCTTTTTCTCATCTTCTATATGAGCCACACTACCCATGGACAATCTTCTTAGGGCATCCGTAACTACATTAGCTTTGCCGGGGTGGTAAAGGACACTTATGTCATAATCCTTTAAAAGTTCTAACCACCTTATTTGTTGGAGATTCAAGTCTTTTTGGCTAAACACATATTGAAGACTCTTGTGGTCGGTGAAAACATCTACATGGACCCCATAAAGGTAATATCTCCATATTTTCAACGCAAACACTACTGTCGCTAATTCGAGATCATGAGTTGGATAATTATTTTCATGTACCATGAGTCTCCTCGAAGCATAAGCAATCACTTTACCATGTTGCATAAGGACACATTCTAAATCCACTCGAGAACCGTCGCAATATATCACAAACCCATCGGTACCCTCTGGTAAGGTCAACACCGGAGTGGATGTAAGTCTATTTTTCAATTCTTGGAAGCTTTTGTCACAAGCCTCCGACCACACAAACTTAACTTTCTTTTGAGTTAAAGCCATCAATGGAGAAGTAATGGAGGGAAAACCCTCAACAAAACTCCTATAGTAGTCAGCTAAACCCAAAAAGCTTCTAATATCAATAGGAGTTAAAGGTCTAGGTCAACCCTTGACCGCATCTGTCTTCTTAGGATCTACCTCAATACCCATGCTCGACACAATCTGACCAAGGAAGGCAATCGACCTTAGCCAAAACTCACATTTACTAAACTTAGCATATAATTGGTGGTCTTTAAGGACTTCCAATACTATCCTCAAATGATCCATATGTTCACCCTCACTTCTTGAATATATCAAAATATCATCAATAAAAACGATCACAAACTAATCAAGATATTGCCTAAACACCCTATTCATTAGGTCCATGAATGCCGTCGGGGCATTAGTTAACCAAAATGACATAACCACAAATTCAAAGTGACCGTACAGGGTCCTAAAGGCCATCTTGGGAATGTCCCCTCTTACCCTTAGTTGATGGTAACCCTAATGAAGATCTATCATGGAGAAATAGTTAGCCCCTTGAAGTTGATCAAACAAACTGTCAATTCTAGAAAGGGGATACTTATTATTTATAGTCACCTTGTTCAATTGGTGGTAGTCTATACACATTCTAAGGGACCCATCGTTCTTCTTCACAAACAATGCCAGAGCACCCCATAGAGATATGCTTAGTTGAATAAAGCCTTTGTCTAACAAATCTTTGAGTTGTTCCTTCAACTCTTTCAATTTGGCTGGAGCCATACGATAAGGAGGAATGGATATGGGTTGTGTATCTGGCAAAAGATCAATGCCAAGTCTATTTCCCGTTCGGGAGGAATGCTGGGCAAGTCATCGGGAAAGACTTCTGGAGAAGGGACCTTGGACACAACATCCACAACCCTAACAATATGATACATGCAACCCTTGGAAATCATTTTCCTAGATTTTAGACATGAAACAAATTGACCTCTAAGAATAGAATTTCCCTCTTTCCACTTTAAAATTGGCTCTTTTGGAAATTGAAATTTGACCACCCGAGTCCTACAATCTATTAAAGCATAACATGCATTCAACCAATCCATGGCCAAAATTACATCAAAATCAAACATGTCTAATTCTACCAAATCAACCAAAGTGACTTTATGAGACAAAGAAATAAGACAACTCCTATAGACTCTCTTAGCCACAACTGAGTCACCATCCAGGGTTGACACTGAAAAAGGTTCTAGTAAACTCTTCGGGGAGCACTTCAAATTTCATAGGCACAAAAGGTGTAACAAATGATAAAGTGGCACCGGGGTCTAATAATGCATAAACATCAATGGAAAAGACTTGCAACATACCCGTTACCACGTCCGGGGAACTCTCTTGGTCACCTCGGGATTGAAGAGCATAGAAGCGGTTCTTCTTGGAGCATTGGAATTTGAACCACTAGGAGGGACTTGCTTACCCTCTCTTCCTTGAGCCCTTAGCATGGGACAATCTCGCTTCATATGGCCGCTCTTCCCACAACTAAAGCAACCATCCGTGCCAACTAAGCACTTGCCATCATGCTTCTTACTGCACTTTGCACAACTAGGTCTTTCAACATAAGAGCTACCACTGTTAGCGTCTTCTGGCTTAGGGTTAGACACCTTATCTTTGTTGACCTTTGAAGCACTAGAAGTGCCTTGGTTGGAGAACCTTCTCTTAAACCTTGGTTTACCTTGAACCTCAAATTTACCCTTGGAAGAATTTCCATCATTGGTCCTTTCCCTCTTCACTTCTCTATTCACTTGCTTGAGCTTCTGTTCCTCAATTTGTTTGGCATAAACCATAAGACATGAAATATTCATACTTGGGATGAGCATTGCCGAACGATATTCATTGAATACCAAGTTAGATATCCCCATAACAAATTTATTCATCTTGGCCCTAGAGTCCGCCACCAAGGTTGGAGCATATTTAGACAATTGGGTGGACTTAGGCCATATTCCTTCACACTCGTACCTCCTTGGCGAACGTTGATGAATTCTTGCATCTTTCATTTCCTCAACTCTAGAGGGAAAAATCTATCAAGGAAGGCCGACTTGAACAATCCCCAATCTACCGGGCTCGCTCTTATGGGTCTCTCATCCTTCCATTGCTCATACCAAACTTGAGCCACATCTTTCAACTGGTAGGTGGCCAGTTTCGCCTACTCTTGTGGAGACCCTCCCATAGCCTCAAGCACCTTAAACACTTCATTAATAAACCCTTGTGGGTCTTAATCCACTTTGAAGCCATAGAACATAGGGTGATTCATTCTTGTGAAATCCCTATCCTTGAAGCGGTTGTACTCACATTGGGGTTCACTTGAACTCTAGCATCCCAAGTGACTTGAGTCGTTAAAGCATGAGTCAATATTTGAAGAGCCATCCTTATTTCCCCATTTGTCATAGCTCCTTCATCAGTAGGAGCTTGAGGACCTTGAGGAGCTTGGGGAGGAACTTCCTCATTCACAATCTCCTCTTCCATTCTTCTTACGGTTGCGCTTCTTGTAGTCATATCCTATATGCACAAGAGAAGGGTTAGGAAAAGGACTTTATAGAGTTAAAACTCTAAGGTACGACTAAAGAGTAATGAAAGAAGTGAAAGTTCCTAAACATCTTATAGCCTCTCATTCATAAGTGTGGTGCGCTTCACAGTCATGAACAAGACTCTACTAGACGCGGTTCATGAGACATCATCCTTGAATCATTCTAAACCTTGTGCTCTGATACCATGTTTGTCATGACCCAGGGGTACCCCTTAGATGTAACACGACATACTTGACCCCAAAGGGGTCTCATACAAGCCCTTAGTATAATCATACACATAAAGTAATAGAAATGATGAGGAAAATTTAAAACTTTTACAATCGAAGTCAACTTTTTTTTTAAAATAAAAATAAGAGTCTAGAACTTGTTCCAATCACCATCTAGTACAATAGAGAATACAAATAAGGTCAAATACCCTTTACATCAATAAAGTCTCAAGCATAGAAAGTACAATAGAAGCTAGAAATGACTAATGTCGTGTCATCGAACCATGAGGACTCACCAAGCCTAGGGAATAGTCAACCCAAGCTTCTCTTGAAAGAAAAAGTGTGTCCCAACGACCGAAACCTGCACTTCTAATAAATGTAGAAAATGTGGGTTATCACAAATAATGTACTAAGTATGGAAGGCATGCACAAAAATCCTTAAAACATGCATAAAAGGGATATTTAGTTGAAATCATGCCATTATCAAGTTTAAAAGCCATTATGCACATATAAGAAACCCAAAACCATACTAGTGCAATGCAAAGGTAAGATCTCATAATCCTACCAAATGCTAAGTATCACATTTAAGTCACCAACAACATACATATCTTACATACATAATTCATAAGTCTTCATAACATAAGAGAACCTCACCATAACCCATCTTAATAAGTGAAGTCACATACTCCCACTTATACTAAGTAGTACCTCTTAAGAAATCATAATTTAATAGCCTTAACCGACATATACCATGTGAGCTACATGGAATCCGATGTTCTACCTCCACACTAAAAGAGTAGAATAAAGTGGTTTTAATTTTGGAATAAAACTAGGGACCCTTTAAGTTACAACTTAATTTTTCCCTCCCTTCACACTTCTACTCGCCCAATAGACCCCTTGGCTTGCCAAGGGCACTAAGAGACATGCCTTATGGACCATTGGCTCACCTAAAATTACAGAATGCTCCCTAAAGGAGACATTCACTTGGGCGATAGGGGTAGACCTTTGAGAAATTCGCCAAGTGGGTTGGCGAGCCCCGACCTAGCTCGCCTAAAGTTACAGTAGCTAGGTCTAGGGGAGGCTGCCCACTAGGCGAGGAGAGCCCATTTGGCTATTCGCCAAGGCACATAGGCAATGCTACTGCCCATTGCCGAATGAACCAAAGGTAAAAATTGTTTTCCTACGTTTTTCTTAGGTATTTTAGGTCCTTACCTTCTTCCTAGATGTTTACCTCCTTCATTTTAGCTCTAGTTTAGTCTAAACATCTCCAGAAAGTTACACTAATCCTCACGTTTAGCTCTAGGCTAACTTACCAGTTTTTTTTGGGGGTGTTATAGAAATCTTTAATAAACCAGAGTCGGGTAAGGGTTCAAATAATTCTCTAAGGAAGGGTTCAGGCATCTTAGATAATCCGCTAACACACAGTTGACCGACGGATTGAACAGATTGGCTAATTTTTAAAGAAAACTTAAGATTACTTGTGAAAAATCTTGTTTTAGAACAAAAGTATTTTGATACTTATACACTCATCTTATTCCAAGTATGAAATTAATCAAATGTTAAAGCGTCAAAATAATAATTTTAACTTAACCATTTTATCCGAGTCATGTTTTTGAGTCGAAAAATCAACAGAATAACTTAAGCGTGGATTTGAACGCTAAATACTAACTATGAAAGAATATGAATAATTCTCAAGTTCGTCTTAGAGCTTAGATTGCCTAACTTAAAAGAATTTGAAAATTTAAATACTTGAAGAAAAATAAATAACAAAATAGAAAACTTCCCCAAGGATTCATCTAAATTAACAAAATAAAATGTTAAAAAAAGTTAGGGATCATCAAAATATATTCACAAATAGAGTAAAGAACTAACTAAAATAAAGAAATGGATGAAAAAGGAATTTTGGACCCTTTCTGATTCTTGCTGACACTGGTGTGCTCAAATTGGACTTTTTTAAGTCCAATTTTTCAAATTTCCAGCCCTTTGGGCTACTATCACTGCTACTGATTGTTCAAATTAGGCTTGTGTTAAGTCTAATTTTCAAATTCTTAGCTCTTCAGGCTACTGCTGCAATCCTGCTAATATGTTGTTAACCCTCTTAATTATTAGCTTCCCTTTAAATTTCCGATAGCGAATTACTTGACTCGATGGATCGAGGGAGAGCCCTCCAACTCAAGCACGAAATCAATGTTGAGTGAACAATCATCGAGAGGGGTACCACCAAGCGAGATCGAGACCAGCCCCTTGTATAGGTATAGGGTTCAAACCTGCACTTCTTCAAATATCCCATAAGTTTGACTCACAATGAAGAATATGCAAGAGGAGGAGTCCAATTTGACACAAACAAGAGAGTTCATGCAAAGAAGATTAAGAAAATGATTAGCACAAGTGAAGTAAACAAGTAGGAGTCAATACTTACAAAATAAAACAACTCAATGCAACAAATTGGTCAAATATTTGATATTCTAATAATAACCTATTCCTTGTTAACTAATTTAACACTGATTTGCCCATAATGAGCTAAAGCACCCAACTTTGTGCAACATAGAATAATTAAAACTTGAAAGAAAATCATCAGATCTTCCAGGTAACATAATCAATTGGGTATTATATATCTCATCAAACCAGAATGTCAAAAGGGTCTTAAGAAATCACAACTAACTCTAAAATGCAAGAGACTACTCATATGGAGCACTTTGAAATTGAGATAAATCTGATAAATTTTGAAAATAAAAATGAATAAAACAGACCACTTTTTAAGCAAGCAGGCAACTACATTCAACAAGTTAGTATGATAATCTTATATCAACCAATTCAAGCATGGATCTAAAGACAATGAGTTAAAGAGTTAGGATGCATAAGAGTTGAGAGCTTTCATTCATCTGAGCCTAAGTCCTTGGGAAATGCTAAAGAGCATCCCCAAAGGTAAGTTGTTTCTCACTTAAACAGGCCCTCAATTGGCATGGAGAGCTAATGGGTCAGTTGGCAGATAAATTATGCTAACAGGACCATAAAAATTTAAAACAGAAAGGCAGAATGGCCTTGAACCGATCGAACGAACTCAAAAGAAAACAAGATTGAACTAAGCTAACCATGGATAACAACCCTACTTTAGATAGAAATTAACTTAAATTAATAAAAGAACATTTTAAAGATGAATCAATCTATATTTAAACATAGTATCAGGTTGAAAACAAGGAAAACTAGACTATGAATGCACAAACAATTCAACTAAGCTATCAACAAGATTTAAAAGAGAAAGGAACAAATTTCATATGAAAGGATTTACGCAGTGCTGAAAATGATAGGAACTCATCTAAGTAATAACGTCTTTTTATCCATTTTATAGAGCATGAGACAGATGCTTAAGGAAACAATAGAGGAGTAGCTATTGCAGTCCAGTTAGCAAGAGTAAGACATTTTTAGGCTACTTTCAATCATTAGATGCAATACAAAATAAACCAAACAAAATTTACTATTAATCATAAACATAATTCACATTTTACGGAAAGAAAAAATCAAAGAAAAGTAATTAAACATAGCTCAGCAACATCAGTAACCTACATTAAACCTTATGACTCAACCTAGTGTATAAACAAGCAGTAAATTTCTCCAGAAGCTATGATCGGAAACTCAAATAACACACAAGGAATAAAATAACATTGCTAAAATGCTTGTAAAACCACAACTACTTTTCAGCAGAAAAGAACTCATAAAAAAATTAAGAAAACATAACTAGCCCTTAAATCGGCTCTCTAACAAACAACAACATGGACTAAAATTAAACCAGATAGAAAAGGAAGGTAAGGAATTACCTGGTTCTGGGCAGTGACAGGAACTTGAGCCTGAACGTGACGAATTCCAACACCACTCCGACTCAAAATAGCCGCGAATCAATAAAATTTCAATGATGAAAATAAGAACTCCTAAAAAACATAGCGGGGTGTTCTTTTTTTTTGCCTCCCAAAACTCCTCCCGTGAATAGTAAGAGTGAGGGGGTTTTATAGGAATACCTCTGGGTTAAATTTGGGAGATGAAATTCGATGTGGGAATTGAGAAATTTCAAAAATCCTTGAGAGGATAATGATTGCCAACTAGGTTGTGTACGAATTCGTACCATTTTTGAATGAAAGTTGGCAAAAGGAAAGGAAAATTGAGAGGATAATGTCATTGGGAACGTTCTGGAAACCTCCAGCTATCCTCGAGCTCGTGCTAAGCATGCTTAAACGTACGAATTGAAGGAGAAAAGGGGGAATTTGAGGCGATCTGGAAGATTTAAGGCTGAGTTCATCTGGTTGAGCATTGTTCTTCTTTGTTGTCGGTATGTGTGTATGTGAGGAAAAAAAAGTATCGCCGGGGTGTATTTACTAAGTGGCCTGATTTTGAGGGCTTTAAAATTTTGGCTCAAATTGGATAATAAATTAGTCGATTGAATGGGTTTAAGTCAAAGGGAGGGGTTTGGTCCCTTGGAGTTGATAAGATTAGGAACGAAATAAATTGCACATCTAATCAATTATTAAGCTTCTTAACTTTAACAATGTGAAATAATTATTTAACATTAAATCCTAGTTATTATTTTGAAATAAAAGACTGTGGTCTAGTTGATTTTTGAAGAAATAAAAAAATGCATACTATGTTTAAACTCCATTTTTATAGTAAGACTATTTTCTAAATATTATTTTTAAAATGACAAAATATATAAAACTATATATATTATAAATATAAATAGATACAATCTATATGAAAAACAACAAAAATGTCTTGAAAATAATTTTAAAGCACTTTTTTTTAATTTACGAAAACAATTATTTGAAATTGTTTGAAATTGGAGAAGCTTGAATATTAATTAAATGTGGAGGGCTAAAATTGGATGTCAACAATAGTTATTCTGATATTAATGGTTTAGATTTACTTTTTGAATTAAAAGTGTTAAGAGAAATAATACAAGTAGAAGTCTAATGAAAGTATGCAATCAAATAAAAAGACTTGATTCTTTTCCAAATACACATATTGCTTATAGGATAGTGTTAACAGTTCATGTAACCATTGCCTCAACCATAAAAGTTTTTTTGAAATCAAAATTCATTAAATCTTCTTTAAGATCAACAATGTCTCAAGAGAGATGGAATGAATTATCTATATCATCATTTGAAAAGGAACTATTAAAACAAATTGATTATAAAATAGTACTTAATAACTTCACATCTAAAATAGTTAGAAAAGTAGATTTTAAATAAAAGTATATATGATGAAAAAAATAAAATATTAGGGGCCCTCTCTTATGTTTCGCTTTAGGCCCCCAATATTGTTGAGTCGGCCCTGGATTATTGTACTATATTAATTCATAATTAAAGTTATTTAATTTTTTTCTTATGGTTTTATTACTTATATATGTTTATATTTTGTAAATAGGGTGTAATGTAGAATATATAAAACTATTTTATTTATCATTTTTTTTAAAGGGGTGTACATGGTTGAAACAAGATGAATAATTTGAGATGGAGAACATAACCTATAATTAAATTATTAGTAACTTCGTTAATTCACAGAAGAAATAATGATATAATTGTTTATCCTTATTTTTTCCCCTTTGTCTCATTTTGAGAAATGCAAATTCAATGTTTCAACTTTTGATATCGTTTCATATTTTAAGTTGTCACTCCATTGATGTTATGTTTCTGTATTCTAAGCTCATTTTTGACAAAATTTATCTGGTAGGATTCAATACTTGATATGATCCCTTAATAATAATAATAATAATAATAATAATAATAATAATAATAATAATAATAATAATAATAATAATAATAATAATAAAATATTGATTATTAATTGTAGCCTTCATTATATTTTAATTAACTCTACAAAATGGCTATCAAATTCTTTTCATTTTTCATCTTTCTTCTTTTCTCTAAACTTTGCCTTGTAGGTAATTAACATATGAGATAAAAAAAAAACATATATTGATTTGTGTTTATAATTATAGTATTTTAAATTACTAAATATTCTCATATTTTATTTCATTTGGAGAAGAGATACTTTCCTGTCATATTTTAATTTGTTATTGGTATCCAAGAGTAGATTCTAAATATTTGAACTATTTTTTGTTTGAAAATGAATGATATTAATGTAATTTGACTATAAAACTAGTTTATACAATGATAACTAGTTAAATATATAAGCAGACTTACTCTATTAAATAGACTAAATGAGTAGGCCTTAAAATGACCTAAAAGATGGCTTCTCCCACAAATGTGGAAACTTTCCCTTGATATTACAACAATCCTAACAATCCCCCACTAATTTGTAATGTCTCATAATATCACGCATATAAAAAAATATCTTGTCTAGATTTGAACTTTCCGTTAGTATAAATACTTTAAAGTTTGAAGAAGAAATTGGTATCCTAAGATTTGAATCACATCTCCTTTTGTCAAACCGAAAGTATCACACACATAATATTATTAAGTAGTGAAACAATTCAATATTATGATTTAGCACATTTACGGATGTGTGCTAATCCAAATTGATGAATATATACAAGATCAACTCTTTAAATCTTTGCTCGAAGCTGCACCACCTCAATATTCATATAGGTGAAAATAGACTATGTCCCTGTTAACTATAGACATTTGCTAATCTCATTAAGAACTAATTCATCCTCTTTCTTGTAATAGTTTGCACTTTAAAATTTGTTATTATGCCATTGTTATTACAAAAATTTAATAATTTCTAAATTCCTCCCATAACAGTGAACAATACACTAGAATCCAGGATTGAAGCGAGGATACTTATGCTTAAATAACAAAAATAACTTGTTATTACCCATGTAACTTATAATGTCAGAGTGTCTACTAACTCAAAGTTGGGTTCCTTTACTTGCATTCACTAGTTTATTGTACTGCATCTTTAGTTAAGCTTTTGTTAATGGATAAGTCAAATTTTTGTTTGATCTCACATACACTATAGTTATAATTCTGCTAGTAACTAACTCTCAAATATAAGCATGCCTTAAGCTTATATGTCTCGATTTCCCATTTATATTTTATTATGAGCTACGCACAAAGTAGTCTCATAATCGCAGAATATGAAAATGGCTAGCATAGATTGTGACCATAACTATTTATCTAGTAACATGTTTCTTAGCTATCATGCTTCTTTTCTAGCAGCTGCTTCAATGAATTTAGATTTCATTATGGAATGGGAAATACAAGTCTGTTTCTTGGATGCCCAACTAATTGCACCACCCTCCACAGTAAATATCCAACATGTAGTAACCTTATTATCATTTATACTTGTAATCCAACTTGCATAAGAGTATCCTTCAACTACGGTAGGAAAACCAGTGTAACATATGCCCAAATGTTTTGTTTTCTGTAAATATCCAAGTACTTTTATTATAGGTTTCCAATGAATTCTACTTGGACTACTTGTAAACCTTGAAAGTTTAACAACGGTAAATGCTATATCAGGCCTAGTGCAGTGCAATGCATACATTAAACTGCCGATTGCACTTGCATACTCTAACTTAGCCATTATTCTTCCATTATTTTCTATAGGCTTTATACTTGAATCATATGGAGTATTAGATTCCTCTATTCCCAAATGATTGAACTTGTTAAGTATCTTATAAATATAGTGGGCTTGTGATAAAATCAGCCTCTTATTATTTCTCTTGACTTTAATACCTAAGATAGCATCTACTTCATTCAAATGTTTCATTTTAAAGACCAAAGTTAGATATTTCTTAGTTTTAGAGATTACAAGCATGTTTGTGCCAAAAATCAATATGTCATCTAAAAAAGACAAATTACAACTCCACAATCTGTTGTAAATTTGGAGTAAATATAGTTATCAACTATGTTATGTACAAATCAATCTGATAATATCACACCAGTAAATTTTCCATGCCATTGTTTTGGTACTTGTTTTAAACCATAGAGAGACTTTATTAGCTTACAAACTTTATGTTCAATACTAGGAAGAACAAATCCTTTAGGTTGCATAAGAATAACATAAATATTGAAACATATCAACTAGGTCCCTAGAATTTAGTCGGATCGTTGATTCTGCATAGCTTGTTTATACCTAGGGTTTGTAAAATCTTGGGAATTTATTGTGATTTCAGCTGCTTTCGTGTCCATAGTCTAAAAAACATGTTTTTTTTTTTTTTGGAAATGTTGCATGATTCCTTGTATGAAACTCAAAACCCTAGTTTGTGTAAATTCTCTTAGTTCATGAATTATACTTGCTTGCTCAGTGAAATAGAAAATCATGCTCCACATTTTGAATGTCACATTCTCAGTATATAAATGTTGCATTCTTAGTTAGCGTCTAAGTTTTGAGCTGCTCAGTACCTAGTGCATTTAAGCTTCATATACATTCAGTTGGGAGTAGACATAGCATCGAGTTGGACTAGGGTTCAGCGTACCCTCAATGTCCTAGAACTATGTGCCCACATAAGATTATAAGTCCCTTATGTTGGGCATCAATATTAGTGATCACACCACAATAATGCCTTTATATCCATGGAAAGGTATATTGGGTCCTCTCTATGGGGCGTATACATCGGAGTCCACTTTTAGATCACATGGTTTATGTCAGTTAATAGTAGTTACCACAGTGAGACTCTTAGTACTTGGCCATTGCATTCATCTTAGTTTTAGTTATGTTTCAACAGTTATGTTATTGTTAGTTATGCTTTGTTGAACTCATCATATATATCTGTTCAGCTTAATATATCTATATCCTGCATGCTCAGTACATTTTAAGTACTGACATATACTTTGTGCTATATCTTTTCATGATGTAGGTTCATGCACTCAGCATCTAAATCACAATTAGATCTATTCTCAATTCAACTTCAGCAGCTTCAATAGGGAGTCCTCATACATCGAGGAGAATAGACATGTTTTCCTTTTCAGTCTTTGCTTTTAGCTTCAAGTTTTGTTAGAGTCAGCTGGGGTCATGTCCCAGCAACTCAACTTAGTTAGAGGCTTTACAGACATATTAATAGATTCAGGTTGAGTTGTTAAGTGGTCCTATGAGTTACCACTAAACTCCTGTTATGTTTTACTATGATTATTCAGACTAGTTGGACTTGTTCCTCTTCAAATATTTATTGATTTAGTTTTCTTGTAGCTCATGTTTTCAGCATACATATTCAGTATGTTTAGGATATGCTAGACTTAGGGTTAGCTTGGGGTCACTCATGATCCAAGGTCCCATGTTCTTTTGAGTAAAACCTTTTGAAACTAACCTTTATTTGTGTAACATCCCAGATCTGAAAGAGTGTAAAATAACATTTTTAAGAAGCTTCAGGTGCCAACCCACAGAGGCCACCCACAACCCATGGATGGGACCACGCACCGTAGGTGTGGTCCATGGTCGAGGGTCAATGTTCTAAACCCGAGATTCATGTTCTTGACCACGAACGACGGTCATGCAAGACGGACCGTCGGTCGTGGCAGTAGGTCATGATTCGACAGTTCAGTTTAGGGGCAGTTGGGTCTATTCCTAATTAATTTATTCCCATACTACATGATTTTTCCCTTCACTAAGACCCCTATATAAATGATTTTAAGCCCAAAACTCACCCATTAACTTCATTCTCTTCGAACCATCCAAAAGGAAACTCTCAAATATTTCTCTCTCTAGAAAGATTGAAGAAGAAGGATTCAACCTAGAGTTTCAAATCAAGTTTCAATTCCTCCATTGATGATTAGTAATTGGCTCTAAGTTATGATAGTTTTCATCCATAGATCGTTCCATTCATGGAGTTCCCAAATTCCTCTATTTTCAAAGTTAGAAATCCTTAATTAAGTTAGGGTTTTCTTCAATTGTCATGGGTTCTTTTAATTATTGATTTAAATGATTGAATTATGATCTCTTTTGCATGAATCAATGAAATACTATTATTTTATGATGATGTAATCCCCATGTTTTCAAGTTATGATCATGTGATGTGGGATTTTGATTATGAAGGAAGAGTTTTATGACATTAAGCAAGTATTGATAGATTTACATGAAATTATAATGAAACCTATAGCTAACCCATGTTTTCTAAATGTTGATGAATGAAATTAGGTTTTGAACCTTGAAAGGTAAATTATGGAACTATGCATGTTCTTATGAAATAGATGCAAATGATTTAAGGATGCTTTAAGAACAAAGTATCAATGATGATATTGTTGTTGTGTTGTTGAAAGGAGTTTTGTCATAAACACATGAAAGCAAGATGTGAAATCACATAATAAGTATTCTAAGGTTGAAAGGTCTTCTCACCTAATTGAAGATTAAGAGCTATCCTAATGAAACCTAGCTTGGATTGGTTATGGAATGATACCTTTCCATGGATAATGACTTATCTTGGATTGGCAAGATGACGTGCCTTTCCATGGATAATAAGAACAAGTAAGAAATGACTATTCTATGGGATTTATGCTTAGTACCGAGAGGATATTGAGATGGAGGCTCTCTATCATGCCCCGATAGCACCCCCTTGATGTGACCGGCGTACTTGACCCTGAAGGGGTCTTGTACAAGCCTCATAGCATTCATAACATTCGATATAAGGAAAACGGTATGGAATTAAAACTCATTTAAAATCCAAACAATCCAAAATACTCATGACAAAAATCCTTTGAAAGACACAACAGAAGTCTAAGTCTCACATGACCATCTAAACAATGATTTGAAAAACTAAAGTAAGGTCACACCCCTTTACAATTGAAAACACTTAAAATATCTATTAAAAGAACTAAAAGAAGCTTCTAAAAACTTGCCCTCGATGTATGAGGACATACCACTTGATCTTGGAGGAATAGCAATCCAAGCACTTCAATATAGATCGAAGCAATCACTTGCCGAAACCTAGACGTGTAGTAAAAATAAGATAAATATGGGTTAGCACACAAAAATGTACTAAGTATGATGACCATGCAAAAACATGCTTAAAACGGACATTATTCTTTGGAAGTCATGCATATTCCAATGCTTGAGAAAACCTTTATGAACATAAGTAAAAGAGGCATAAGATACAACCACATCATCATACAAATCATTTCATCACATTGAGCCTTCACCTTAGGTAACCCCAATGTCATACCTTGTGCAATGTATGAATAGCGTCCCATACCACTATCCACACTAAAGTACCACATTAAGAATACCAAAAGTGAATCTTACCTTCATCCTTTCACATTATTCAAACATAAGAGATATAAACATTTCATAAGACATGACAAGGAAGTAACTCATAATAAAATCCAAGTATAGCATGCATCATTACATTAGACACTTAAGTCAACATTCTTCATTAGCTTCATTTAGGGGGCTTCATTCATTAGTCATGAAGACATTAGAGAACTCACTATGACCCTCTTAAAGCCTACTCGTGCAATGCATGGATGGCATCCCATACTACCACCCACATTTCATAGAACTTCTCAAGAAACCATAGTGCACATCTCACATGATGGGAATAAGCATTTAACTGACATAGACCATGTAAGTTAGACATGGAATTCGGTGTTCTGCCCCCCACACCAAAAAGAGGTGGTCTTCTCACCTAAGGAAGACCGGTAATATTAGCTTGGATTGAATTGAATCCACTGGCTAATATCCTATGCAGGCACATAGTTATGGGATAGGAAGATGTTCATTGGAACCCTCGCCTAACATTGGGAAAGTTTCAACCTTACCATATCCACTCGGTTCTTAGGCTATATTCCCATAGAGTGTTTCATTCACATTTATTGTACTTAAGAGGGCTCCTAACATTGGATCTATCGACCCAAAGTACATTACACAAGAAGGGCCACCACCATTAGGTCTACCATTTCAAGGTGCATTTAAGGACAACTCATTGATCTTCTTAGAAAGAGCCACCACCATTAGGCCTACCGTTTCTAGGTTCATCATTTCACACAAGAAGGGCCACTAACATTAGCTCTACCGTTTCAAAGTTTTATATCACATTAGTTCCTAGACTCCTTATGAAAGGCTACCAACACTAGGTCTACCAATCCAAGGTTTAGCCTAGAATATTTCATCATTCATTCATTCATGAAAGGCTACCAGCACTAGGTCTACCAATCCAAGGTTTAGCTTAGAATATTTCATCATTCATTCATTCATGAAAGGCTACCAACACTAGGTCTACCAATCCAAGGTTTAGCCTAGAATATTTCATCATTCATTCATTCATGAAAAGCTACCAACACTAGGTCTACCAATCCAAGACATTAAGACAATAAGCCAAGATACATTCATTATACAAGAGAGGATGCCTAAGCCTACCAACTCATGATACAACATTCAAGGTCACATTCATCAACACAAGAAAAGGATGCATTAAGCCTACCAATTCAAGATACATCAATACATAGCAGAACCCTTCACATTCTATCATCATCATCATTCATGAGTGCATAATCGAGAATAACCCTTCAATAATAGCACAATTATATTCTAAACATGACTATATAATTTCATTGACATGCATATCCTTCAATTGGTTATCAAATATAGATCCTTCATATATAGAGATACAACGAAGATATCCATTAATTCAATACCACCACATACATAGTAAATAAACACCCCCACCTTTCAAGTGGATCAACATCTAATTCACAATTCTAATTCAACAAGTAATTGATCATAACTTGCCTTCAAGGTTCACACTTCCAAATCACCAACACACCAAAAATTTACTACAATTAAGTCATGGGTAATGATATACTTCAATAATCTAAAGCAATTCAACCATAATTCAATTCATATACATTCATCATCAACAAACCCACTTCATAAAGGTACAATTTAGGAATTGAAGAAACTCATGGGTTCTTGGAGTATTTTCACCATAAATCATCAATTAAACACTAATTCAATCATAATTTGTCATTATTAAATCATTAAAATTGTTTGAAGAAGGAATCCATGATTTAGAGTAAAACCTAGGGTTTTTGAGAAACTTGAAAACTTTGAAATTGCTTTTGAATGGACTCTAGGGGTGAAAGCTACCCGTAGATGAAGGATCACCATACCTTAAGAGATGAAATACACAAAAATACACTCAATTAGCCTTCCTCTTCAAGCCCTAAGTCTCCTTCTTCTCTTGGTCTTCAATGGACTTCTAGAGAGAAGATATTTGGAGAGGGAGGCGTTTTGATTTGGAGAATTTGAAATAATGAGATCTAATTATGTTTTAATACTCTTAAAATATCCTAATACACTTAAAATAACCATACATACACTTAAAACAATTAATTAACTAATTACTAAAAGACCCTCACCTTGGCTGAGTCCAAGACAGCAACACAGGTGAGAACCGTAGATCCCCATCCACGGACCGTGGATGGCTTGGCGCCTCGTGCTATCACCTTGTGGTTCATGGTTGTGTCTTGGATTTGGGGGCCATGACCTACGGAGGCCATCCACATGGCGTGGATGGACCTAGGGGGTGTGGACCCCTTCCGTAGGTCACCCTCAAATTGGCAACTTTCAAGTTTTGGGGCAGCCTTGGGGGTTAGACTTAGGGTCCTCCTCAAGGACCCCTAGGGTGGTCCTTGGGGAGTCGTACCTTGACCTTTAACCCCTAAACCCCTCAACTATGACTTGGGACAACATTTAACAACTCATACCCCAAAACCAACTCAAAACGAAACTCGTCAAGCTCTAGTTCAACCTACTAGATTTTAGGGTCGTTACATTATCCCACACTTAGGAACATTCATCCTCGAATGACACTTTAAACACATTAAGGGGTTAACAACTCAAGACTAGCAGCCAATCATGCATACAACATCAAAAAGAATGCACAAATCTAGGAGGAAACATCAACTCCACATCAATAAGCTCAAAGCAAAACAAGGAAGTAGAAACTACATCTACAAACTTATTATGCATCAAAACTTCACATTTCTCATTACATTGGAGGTATTGCCTTCTCCAACTCATATCAAGCTCATAACAACTTCATTAGACACATTATGCAATTTATTCATAAAAGCACATTTAGGCATGTTCAACAATCAACCTCATGAAGCATATAGACAATTCATACTAAATGCATATTAACAAGAGGAACAACATTCATGAAAACTCATTTTCTCATTCAAATAAGAATTCAACTAGATCATGCATAACATGAGGAGAACATGGAAACACACTTTCACACATGACTCCAAAACATGAAACAAGCTACAAGGACCTCTTGGTCTCAAGCTTGAATAGGAATAGAATGAAAGAGATAAGGATATCAAAACTCTCAACAACCTTACTATTCAACATACCATCCCCCACTTAGGAGAAAACCCAACTAAGGCTAACATGTAAACAACATAGGAACCTTAACAAGACATTCACAACCATAAGGAACTATTACTTACCGGTACCTTCATCCAGATTAGCTCCTTTGTCCTTGTTAGCTTGAAGAGCATAGAAATGGTTCCTCTTCAGAGCATCAAGATTTGGGCCATTAAGAGAAGCTTGTTTGGCCTCCCTTCCTCTAGCTGTAAGAGTAGGACAATTTATCACTTAGTGATCACTTCTTCCACACCCATAGCACCCACTAGTACCGACTAGGCATTTCCCATGATGCTTCTTTCCACAATTGTGACAAGTAGGTTTAGCAAATAGAGGTCCACTACCTCTCTCTTGGTTACCCTTAGGAGCACTTGAAGAATCTTGGTTTGGAGCTCTCTTCTTGGACCTAGGTCAACCTTGCTCATCGGGCATAGACCTTTTCAACTCCTTATCCTTCCTCTTAAGTTTGGACTTCTCAATAGATTGAGCATACACCATGAGTCTAGAAATGTTCATGTCATCATGGAGCATCTCGGTATGGCACTCTTCCTTGACTAGGTTGGATATACCGGTCACAAAATGACCCATCTCATTCCTAGGTTTGGACACCAAAGATGGAGCATACTTAGACAATAGGGTAAATTTCAAGGAATACTCCTCCACATTCATATTACCTTGCCTAAGTTTTATAAACTTCTCCACCTTACATTCCCTCTTCTCACGGGGAAAGAACCTACCAAGGAAAGCTTCCTTGAACAATTCCCAATTTATAGACCTTGCTCCTATAGGCCTATTTCTTTTCCATTGAGTAAACCAAATTTGGGCAACATCCTTCAATTGATAGGCGGGAAGTTTCACTTTTTCAATAGAAGTAACTCTCATAGCATTCACTATCTTATACACCTCATCCAAAAACTCTTGGGGATCCTCTCCCACCTTAGAACCTAAGTACACCAGAGGATTCATCCTTACAAAGCTATCAACCTAGAAGCCATAGTGCTCTCAATAGCATTCACTCTAGGCCCCACATCCCTATTCACTTGGGCAGTCATGGCTTGGGCCAAAGTTAGAAAAATCGACCTAACTCCTCATTAGTCATGGCCGAGGGATCCATCTGAACTTGATTTCCTTGGTTGACTTGAGGAACTTGGTCACCTTGTAGACCTTGGGGAGGAACTCCCCCATCCAAATTCTCCTCTTCCACCCTCCTTGGGTTAGCCCTTGTATTCATCTCCTATAAACACAATAGAAAGGTTATGAAAAGGACACATATAGAGCTAAACTCTATGGCACGACTTCAAGAATATGAAAGAAGTGTAACTCCTAACGTCCTATATCCCTTACCTATGTGCCCCCATAGGATGATTGTCTAGATAGACATTAGCTAGTGGATACAGTTAAGCTAGAAGTTCATGGTCCTTACCTTGTCAAGTAGGACAACTCTTTTCAGTGTGGGACACACCAGAGGATCCTATTATAGCTTACATGGTCTCTATGTCGGTTAAGGCTCCTTCCCATATTAATAACGAACTAAGGTTGCTTCAAGGAGTATCTCATATGTGTTTAAAGGTTTTAATGATGTTAGCTTGCATTGACCATGTTTTATGACTTATGTTTTCTAACCCTTTATATCATGTTTTAGCTTTGTCAATTGCATGTCATGAAATGTCCCCTTTTAGCATGATTTAAATGTTTTATGCATGGCCATCATACTTGGTACGTTGTTTTTTACTAACACATACTCTTGCCTACATTTCCCCAAGTGTAGGGTTCGATAGTCAGGTTTCTCAGTTTTGTAGCTAGTGGTTGAGTATGAGGTTCCCGAGCTTTGGTGAGTCCTCATGCTTCGGGGATGGATTTTCATTGTTTCAGTTTCTTTCTTGTATTTCAGTTTTGGACATGATGTATGGGCTAGTCCCAATTTCATTCTATTTTATTATATGGCTATTGAGACAAAGTGTTTAGACTTCCGCTTTTCTTTTATAATACTATTCGACTTGGACTATTGTTTTATCTCTTACATTCCATTTCTTATGTTATGAATGCTAAGTGGCTTGTATAGGGTTTCTCAAGGTCCTGTATGTCATGTTACATCTAGGGGGTACCCTTGGGTCGTGACAAACTTGGTAGTTAGAGCAAAAGGTTTAAAATGGTCCTAGGATGTCTCATAAGCCACGTTAAGTACAGTTTTTTTTCATGAGTGTGAAGTGCGCTATATTTATGAATGAGAGGCTAAAAGATGATTAGGAAACTCCACTTCTTTCATTACTCTAAAGTCGTGTGATAGAGTTTAACTCTATAAGTTCTCTCTCCTAATCCTTATATGAAGCTCTACAGGATATGGCTACTCGAAGAGCTTATGCTAGAAGAAATGTGAGGGAGAATGTGGAAATAGAAGCTCCTCCACAAGCTCCTCAAGCTCCATTCTATCCTTTGTTAGAGCAAGTGACTAATGCGGAGTTTAGGGATGCTTTTCAAGTGTTGGCTCAAGTCCTGATGGCCCAAGCCAATAGGGAGCAAAATGTGGGTACGACATCATCTAGAATGAGGGACTTCATTAGAATGAATTCTCTAGAGTTTCATGGTTCTAGGGTTGAAGAAGATCCTCAAGAGTTCATTGATGAGGTCTATAAAGTGTTGATGATTATGGGAATGACACTGGTGGAAACGGCATGATTTGCCGCATATCAACTCAAGGGTTTGGCTCAAATATGATACGACCAATGGAAGGAAAGGAGGTCGGAAGATGCGGGTCCTATAGATTGGGAGAAGTTTAAGGTCGTTTTTCTTGATAGGTTCTTTCCTCTTGAGATGAGGGAAACCAAGCTGGTTGAGTTCATTAACCTTCAACAATGAATTATGAGTGTAAGGGAATATGCTCTAAAGTTCATATAATTGTCTAAGAATGCTCCAACAATGGTTGCCGATTCAAGGGCAAGAATGATTAAGTTCGTCTTGGGTGTGTTCGAAATGGTGGTTAAGGAGTGTCGTACCGCCATGCTCATTAATGACATGGACATATCTTGTCTCATGGTACATGCTCAATATATCAAAGAGGAGAAACTTAAGGAAAAGTCTAGGGAGACAAAGAGGGCTAAAATCGGTGATGGTAATTTCTCACATTCAAGGTCTGATGGACATGGTCATCCTAGACTTTGATAAAGGTTTTTCGGTCAAGGTTCCTCCAATTCCACTCCTAAGTTCAACAAGGATAGGGTGTCTAACCCTATGCCTCAAAGAAGGTAATGGTAGTGGATCTTCATTGCCTATGTCTACTTGTGTTAGGTGTGGAAAGAAGCACGAGGGTAAGTGCATAGACGACACAGATGGGTTCTTTAGTTATGGTAAAAGTGGTCATAAAATGAGGGATTGCCGGATGCTTACGAAAAAAGGAAAAGAGGGCAAGCAATCTCCTCATAGTGGTTTGGGTCCCAATGCTCCTAAGCCAAACTGATTCTATGGACTTCACACTCGTGGTGAACGAGAGGTTTCTCCCGATGTGCTTACCGGTTTGTTGAATGCTTTTCAACTTGATGTTTATGCTTTACTTGATCCCGGTGCTACCTTGTCTTTTGTGAGGCCAAATATGGCTATAAGGTTTGATGTTCTTCTGGATGTGTGGTTAGATCTTTTTTCTGTCTCTACTCCTATTGGTGATTCTATTATGGCTAAGAGGATTTATAGAAAGTGTCTCATTTCCTTGTCTCATATAGTTACTCTTGTTAACTTGGTAATGCTTGATATGCTAAACTTGATGTCATCATTGGGATGGATTGGTTGCACTCATGTCATGCTTCTATCGATTTGTAGAACTCGTGTGTAGTTAAGTTTCAGTTTTTGAATCAGCCTGTCCTAAGTGGAAAGGGGAAAATTATATGCCTAAGGGTCAGTTTGTCTTTTATCTTAAGGCTAGAAAGATGACTTCTAAGGGTTGCCTTTACAATCTAGTTAGGGTGAGGGATGTGGATTGTGAAACCCCTACTCTCAAGTCGGTCCCCATTGTTAATGAGTTTCTAGAAGTGTTCCAGGTGATTTGCCTGGTATTCCTCCCGAAAGGGAAATAGACTTCGGTATTGACCTTATCCCAGATACACAACCTCTTTCTATTTCTCTTTACTATATGGATTTGGCAGAACTTAAGGAGTTGAAATATTAATTGAAAGATTTGTTAGATAAGGGTTTCATCCAACCGAGTATCTCTCCAAGGGGTGCTCCAGTTTTGTTTGTTAGAAAGAAAGATGGTTCTCTTCGTATGTGTATAGGCTATCGTCAGTTGAACAAGGTTACCATTAAGAATAAGTATTCTCTCTTGAGGATAGATGATTTATTTGACCAACTTCAAGGAGCAAGTTATTTCTCTAAGACTGACCTTCGATCGGATTATCACCAATTGAGGGTGAAAGAAGATGATATTCCGAAGATGACTTTTCGAACTCGATATGGTCATTATGAGTTTTTGGTAATGTCGTTTGGATTGACTAATGCTCCGGTGGCGTTTATGGATTTGATGAATAGGGTGTTTAGACAATATCTTGACATGTTTGTAATTGTGTTCTTGATGATATAGTGATCTATTTGAGAATTGAGAATGAGAATATTGAGCATTTGAGGATCGTGTTGCAAATTATTAAGGACCAACAACTTTTCGCAAACTTTAGCAAATGTCAATTTTGGTTAAGATCCGTAGCTTTTATTGGTCATATTGTTTCAAGTAAGGGCATTGAGGTAGACCTTAAGAAGATGGATGTGATCAATAGTTTGCCTATAACTCTAACCCATTCGGATATTAGAAGTTTCTTGAGTTTATCCGGTTATTATAGAAGGTTTGTTGAGGGATTCTCTTCAATTCCCTCTTCTTTGACGGCTTTGACTCAAAAGAAAGTTAAGTTCATATAGTCTGAAGCATGTGGAAAGAGTTTTCAAGAATTGAAGGATAGACTTACTTCTGCTCCGGTGTTAACTTTAAAGAAAGGGACCGTTGGTTTTGTTGTTTATTGTGATGCCTCAAGAATTGGACTAGGGTGTGTGCTTATGCAGAATGGGAAAGTTATTGCGTATGCCTCAAGGCAACTTAAGATTCATTAGAAGAATTATCCTACCCATGACCTTGAATTAGCGGTGGTCATTTTTGCCTAAAATATTTGAAGGAATTATTTGTATGGTGTTCATGTAGATGTGTTTACCGACCATAAAAGTTTAGAATATTTGTTTAATCAAAGGGATCTAAATCTTAGCCAAAGAAGGTGGCTTGAATTATTGAAAGATTATGATATGAGTGTTCTCTATCACCCTCGTAAGGCAAATGTGGTGGCAGATACTCTTAGTCAATTATCTATGTGTTGTGTTGTTCATATTTAAAAAGATAAGAAAGAGTTGGTTCGAGATGTTCATAGATTGGCCCGATAAGGTGTTTAATTAGTGGATCCACCAAGGGTGGTGTTATGGTTCTGAATCGTCTTTTGTGGCAGATGTGAAAGCAAAGAAATGTCTTGATCAAATTTTGGTTGAATTAAAAGAATCGGTGCTTAAGAATTCTGTTGTGGCTTTCTCCCAAGGGGGAGATGATGTCCTTGGATATCAAGGTTGTTTATGTGTTCCTAATATTGATGACCTTAGAGAATTGATCATGTCAAAAGCCCATAGTTCGCAGTATTCCATTCACCCGGGGGCTACCAAATTTGTAACACCCGTATCCAAAAAGGGATATATAGTAGCTTTCTAGGTGCTGTTGCAGCCAATCTATGCCGGCCACCCACAGCCCGTGGAGTGGAACACGGACCATAGGTGTGGTCCGTAGTTGGAGCCCCAAAAAAATTTCAACTCTCTAACCTTATTGACAGTCCACCAAGACGATTCGTGGGTCAGACCATGGCCCGTCGATTGGGTCTGTCGTTAGTCACTCAAAAATGGTCCAAGAATAGACCAAGGAGGAGGGACCTACAGACCGTAGGTCAGTCCACGCCCCATGGTCTAGTGGTGATAGGTCTAGGCCAAATTATCTTACCACTAACCACGATTCACCAGGACGGACCATAGGTCCATCCATGGTCCGTCGATTGGGTCCATAGGTTGGTAGGTCGATAGCAGCTGGCAGTTTAACTTAGGGGTAATTGGGTATTTTCCTAATTAATTAATTCCTATACTATGTCGATTTTCCTATATTTAGAACATCTATATAAGCCTTTTTACCCCCAAATTCACCCCACTTAATTCATTCTTCCAAAATCCCAAAAGGAAACCGAAAACTCCTCTTAAATATTCTCTCTCTAGAACTTGAAGAATAAGAAGAAGAAGAAGATTCAGCTAGGGTTTGAAGCAAAGGATCCAAATTCTCCATTGAAGGCTAGGCTAGTAATTGTAGTCAAGGTATGATAGCTTTAATCCATGGGTTCTTTTCAACCCTGGTGTCACAACCCAAGGGTACCCCCTAGGTGTAACAAGGCACATAATACCCTGAAGGGCACCATGTAATCCATTTAGCATATCATAACATAAAGCATTAGAACAATAAGAGTAAAACCACATTTAAATCCGAAAATATTTACAAAGGAAAGCGGGAGTCTAGACTTGTCTCAATTAGCCATCTATTACAATACTTGAGTCAAAAGAGGTCAAAGCCCAAAACAACATAATTCGAAAATGAAAGTACTAGAATGAAACAACAATGATAACATCCTGTCCTCGAATCATGAGGACTCACCACGAGCAAGGAGAAATGAGCAAATCCAAGCTCCAACCACAAAGGGGACCACCTTGAGAACCGGACCCTCCACTTGGGGAAAAATATAGGAAAATATGGGTTAGTACAAAAATGCACTAAGTATGATAGTCATGCACAAAATCATGAAAACATGCTAAAAGGGACATTTTAGTTGAATTCATGCCATTTACTTGATTAAAGCATCATTTTGAAGATAATGGAAAAGCATAAGTCATAAGCATAATCAACTCATAAATCATCATATCATAATAGGAACATACCAACCTTCAAAGTATACTTGTGCAATGTATGAACAAGATCCCATAATCCCACCCATACTAAGTAAAGCTTCTTGAGTAACTATAGTTCATAATTCATCTTCTTGTTCATACTATCATAAAGGGATATTTGCCTTAACCGACATAGACCATGTGAGTTTACCATGGAATTCGGTGTCTACCCCACACCCAAAAGGGGTTGTCCTACTTGCCTAAGGTAGAACCATACTCTTAGCTTAGGTGGATCCACTAGCTAAAAACTTATATGGGCACATAGTTATGGGATAAGGAGATTGCTACTAGAAACCCGGACTCTACTAAGGTATAAGGTTTCCATCTCATGAGATACATACTATGGGAACACAGACTCAACTAAGGTAGAAGGAACCCATTTGGAAAGGCATACTCAAATAGTGTAAAAGCTTCCATCTCATATTCATATCCACTCAGTGCTAAGCATTAATTCCCATAGATTCATATTAAGTCTTGACTTAAGATCATATTCATGGAAGAATGTCTTGACACTCAAATCCAACATAATTCATACTATAACTCATAAATTCAATAGGTGAGAATAGCCTTTCAACCCTAGAATCATCATATTATGAGGAAACCTTTCACATCATTATCATATTCACTTTACCCTCAAAGTATTCTAAAAGCATATACGTAACCCTCATGATCATGCATAATTCCCATACTTTTCCTTCAAGGACCATAGAAAAAATTCAATCAGCACATTTAGAATTAAAACATTAGACATGGATAATAACAAGATTCAATTAATCAATTCACTACATTCACAATTCTATAAGATACTACTTGCATCAATCAATACCCACACTTCGAGATCCAATTTGGGAAAATAGAGAAATTCATGGATTATTGGGGAATTCAACATAAAACCATATAAAATCATCAATTTATCCATAATAAAGCATAATTCAATCATTAAAAACGAATTTGAAAGGAATCCATGAGATTGAAGTCAAACGCTAACTTTTGGGATTTCTAGCTTTGAAATTGGGGCTTTTGAGGGGCTCCATGTATGAAGGACTACCATACCTTAGCTTTGAATTCCCACAAAATTGAGTAGAAAACGTGCTCTTTCAAGCCCTAGCTTCACCTCCCTTCTTCTGCTTCCTTGGAGTTCTAGAGAGAGTTTTATGGGGGGGAAAAACAATTTCAGTCATCACCCATGACCCCCTCACAGACGGATCGTGGTTGGACCTACGACCTGTGCTCGTGAAGCGTGGGTCTGGGTCTGAGACTTGATTCAACATGTTCCATCTACGGCCCCTCACCCACGAGGCATGGCGGGAACTACGGAGCGTGAGTGAACCCTTGTGGGTCAATGCCCAGGCATATTTTTGGTTCATTCCTAAAGGACTCATGGTTGGTCCTTGGGGTTTGAGCCTTGACGTTCTAACACGAAAACATTTATTTTAAGGTATGGGGAAGTACATTTCAAGTCTCTAACCCTAACATCAAGCTCTAATTTATCCTACTAGTTTCCAGAATGGTACATTATCTCCCCCTTGGGAACATTCGTCCTCGAATGACAATCTATACCCCTTACAGAATTAAAGACTCAAAACTAGGAGCCCAACATGCATGAAACATCAAAATAATGCCCAACTCAAAAGGAGGGAACTTCAACTCCATCTAAAACATAGTCAATGCAACACAAGGAAGTAGGAACTACATCTAACAAGCCATTATGCATGAAACTCAATATTTCTCATATTAATAGGAGGAACTACCTTTTCCAACTAAAATCATGCTCAACACAATATCATGGAGCCAACATGAAATTGCTTTTAAGAGCATACTAAAGCATGTTCATCAACTCATCTCATGAAGTCAAATAAGCAACTCATACTAAATGCTCAACAACGTGAGGAACATAAATCATGAAACTCATTTTCTTATTAAACATGAATTTCATCACGAACATGCATACCATAAGGAAATCATGGAAAGGCTCATATAACACACATGACTTCTAAAACACTAAAACTAAAGAGGAACTAATTACCTCAAGCTTGAATAGGACTAGAAGGAAAAAGATGAGGATATCCAGACTTCATATTGGTCTCGACCTCCCAAGTAGCACCCTCAACTAAATTATTTCTCCATAAAACCTTCACGGAGGCAACTTCCTTCTTTCTCAACTTCATAGGCAAGATTCTCCTTAATCTCTAAACCCTCTAAGGGGACTATGGTTGATGGATCACCAATAGATTTCTTCAACATTGAGACATGGAACACCGGATGCACCAATGCCAACTCATTTGGCAAGTCTAACTCATATGCAACCTTGCCCACACACCTCAAAATCTCATAAAAACCCACAAACCGAGGACTAAGTTTCCCCTTCTTCCCAAACCTCATAACACCCTTCATGGGTGAGATTTTCAAATAAACCCAATCATGGACATCAAATTCTAAATCCCTTCTTTTAACATCGGCATATGACTTTTGCCGACTTTGGGCAGTTCTCAATCTCTCTCTAATTACTCGAATCTTCTCAATAGTTTCATAAACAAATTTAGGACCAATTAGAGAAATTTCACCTACCACGAATCAACCAACCGGAGACCTACATCTCCTACCATACAAGGCTTCAAAGGGGGCCATCCTAATACTCGAATGGTAATTGTTATTATAGGAAAACTCAACTAACGACATACGGTCATCCCAATTGCCTTTAAAATCTCTCACGCATGCCCTCAACATGTCCTCTAAAGTTTGAATGGTGCATTCCTCTTGACCATCCATTTGAGGGTGAAACATTGTGCTAAGATTCACCTTAGTACCTAGACCCTTTTGGAAAGACTTCCAAAACTGTGAAGTAAATTAGGGCCCTCAATCCGAAATGATAGACAAGGGAACTCCATGTATCCTTACTATCTCCTTCAAATACAATTTAGCATATTCTTCCGACGAATGGGAAACCTTGATGGGAATGAAGTGGGCTGATTTTGTCATCCTATCTATAATGACCCAAATAGGATCATGTTGACTTTGAGTAAGAGGAAAACCCACAATAAAGTCCATATTCACATCTTCCCACTTCCAAGTAGGAGTAGGGATATTTTGTGACAAGCCTTCCAGCCTTTGATGCTCAACCTTAACTTGTTCACAATTAGGACATTTGGCTATAAACTCCGCAATATTTCTCTTCATACCATTCCACCAATAGACTTCTTGTAGATCATGGTACATCTTGGTGGATCCCAGATGAATAGAGTATCGAGAACTATGAGATTCCTCTAGAATTTGTTCCCTCAACCCATCGACATCAAGAACACATAACCGACCTTAGTACCTAAGCACCCCATCTCCCCTTCGGAAGAAAGCCCCAACGGACTTCTTGAGTACCGACTCTTTCAACTCAACCAACATAGGATCAAGACCTTGCTTAGACTTTACATCAATCACAATGGAAGACTCAGAACCATTATGGACCAAGACACCACCCTTGGTGGAATCCACTAGTTGGACACCTAGTTGAGCCAATCTATGCACCTCACGAACCAATTCTTTCTTTTCATCCTCTACATGAGCCATACTAACCATGGACATTCTACTAAGTGAATCGTCTACAACATTAGCTTTGCCAGGGTGGTAAAGGACACTCATGTCATAATCCTTCAAAATTGTGACCACCTTCTTTGTCATAGATTCAAGTCTTTTTGACTAAACACATATTGAAGACTCTTGTTATTGGTGAAAACATCCACATAGACTCCATAAAAGTAATGTCTCCATACTTTCAAGGCAAACACCACCGCCGCTAATTCAAGATCATGGGTCGGATAATTCTTCTCATGTACTTTGAATTGCCTTGAAGCATAGGTAATCACTTTACCATTATGCGTGAGAACACATCCCAACCAAACTCTAGAGGCGTCACAATATACAATAAAACCATCCGTACCCTCCGATAAGGTTAACACCAGAGCGGAAGTAATTCTATCTTTCAACTCTTGGAAGCTTTTCTCACAAGCCTCCGACCACTCAAACTTAGCTTTCTTTTGAATTAAAGCCGTCAACGGAGAAGCAATAGAGGAAAACCCCTCAACAAACCTCCTATAGTAACTGGCCAAACCTAAAAAGCTTCTAATGTCGGAAGGAGTTAGAGGTCTAGGCCAACTCTTGACCGCATCCATCTTCTTAAGATCTACCTCAATACCCTTGCTTGACACAATATGACCAAGCAAAGCCATGGACTTCAACCAAAATTCACACTTGCTAAACTTTGCAAAAAGTTACTGGTCCTTAAGAACTTGCGATATAATTCTCAAATGGTCCATATGTTCATTCTCACTCCTTGAGTAGATCAAAATATCACTGATAGAACACAATCACAAACATGTCTAGGCATTGCCTAAACACTCTATTCATCAAATCTTTAAATGCTGCCGGGGCATTTGTCAACCCAAATGACATAACCACAAATTCATCGTGACCATACCAGGTCGTAAAGGTCGTCTTTGGAATATCAATCCCTCTCACCCTTAATTGGTGATGACCCAAAGAAGATCAATTTTGGCGAAATAGCTAGCCCCTTGAAGTTGATAAAACAAGTCATCAATTCTCGGAAGGGGATATTTATTCTTAATGGTCACTTTGTTCAATTGACGATAATCAATGCACATTCTAAGAGACCTATCCTTCTTTCTAACAAACAACACTGGAGAACCCCATGGAGAGATACTCGGTCTAATAAAATCCTTATCTAGAAAATCCTTTTATTGCTTTTTCAACTTTTTTAACTTGACCGGAGCCATTCTATAAGGAGAAATGGAGATAGGTTGCATATTCAGTAAGAGATCAATACAAAGCTCTATTTCCCGCTCGGGAGGAATTTCGGGCAAATCTTTAGGAAAAACTTTCGGAAACTTATTCACTACCGAAACCGACTCTAAATAAGGGGTTTTGGACTCAACATCCATCACCCTAACAAGACGGTGAATGCACCCTTTGGAGATTATCATCCTAGCTTTAAGGCAATAAATGAATTTACATGTCGTGGCAGTAGGTCGTGATTTGACAATTAAGTTTAGGGGCAGTTGGGTCTTTTTCAAATTAATTTATTTCCATACTACGTCATTTTCCCCTTCACTAAAACCCCTATATAAATTATTTGAATCCCAAAACTCACCCACTCACTTCATTCTCTTCAAACTCACCAAAAGGAAGAACTCTCAAATATTTCTCTCTCTATAAAGCTTGAAGAAGAAGGATTCAACCTAGGGTTTCAAGTCAAGTCTCAGTTCCTTCATTGAAGATTAGCAATTAGCTCTAAGTTATTATTGTTTTCATCCATGGATTCCTTCCATTCATGGAGTTCCCAAATGTAACACCCTGGAAACTAGCAAGTTGAACAAGTGAGTTCTAGAGCCTTTTGTAAAAGGCTTGGAGTGTAGTATGAGGGTTAAAGGTTGTAAAAATGATTCATGTACTTAGAATAAAGGTTTAAGGGTTAGGACGTCAAGGTACAACCCCCCAAGTACTACCCAAGGGGTCCTTGGGGTGGACCCTTAAGACAACCCCCAAAACTGCCAAATTGGGAGCACCTACATTTGGCCACCTACGGCCAGTAGGTGGACCCACGCCCCGTAGGTGGGGGTCATAGGCCAAGGCCAGATAAAGTCCTACAAGAAGAATCCTTAGAAAGCATCTACAACTTGACAGCGTCGGTAGTAGACCCATTCACGGTTCGTGGATGGGTGGGCATAGGTCAAGTAAGTTTTTTAGTTTTTAGTTTTAGTTAGGGAGTTTAGGGAATTATTTAGTAATTAATTAGGGCTTAGGGAGGTCGATTAATTAGTTAAATAACCACCTATAAATACCTAATAAGACCCTAAACTAAGTCATTAACTCATTCATCTAAAGAACCCACTTCCTCTCAAATATTTCTCTCTCTAGAAGTGAAGAAGAAGAAGAAGAAGAGAAGAGAAGAGAAGAGGGCAGATTTCCTCCATTGAATCAAGCTTCTTTAGAGATTTGAAAAGAGGTATGTTTAGCTTATTCATCTATGGGTTCTTGCCCCATAAATCCCCCTTATTTTTCCCCCAATTGTGAAGTCAAAAACCCAATTAGCTAGGGTTTCCTTCTTACACTGTGGGTAGGGTTTAGGTGTGATTTCAATCTAGTAGATAATACCTAATTGTGATTTATTTAGCTTTGTTTAGTGATATTATGATGAACTCGTGTGATTTCTATGGTAAAACCTAGCATAAATTTATGAATGTGATATTTGTGGGTTTATGCCATTAGAGGTCAAATTAAAGGTTCAAAAGTGATCTTCCTAAATCAATATCATGTATAGTAATTGATCAAAGTTAGGATCATCAAATCATAAATTGAACTAGAATTTATTGAATATGAAGGATCTTGACTTGTAAAGATGAAATTGAACCTCTATGATGAATTATGACTAGAATCACTTAGTAGTAAAGAATGTAATTAAATAGATTGTAATTTAGATATGAATGAAGTAAGCTTGAAAGTAGGGCTTGTAGCCATCAATGGTAGAGCTTTGGGGGTAAAGCCAATATTATGTGATTGTGTTTTGTATTTCTTCTCTCTTACACACTTAGGCATAAAGATGCTAGGAGATCCAAGGTTCTCTCACATAGAATGATGCTAGGTAGGCCTAATAACCTAAAATGAATTAAAGCATGTTATTCTAGAATAGCTTGAAGTTGTGACATATGTTCCCTTCATGTATGGCTTGGCTTAGTAGAATAAGACCAAGATTGATAGCTTGGGATGGAGGATCTATACTCTCTTAAGGTATAGCTTGACTTGGCATTGTAACATACATTTCATGGTAGCGTGAGTTAGAAGTAGTCATGGTAGCCTAGGATTGAGGATTCACACTCCCCTATGGGTAGCTTGAACTAGCACTACTAAAAAACTGCTAAAAAACGACGGACGGCGTCGCTCCCAAAAGCGACGGACTAAGCGATGCCGTCCGTCGCTTTTTAATTAAAATATTTTTTAATTTTTTTTAAAAGCGACGGACGGCATCGCAGAGTCTGTCGCTTTTTAATTTTTAAATTTCTTTTTAAAAATTTTTTAAAAGCGACGGATTACATCGCCGAGTCCATTGCTTTTTTTTATTTCACGGAATTTTGCACCAACAATATATTTAATAAATAATTAATTATTTTATATCGATAGAGACACAGTCCATTGCTTTTTATTAAAAATAATTATTTATTAATTTTAAAAAAACCACGCCGTCCATCGCTTTTTATTAATTTTAATTGTTTAATTATTTTTTTAATTAGCGACGGATAGCATCTTTATGTATGTCGCTTCTTGGTCAAAATATCTGCTCAAATTTTTTAAAAAGCGACGGACAATGTCGCTTTCTCCGTTGCTTTTTGGTCAAAATGTTGGTCAAACTTTTTTTCAAAAAAAAGTGATGGACATAGAGACTCTGTCTGTCGCTTTGTGAAATATTTTGATTTATTTTTATTTAAATCGTCCTCCTGAGGACGGTTTTGTGTAAAATAAAAAACAAAAAAATTATAATACCGACTTTCAAATGTCGGTAAAATTAAATAGTATGTAATAAATTAATATTTTCAATTAACTTTAAATAAATCGTCCTCCAAATGATGGTTTTATATAAGCTAAAAAATAATTTAATATAAAATACCGACCTTCCGATGTCAATATTATTTAATTAAAATGATTGCTCTTTATTTATGTTGAAATTTAACGTGATACTGCCTCATGAGGTCAGTATTTTTTATTAAATCTAATTTCTTTTAAAAAAAATGACATCCGGAGGTCGGTTTGTTTAAAATATTCCTATTAATCATAATTTTGCTATTGTGCATAATACTAAAATTTCATTTACACCTACAATTAATTGTTCAAAAAGTGTAACAATTTTGTATACTTTTATAAATAAAAATTTAGAATTCGTGGAATAAATAAAAAAATATCTATAATCCATATTTAGAGAATGAAACTACATTGATATGAATTAGGAGAAAATTATATATACTTATATTTCTAGAGTAATGCACAAATTTTATCAGTCCGTCGTCTGATCATGAACTTAATATGTCATCTCATGATGTAGAGGTGAAGAGCTAACATATAATCCATTCGAGTATGAAATGCGGATAGTATTATTATATACGTTTGATCTTGAATGGATGTCAAGTGTAGTGATCACCTCCTAATTATGATGACATGTAAAGGATACTTCGTCGGAGTATGAAATACGTTGATTAATTATATACTCCTCGAATAGTATAACAAATCAAGTCTTATATACTAGTGGTTCAAATATGAAATACATTATCAATTAAAGAAATATGTATGATCAATTCAAGGAGATTTATATATTAAAATTGATATTAATAAACTTTTGTTGATCAATAAAATGAAATTTATATAATTAGAAGGTATATAATTTAAATTTATAAAATTAACTTGATCGACAAATTGAATTTATTAAATTAAACCTCTGTTGATGTGTAGTTAAATTATATATATATATATATATATATATATATATGTATATATATATTAATTTAATTACACATCAACAGAAGTTTAATTTAATAAATTAAATTTATTAAATTAAATTATAAAACTAACTAAATTTAATAAATTAAATTAGAAAATTAACTAAATTTATTAAATTAAACATCCATTGATGTGTAATTAAATTAATATATATATATATATATATATATATATATATATATATAATTATTTGAGGGTATAACTGATTTTTGACCAAGAAAAAGAAATGCGGTATGCAAACTTTATTTTGGCAAATGCGCGTATTAGGTAATTTATACTTTATATCTAAAGCATGAACTTCTGTTGATGTGTAGTTATATATATATATATATAATATGTAATTTTAATTAATTGAATCAACCTAAATAAATTAAATTTATTAAAATCAAAACCCTAGATCTAAAGTGACAAAGTCACACTCCTCACTCACTCCTCTCATCTCATCGGCGCTCCATCCCCACACATTCCCGACCGGCGCCATGCCACGCCACCATCACAAGAAAGCCAACTCGCACCCGGCCCGTGATGTAGCTCGCACCGGCCAGCGAGAGCAGGCCAGTTTGCCGCCAGCAGCAGGAGGTCACGCCGGCGCCTCCATCCCGACCCACTATCCTTCTCCTTTAATTCAAGGTTAGGGTTTCATAATATTATTTTTAATTTCTTTCAATTTGACCGTTGAATTTGTTAATTAGTGTATTGAATTAGTTTTTTATTGATTGTTAGTTAATTAGTAAGTGAATGATTTAGGGTTTTTGATTGTTAGTTTGAATTAGGGATTATTTGATTTTTAGTTTGTGTTTGTTGATTGTGAATTGAAAATTTTAATGTTAGGGTTAGTTTGAATTAGCGTATCTTAGGATTTGTTTGAAATTTGGTATTTCTTGAGTTAATTAGTTTGATTTTGGAATTGTAAAATTAGATTGAATTAGGGTATTTAAAGAGTTATTTTAATTTGGATATTATTTGTGTTAGTTTGAATTATTGTTGAGATTTTAGGGCTAATAGTTTGAATTTGGGATTAGGAATAGCTAGCTAGTTCGAATTTAGGATTTTAGCACTAGTTATATTTTGGGATTTTAGGACTAGTTTGAATTTGTGATTTGAAGACTAGTTTGAATTATTATTGAGATTTTAGGACTACTAATAGTTTGAATTTGGGATTTTAGCACTATAGATTTGTTTTTGAATTCTAGGAGTACTTCTAATTTGTGATTTTAAGACTAGTTTGAATTTGGAATTTAGGACTAATAGTTTGAATTATATTTGGGGAATTGTTTGAATTTGGGTATTATTTGAGTTAGTTTGAATTATTATTGAGATTTTAGGACTAATAGTTTGAATTTGGGATTAGGAATAGCTAGCTAGTTTGAATTTAGGATTTTAGCACTGGTTAGATTTTGGGATCTTAGGACTAGTTTGAATTTGTGATTTTAAGACTAGTTTGAATTTTGAATTTAGGACTAGTTTGAATTATTATTGAGATTTTAGGACTACTAATAGTTTGAATTTGGGATTTTAGCATATAGTTTGGTTTTTGAATTCTAGGAGTACTTCCAATTTGTGATTTTAAGACTAGTTTGAATTTGGAATTTAGGACTAATAGTTTGAATTATATTTGGGGAGTTGTTTGAATTTGGGTATTATTTGAGTTAGTTTGAATTATTATTGAGATTTTAGGACTAATAGTTTGAATTTGGGATTAGGAATAGCTAGCTAGTTTGAATTTAGGATTTTAGAACTAGTTAGATTTTGGAATTTTAGGACTAGTTTGAATTTGTGATTTTAAGACTAGTTTGAATTTGGGATACTAGCTAGCTAGTTTGAATTTGAAATTTTAGGGATTTGAATTACAACTTAAATGGAACTCATAATTAATTATAACTTGAATTTACTATAAATTGAACTTAATTAGGAATATGAACTTGAAATTAGAACTTGAAGTTGGAACTAATTAGCTTGAATATATAACTAATTAAGTTTAGAAATTAGATATGAACTTGAATTGAAACTTGAACTTATTAAAACTTGAATATATATATATATATATATATATATATATATATATAACTAATATTCTTGGATTTGAAGTTTATATTTAACTAATTTAAGAACTTTTCGTGCTAGGTAACTGAGGAAGCTCAACATCTAAAAAAGTTGATACAAGACTATATTGCTTCTTACATCAAAGTTGGAGATAAGGTTGGTGCTTCTAAATTTCTTAAGTTCAAGTACAATTGTTTTCAATATTGTATTTGTGTCCATCTAGTATTAATACTTAGCTTTAATTTTACGAATAATATATTTGTTAAGCATAAGTACCAACACTAGTTGATCCTATTGATGACAAAATTGATTTTCTTGCAAGATCGATTTGTGTCCATCTAGTGTTGATATTAAGCTTTAATTTAGGAATAATGTGTTGTTAAGCATAAGTACCAACACTAGTTGATCCTATTAATGACAAAATTGATTTTCTTGCAAGATCGATTTGTGTCCATCTAGAGTTGATATTAAGCTTTAATTTAGGAATAATGTATTTGTTAAGCATAAGTACCAACACTAGTTGATCCTATTGATGACTAAATTGATTTTCTTGCAAGATCGATTTGTGTTCATCTAGTGTTGACACTTAGCTTTAATTTAGGAATAATGTGTTTATTAAACATAAGTACCAAAACAAGTTGATCCTATTGATGAAAAAATTAATTTTCTTGCAAGATCGATTTGTGTCCATCTAGTGTTGATATTAAGCTTTAATTTAGGAATAATGTGTTGTTAAGCATAAGTACCAACACTAGTTGATCCTATTGATGACAAAATTGATTTTCTTGCAAGATTGATTTGTGTCCATCTAGTGTTGATATTAAACTTTAATTTAGGAATAATGTGTTGTTAAGCATAAGTATCACCACTAGTTGATCCTATTGATGACAAAATTGATTTTATTGCAAGATCGATTTGTGTCCATCTAGTGTTGACATTTAGCTTTAATTTAGGAATAATGTGTTTGTTAAGCATAAGTACCAACACTAGTTTATCCTATTGATGACAAAATTGATTTTCTTGTAAGATCGATTTGTGTCTATCTAGTGTTGACGCTTAGCTTTAAATTTAGGAATAATATATTTGTTAAGAAAAACTACCAACACTAAACTAGTTCAAGTTAAAAAGTTTTTAAGTTATTTAAATAAGTTAAAATAAATAATGTGGTTTTGTTGATGAATTTAGCTATTCAATTTAAGTCAAAACTAAACTAGTTCAAGTTAAAAAGTTGTTAAGTTGTTTAAATAAGTTAAAATAAATAATGTGGTTTTGTTTATGGATTTAGTAGTTGGAATTAAGTCAAAACTAAACTAGTTCAAGTTAAAAAGATATTAAGTTGGTTAAATAAGTTAAAAAAAATAATGTGGTTTTGTTTATGGATTTAGTCATTGGAATTAAGTCAAAACTAAACTAGTTAAAGTTGTTATGTTGTTTAAATAAGTTAAAATAAATAATGTGGTTTAGTTGGTGGATTTAGTTGTTGTATTAAGTCAAAACTAAACAAGTTAAAGTTGTTAAGTTGTTTAAATAAGTTAAAATAAATAATGTGGTTTAGTTGATGGATTTAGTTGTTGTATTAAGTCAAAACAAAACTAGTTAAGTTGTTTAAATAACTTAAAATAAATAATGAGGTTTTGTTGATGGATTTAGTCATCGGAATTAAGTCTAAACTAAACTAGTTAAAGTTGTTATGTTGATTAAATAAGTTAAAATAAATAATGTGGTTTAGTTGGTGGATTTAGTTGTTGTACTAAGTCAAAACCATACTAGTTAAAGTTGTTATGTTGGTTAAATAAGTTAAAATAAATATTCTGGTTTTGTTGGTGGAATTAGTTGTTGTACTAAGTCAAAACTAAACTAGTTAAAGTTGTTAAGTTGTTTAAATAAGTTAAAATAAATAATGTGGTTTTGTTGATGGATTTAGTCGTGAAATTAAGTCAAAACTAAACTAGTTAAAGTTGTTATGTTGTTGAAATAAGTTAAAATAAATAATGTGGTTTAGATGGTGGATTTAGTCGTTGTATTGCGTCAGAACTAAACTAGTTAAAGTGGTTATGTTGTTTAAATACATTAGAATAAATAATGTGGTTCAGTTGGTGGATTTAGTTGTTGCATTAAGTCAAAACTAAACTAGTTAAAGTTGTTAAGTTATTTAAATAAGTTAAAATAAATAATGTGGTTTAGTTGGTGGATTTAGTTGTTGTATTAAGTCAAAACTAAACTAGCTAAAGTTGTTAAGTTGTTTAAATATGTTAAAATAAATAATGTGGTTTAGTTAGTGGATTTAGTTGTTGTATTAAGTCAAAACTAAATTAGTTAAGTTGTTTAAATAAGTTAAAATAAATAATGTGGTTTTGTTGATGGATTTAGTCGTTGGAATTAAGTCAAAACTAAACTAGTTAAAGTTGTTATGTTGTTTAAATAAGTTAAAATAAATAATGTGCTTTAGTCGGTGTATTTAGTTGTTGTACTAAGTCAAAATTATACTAGTTAAAGTTGTTATGTTGTTTAAATAAGTTCAAATAAATATTCTGGTTTTCTTGGTGGAATTAGTTGTTGTATTAAGTCAAAACTAAACTAGTTAAAGTTGTTAAGTTGTTTAAATAAGTTAAAATAAATAATGTGGTTTTGTTGATGGATTAAGTCATTGGAATTAAGTCAAAACTAAACTAGTTCAAGTATAAAAGTTATTAAGTTGTTTAAATAAGTTAAAATAAATAATGTGGTTTAGTTGGTGGATTTAGTTCTTGTATTAAGTCAAAACTAAACTAGTTAAGTTGTTTAAATATGTTAAAATAAATAATGTGGTTTTGTTGATGGATTTAGTCGTTGGAATTAAGTGAAAACTAAACTAGTTAAAGTTGTTAATTTTTTAAATATGTTAAAATAAATAATGTGGTTTAGTTAGTGGATTTAGTTGTTGTATTAAGTCAAAACTAAACTAGTTAAGTTGTTTAAATAAGTTAAAATAAATAATGTGGTTTTGTTGATGGATTTAGTCGTTGGAATTAAGTCAAAACTAAACTAGTTAAAGTTGTTATGTTGTTTAAAAAAGTTAAAATAAATAATGTGCTTTAGTTGGTTGATTTAGTTGTTGTACTAAGTCAAAATTATACTAGTTAAAGTTGTTATGTTGTTTAAATAAGTTAAAATAAATATTCTGGTTTTGTTGGTAAAATTAGTTGTTCTATTAAGTCAAAACTAAACTAGTTAAAGTTGTTAAGTTGTTTAAATAAGTTAAAATAAGTAATGTGGTTTTGTTGATAGATTTAGTCATTGGAATTAAGTCAAAACTAAACTAGTTCAAGTATAAAAGTTATTAAGTTGTTTCAATAAGTTAAAATAAATAATGTGGTTTAGTTGGTGGATTTAGTTCTTGTATTAAGTCAAAACTAAACTAGTTAAGTTGTTTAAATATGTTAAAATAAATAATGTGGTTTTGTTGATGGATTTAGTCGTTGGAATTAAGTGAAAACTAAACTAGTTGAAGTTGTTAAGTTGTTTAAATATGTTAAAATAAATAATGTGGTTTAGTTAGTGGATTTAGTTGTTGTATTAAGTCAAAACTAAACTAGTTAAAGTTGTTAAGTTGTTTAAATAAGTCAAAATAAATAATGTGGTTTAGTTGGTGGATTTAGTTGTTATATTAAGTCAAAACTAAACTAGTTAAAGTTGTTAAGTTGTTTAAATAAGTTAAAATAAATAATGTGGTTTTGTTGATGGATTTAGTTATTGGAATTAAGTCAAAACTAAACTAGTTCAAGTATAAAAGTTATTAAGTTGTTTAAATAAGTTAAAATAAATAATGTGGTTTAGTTGGTGGATTTAGTTGTTGTATTAAGTCAACACTAAACTAGTTAAAGTTGTTATGTTTTTTAAATAAGTTAAAATAAATATGGTGGTTTAGTTGGTGGATTTTGTTGTTGTATTAAGTCAAAACTAAACTAGTTAAAGTTGTTAAGTTGTTTAAATAAGTTAAAATAAATAATGTGATTTTGTTGATGGATTTAGTCGGTGGGATTAAGTCAAAACTAAACTAGTTCAAGTTAAAAAATTATTAAGTTGTTTAAATAAGTTAAATAAATAATGTGGTTTAGTTGGTGGATTTAGTTGTTGTATTGAGTCAAAACTAAACTAGTTAAGTTGTTTAAATAAGTTAAAAGAAATAATGTGGTTTTGTTAATGGATTTAGTCGATGGAATTGAGTCAAAAATAAACTCAAGTAAAGTTGTTATGTTGTTTAAATAAGTTAAAATAAATAATGTGGTTTAGTTGGTGGATTTAGTTGTTGTACTAAGTCAAAACTATACTAGTTAAAGTTGTTATGTTGTTTAAATAAGTTAAAATAAATATTATGGTTTTGTTGGTGGAATTAGTTGTTGTATTGAGTCAAAACTAAACTAGTTAAAGTTGTTAAGTTGTTTAAATAAGTTAAAATAAGTAATGTGGTTTTGTTGATGGATTTAGTCATTGGAATTAAGTCAAAACTAAACTAGTTCAAGTATAAAAGTTATTAAGTTGTTTAAATAAGTTAAAATAAATAATGTGGTTTAGTTGGTGGATTTAGTTCTTGTATTAAGTCAAAACTAAACTAGTTAAGTTGTTTAAATATGTTAAAATAAATAATGTGGTTTTGTTGATGGATTTAGTCGTTGGAATTAAGTGAAAACTAAACTAGTTAAAGTTGTTAAGTTGTTTAAATATGTTAAAATAAATAATGTGGTTTAGTTAGTGGATTTAGTTGTTGTAGTAAGTCAAAACTAAACTAGTTAAAGTTGTTAAGTTGTTTAAATAAGTCAAAATAAATAATGTGGTTTAGTTGGTGGATTTAGTTGTTATATTAAGTCAAAACTAAACTAGTTAAAGTTGTTAAGTTATTTAAATAAGTTAAAATAAATAATGTGGTTTTGTTGATGGATTTAGTCATTGGAACTAAGTCAAAACTAAACTAGTTCAAGTATAAAAGTCATTAAGTTGTTTAAATAAGTTAAAATAAATAATGTGGTTTAGTTGGTGGATTTAGTTGTTGTATTAAGTCAACACTAAACTAGTTAAAGTTGTTATGTTTTTTAAATAAGTTAAAATAAATATGGTGGTTTAGTTGGTGGATTTTGTTGTTGTATTAAGTCAAAACTAAACTAGTTAAAGTTGTTAAGTTGTTTAAATAAGTTAAAATAAATAATGTGATTTTGTTGATGGATTTAGTCGGTGGGATTAAGTCAAAACTAAACTAGTTCAAGTTAAAAAATTATTAAGTTGTTTAAATAAGTTAAATAAATAATATGGTTTAGTTGGTGGATTTAGTTGTTGTATTGAGTCAAAACTAAACTAGTTAAGTTGTTTAAATAAGTTAAAAGAAATAATGTGGTTTTGTTAATGGATTTAGTCGATGGAATTGAGTCAAAAATAAACTCGTTAAAGTTGTTATGTTGTTTAAATAAGTTAAAATAAATAATGTGGTTTAGTTGGTGGATTTAGTTGTTGTACTAAGTCAAAACTATACTAGTTAAAGTTGTTATGTTGTTTAAATAAGTTAAAATAAATATTATGGTTTTGTTGGTGGAATTAGTTGTTGTATTGAGTCAAAACTAAACTAGTTAAAGTTGTTAAGTTGTTTAAATAAGTTAAAATAAGTAATGTGGTTTTGTTGATGGATTTAGTCATTGGAATTAAGTCAAAACTAAACTAGTTCAAGTATAAAAGTTATTAAGTTGTTTAAATAAGTTAAAATAAATAATGTGGTTTAGTTGGTGGATTTAGTTCTTGTATTAAGTCAAAACTAAACTAGTTAAGTTGTTTAAATATGTTAAAATAAATAATGTGGTTTTGTTGATGGATTTAGTCGTTGTAATTAAGTGAAAACTAAACTAGTTAAAGTTGTTAAGTTGTTTAAATATGTTAAAATAAATAATGTGGTTTAGTTAGTGGATTTAGTTGTTGTATTAAGTCAAAACTAAACTAGTTAAAGTTGTTAAGTTGTTTAAATAAGTCAAAATAAATAATGTGGTTTAGTTGGTGGATTTAGTTGTTATATTAAGTCAAAACTAAACTAGTTAAAGTTGTTATGTTGTTTAAAAAAGTTAAAATAAATAATGTGCTTTAGTTGGTTGATTTAGTTGTTGTACTATGTCAAAATTATACTAGTTAAAGTTGTTATGTTGTTTAAATAAGTTAAAATAAATATTCTGGTTTTGTTGGTGGAATTAGTTGTTGTATTAAGTCAAAACGAAACTAGTTAAAGTTGTTAAGTTGTTTAAATAAGTTAAAATAAATAATATGGTCTTGTTGATGGATTTAGTCGTTGGAATGAAGTCAAAACTAAACTAGTTCAAGTATAAACGTTATTAAGTTGTTTAAATAAGTTAAAATAAATAATGTGGTTTATTTGGTGGATTTAGTTCTTGTATTAAGTCAAATCTAAACTAGTTAAGTTGTTTAAATATGTTAAAATAAATAATGTGGTTTTGTTGATGGATTGTTGGAATTAAGTGAAAACTAAACTAGTTAAAGTTGTTAAGTTGTTTAAATAAGTTAAAATAAGTAATGTGGTTTTGTTGATGCATTTAGTCATTGGAATTAAGTCAAAAATAAACTAGTTCAAGTATAAAAGTTATTAAGTTGTTTCAATAAGTTAAAATAAATAATGTGGTTTAGTTGGTGGATTTAGTTCTTGTATTAAGTCAAAACTAAACTAGTTAAGTTGTTTAAATATGTTAAAATAAATAATGTGGTTTTGTTGATGGATTTAGTCGTTGGAATTAAGTGAAAACTAAACTAGTTAAAGTTGTTAAGTTGTTTAAATATGTTAAAATAAATAATGTGGTTTAGTTAGTGGATTTAGTTGTTGTATTAAGTCAAAACAAAACTAGTTAAAGTTGTTATGTTATTTAAATAAGTTAAAATAAATAATGTGGTTTAGTTGGTGGATTTAGTTGTTGTACTAAGTCAAAACTAAACTAGTTAAAGTTGTTAAGTTGTTTAAATATGTTAAAATAAATAATGTGGTTTAGTTGGTGGATTTAGTTCTTGTATTAAGTCAAAACTAAACTAGTTAAGTTGTTTAAATATGTTAAAATAAATAATGTGGTTTTGTTGATGGATTTAGTCGTTAGAATTAAGTGAAAACTAAACTAGTTAAAGTTGTTAAGTTGTTTAAATATGTTAAAATAAATAATGTGGTTTAGTTAGTGGATTTAGTTGTTGTATTAAGTCAAAACTAAACTAGTTAAAGTTGTTAAGTTGTTTAAATAAGTCAAAATAAATAATGTGGTTTAGTTGGTGGATTTAGTTGTTATATTAAGTCAAAACTAAACTAGTTAAAGTTGTTAAGTTGTTTAAATAAGTTAAAATAAATAATGTGGTTTTGTTGATGGATTTAGTCATTGGAATTAAGTCAAAACTAAACTAGTTAAAGTTGTTAGGTTGTTTAAATAAGTTAAAATAAATATTGTGGTTTAGTTGGTGGATTTAGTTGTATTAAGTCAACACTAAACTAGTTAAAGTTGTTATGTTTTTTAAATAAGTTAAAATAAATATGGTGGTTTAGTTGGTGGATTTTGTTGTTGTATTAAGTCAAAACTAAACTAGTTAAAGTTGTTAAGTTGTTTAAATAAGTTAAAATAAATAATGTGATTTTGTTGATGGATTTAGTCGGTTGGATTAAGTCAAAACTAAACTAGTTCAAGTTAAAAAATTATTAAGTTGTTTAAATAAGTTAAATAAATAATGTGGTTTAGTTGGTGGATTTAGTTGTTGTATTGAGTCAAAACTAAACTAGTTAAGTTGTTTAAATAAGTTAAAAGAAATAATGTGGTTTTGTTAATGGATTTAGTCGTTGGAATTGAGTCAACAATAAACTCGTTAAAGTTGTTATGTTGTTTAAATAAGTTAAAATAAATAATGTGGTTTGGTTGGTGGATTTAGTTGTTGGAATTAAGTGAAAACTAAACTAGTTAAAGTTGTTATGTTATTTAAATAAATTAAAATAAATAATGTGGTTTAGTTGGTGGATTTAGTTGTTGTACTAAGTCAAAACTATACTAGTTATAGTTGTTATGTTGTTTAAATAAGTTAAAATAAATATTCTGGTTTTGTTGTTAGAATTAGTTGATATATTAAGTCAAAACTAAACTAGTTAAAGTTGTTAAGTTGTTTAAATAAGTTAAAATAAGTAATGTGGTTTTGTTGATGGATTTAGTCATTGGAATTAAGTCAAAACTAAACTAGTTCAAGTATAAAAGTTATTAAGTTGTTTCAATAAGTTAAAATAAATAATGTGGTTTAGTTGGTGGATTTAGTTCTTGTGTTAAGTCAAAACTAAACTAGTTAAGTTGTTTAAATATGTTAAAATAAATAATGTGGTTTTGTTGATGGATTTAGTCGTTGGAATTAAGTGAAAACTAAACTAGTTAAAGTTGTTATGTTGTTTAAATAAATTAAAATAAATAATGTGGTTTAGTTAGTGGATTTAGTTGTTGTACTAAGTCAAAATTATACTAGTTAAAGTTGTTATGTTGTTTAAATAAGTTAAAATAAATATTCTGGTTTTGTTGGTGGAATTAGTTGATTTATTAAGTCAAAACTTAACTAGTTAAAGTTGTTAAGTTGTTTAAATAAGTTAAAATAAATAATGTGGTCTTGTTGATGAATTTAGTCGTTGGAATTAAGTCAAAACTAAACTAGTTCAAGTATAAAAGTTATTAAGTTGTTTAAATAAGTTAAAATAAATAATGTGGTTTAGTTGGTGGATTTAGTTCTGGTATTACGTCAAAACTAAACTAGTTGAGTTGTTTAAATATGTCAAAATAAATAATGTGGTTTTGTTGATGGATTTAGTTGTTGGAATGAAGTGAAAACTAAACTAGTTAAAGTTGTTATGTTGTTTAAATAAATTAAAATAAATAATGTGGTTTAGTTGGTGGATTTAGTTGTTGTACTAAGTCAAAACTATACTAGTTAAAGTTGTTAAGTTGTTTAAATAAGTTAAAATAAATAATGTGGTTTAGTTGGTGGATTTAGTTGTTGTATTAAGTCAAAACTAAACTAGTTAAAATTGTTAAGTTGTTTAAATAAGTCAAAATAAATAATGTGGTTTAGTTGGTGGATTTAGTTGTTATATTAAGTCAAAACTAAACTAGTTAAAGTTGTTAAGTTGTTTAAATAAGTTAAAATAAATAATGTGGATTTGTTGATGGATTTAGTCATTGGAATTAAGTCAAAACTAAACTAGTTAAAGTTGTTATGTTGTTTAAATAAGTTAAAATAAATAATGTGGTTTAGTTGGTGGATTTAGTTGTTGTATTAAGTCAACACTAAACTAGTTAAAGTTGTTTTGTTTTTTAAATAAGTTAAAATAAATATGGTGGTTTAGTTGGTGGATTTTGTTGTTGTATTAAGTCAAAACTAAACTAGTTAAAGTTGTTAAGTTGCTTAAATAAGTTAAAATAAATAATGTGATTTTGTTGATGGATTTAGTCGGTGGGATTAAGTCAAAACTAAACTAGTTCAAGTTAAAAAATTATTAAGTTGTTTAAATAAGTTAAATAAATAATGTGGTTTAGTTGGTGGATTTAGTTGTTGTATTGAGTCAAAACTAAACTACTTAAGTGGTTTAAATAAGTTAAAAGAAATAATGTGGTTTTGTTAATGGATTTAGTCGTTGGAATTGAGTCAAAAATAAACTCGTTAAAGTTGTTATGTTGTTTAAATAAGTTAAAATAAATAGTGTGCTTTAGTTGATGGATTTAGTAGTTGTACTAAGTCAAAACTATACTAGTTAAAGTTGTTATGTTGTTTAAATAAGTTAAAATAAATAATGTCGTTTAGTTGGTGGATTTAGTTGTTGTATTAAGTCAAAACTAAACTAGTTAAAGTTGTTAAGTTGTTTAAATAAGTTAAAATAAATAATGTCGTTTAGTTGGTGGATTTAGTTGTTGTATTAAGTCAAAACTAAACTAGTTAAAGTTGTTAAGTTGTTTAAATAAGTTAAAATAAATAATGTGGTTTAGTTGGTGGATTTAGTTGTTGTATTAAGTCAAAACTAAACTACTTAAAGTTGTTAAGTTGTTTAAATAAGTTAAAATAAATAATGTGGTTTTGTTTATGGATTTAGTCGTTGGAATTAAGTCAAAACTAAACTAGTTCAAGTTAAAAAGTTATTAAGCTGGTTGAATAAGTTAAAAAAAAATAATGTGGTTCTGTTTATGGATTTAGTCGTTGGAGTTAAGTCAAAACAAAACTAGTTAAAGTTGTTATGGTGTTTAAATAAGTTAAAATAAATAATGTGGTTTAGTTGGTGGATTTAGTTGTTGTATTAAGTCAAAACTAAACTAGTTAAAGTTGTTAAGTTGTTTAAATAAGTTAAAATAAATAATGTGGTTTAGTTGGTGGATTTAGTTGTTGTATTAAGTCAAAACTAAACTAGTTAAAGTTGTTAAGTTGTTTAAATAAGTTAAAATAAATAATGTGGTTTTGTTGATGGATTTAGTCGTTGGAATTAAGTCAAAACTAAATTAGTTCAAGTATAAAAGTTATTAAGTTGTTTAAATAAATTAAAATAAATAATGTGGTTTAGTTGGTGGATTTAGTTCTGGTATTACGTCAAAACTAAACTAGTTGAGTTGTTTAAATATGTTAAAATAAATAATGTGGTTTTGTTGATGGATTTAGTTGTTGGAATGAAGTGAAAACTAAACTAGTTAAAGTTGTTATGTTGTTTAAATAAATTAAAATAAATAATGTGGTTTAGTTGGTGGATTTAGTTGTTGTACTAAGTCAAAACTATACTAGTTAAAGTTGTTAAGTTGTTTAAATAAGTTAAAATAAATAATGTGGTTTAGTTGGTGGATTTAGTTGTTGTATTAAGTCAAAACTAAACTAGTTAAAATTGTTAAGTTGTTTAAATAAGTCAAAATAAATAATGTGGTTTAGTTGGTGGATTTAGTTGTTATATTAAGTCAAAACTAAACTAGTTAAAGTTGTTAAGTTGTTTAAATAAGTTAAAATAAATAATGTGGATTTGTTGATGGATTTAGTCATTGGAATTAAGTCAAAACTAAACTAGTTAAAGTTGTTATGTTGTTTAAATAAGTTAAAATAAATAATGTGGTTTAGTTGGTGGATTTAGTTGTTGTATTAAGTCAACACTAAACTAGTTAAAGTTGTTTTGTTTTTTAAATAAGTTAAAATAAATATGGTGGTTTAGTTGGTGGATTTTGTTGTTGTATTAAGTCAAAACTAAACTAGTTAAAGTTGTTAAGTTGTTTAAATAAGTTAAAATAAATAATGTGATTTTGTTGATGGATTTAGTCGGTGGGATTAAGTCAAAACTAAACTAGTTCAAGTTAAAAATTATTAAGTTGTTTAAATAAGTTAAATAAATAATGTGGTTTAGTTGGTGGATTTAGTTGTTGTATTGAGTCAAAACTAAACTACTTAAGTGGTTTAAATAAGTTAAAAGAAATAATGTGGTTTTGTTAATGGATTTAGTCGTTGGAATTGAGTCAAAAATAAACTCGTTAAAGTTGTTATGTTGTTTAAATAAGTTAAAATAAATAGTGTGCTTTAGTTGATGGATTTAGTAGTTGTACTAAGTCAAAACTATACTAGTTAAAGTTGTTATGTTGTTTAAATAAGTTAAAATAAATAATGTCGTTTAGTTGGTGGATTTAGTTGTTGTATTAAGTCAAAACTAAACTAGTTAAAGTTGTTAAGTTGTTTAAATAAGTTAAAATAAATAATGTGGTTTAGTTGGTGGATTTAGTTGTTGTATTAAGTCAAAACTAAACTACTTAAAGTTGTTAAGTTGTTTAAATAAGTTAAAATAAATAATGTGGTTTTGTTTATGGATTTAGTCGTTGGAATTAAGTCAAAACTAAACTAGTTCAAGTTAAAAAGTTATTAAGCTGGTTGAATAAGTTAAAAAAAAATAATGTGGTTCTGTTTATGGATTTAGTCGTTGGAGTTAAGTCAAAACAAAACTAGTTAAAGTTGTTATGGTGTTTAAATAAGTTAAAACAAATAATGTGGTTTAGTTGGTGGATTTAGTTGTTGTATTAAGTCAAAACTAAACTAGTTAAAGTTGTTAAGTTGTTTAAATAAGTTAAAACAAATAATGTGGTTTAGTTGGTGGATTTAGTTGTTGTATTAAGTCAAAACTAAACTAGTTAAAGTTGTTAAGTTGTTTAAATAAGTTAAAATAAATAATGTGGTTTAGTTGGTGGATTTAGTTGTTGTATTAAGTCAAAACTAAACTAGTTAAAGTTGTTAAGTTGTTTAAATAAGTTAAAATAAATAATGTGGTTTTGTTTATGGATTTAGTCGTTGGAATTAAGTCAAAACTAAACTAGTTCAAGTTAAAAAGTTATTAAGTTGGTTGAATAAGTTAAAAAAAAATAATGTGGCTCTGTTTATGGATTTAGTCGTTGGAGTTAAGTCAAAACAAAACTAGTTAAAGTTGTTATGCTGTTTAAATAAGTTAAAATAAATAATGTGGTTTAGTTGGTGGATTTAGTTGTTGTATTAAGTCAAAACTAAACTAGTTAAAGTTGTTATGTTGTTTAAATACGTTAGAATATATAATGTGGTTCAGTTGGTAGATTTAGTTGTTGCATTAAGTCAAAACTAAATTAGTTCAAGTATAAAAGTTATTAAGTTGTTTAAATAAATTAAAATAAATAATGTGGTTTAGTTGGTGGATTTAGTCGTTGTATTGAGTCAAAACTAAACTAGTTAAAGTTGTTATGTTTTTTAAATACATTAGAATAAATAATGTGGTTTAGTTGGTGGATTTAGTTGTTGCATTAAGTCAAAACTAAACTAGTTAAAGTTGTTAAGTTGTTTAAATAAGTTAAAATAAATAATGTCGTTTAGTTGGTGGATTTAGTTGTTGTATTAAGTCAAAACTAAACTAGTTAAAGTTGTTAAGTTGTTTAAATATGTTAAAATAAATAATGTGGTTTTGTTTATGGATTTAGTCGTTGGAATTAAGTCAAAACTAAACTAGTTCAAGTTAAAAAGTTATTAAGTTGGTTGAATAAGTTAAAAAAAAATAATGTGGTTCTGTTTATGGATTTAGTCGTTGGAGTTAATTCAAAACAAAACTAGTTAAAGTTGTTATGTTGTTTAAATAAGTTAAAATAAATAATGTGGTTTAGTTGGTGGATTTAGTTGTTGTATTAAGTCAAAACTAAACTAGTTAAAGTTGTTATGTTGTTTAAATACGTTAGAATAAATAATGTGGTTTAGTTGGTGGATTTAGTTGTTGCATTAAGTCAAAACTAAATTAGTTCAAGTATAAAAGTTATTAAGTTGTTTAAATAAATTAAAATAAATAATGTGGTTTAGTTGGTGGATTTAGTCGTTGTATTGAGTCAAAACTAAACTAGTTAAAGTTGTTATGGTTTTTAAATACATTAGAATAAATAATGTGGTTTAGTTGGTGGATTTAGTTGTTGCATTAAGTCAAAACTAAACTAGTAAAAGTTGTTAAGTTGTTTAAATAAGTTAAAATAAATAATGTCGTTTAGTTGGTGGATTTAGTTGTTGTATTAAGTCAAAACTAAACTAGTTAAAGTTGTTAAGTTGTTTAAATAAGTTAAAATAAATAATGTGGTTTAGTCGGTGGATTTAGTTGTTGTATTAAGTCAAAACTAAACTAGTTAAAGTTGTTAAGTTGTTTAAATAAGTTAAAATAAATAATGTGGTTTTGTTTATGGATTTAGTCGTTGGAATTAAGTCAAAACTAAACTAGTTCAAGTATAAATGTTATTAAGTTGTTTAAATAAGTTAAAATAAATAATGTGGTTTAGTCGGTGGATTTAGTTCTTGTATTAAGTCAAAACTAAACTAGTTAAGTTGTTTAAATATGTTAAAATAAATAATGTGGTTTTGTTGATGGATTTAGTCGTTGGAATTAAGTGAAAACTAAACTAGTTAAAGTGGTTAAGTTGTTTAAATATGTTAAAATAAATAATGTGGTTTAGTTAATGGATTTAGTTGTTGTACTAAGTCAAAACTAAACTAGTTAAGTTGTTTAAATAAGTTAAAATAAATAATGTGGTTTTGTTGATGGATTTATTCGTTGGAATTAAGTCAAAACTAAACTAGTTAAAGTTGTTATGTTGTTTAAAAAAGTTAAAATAAATAATGTGCTTTAGTTGGAGGATTTAGTTGTTGTACTAAGTCAAAATTATACTAGTTAAAGTTGTTATGTTGTTTAAATAAGTTAAAATAAATATTCTGGTTTTGTTGGTGGAATTAGTTGATTTATTAAGTCAAAACTTAACTAGTTAAAGTTGTTAAGTTGTTTAAATAAGTTAAAATAAATAATGTGGTCTTGTTGATGAATTTAGTCGTTGGAATTAAGTCAAAACTAAACTAGTTCAAGTATAAAAGTTATTAAGTTGTTTAAATAAGTTAAAATAAATAATGTGGTTTTGTTGGTGGATTTAGTTCTGGTATTACGTCAAAACTAAACTAGTTGAGTTGTTTAAATATGTTAAAATAAATAATGTGGTTTTGTTGATGGATTTAGTTGTTGGAATGAAGTGAAAACTAAACTAGTTAAAGTTGTTATGTTGTTTAAATAAATTAAAATAAATAATGTGGTTTAGTTGGTGGATTTTGTTGTTGTATTAAGTCAAAACTAAACTAGTTAAAGTTGTTAAGTTGTTTAAATAAGTTAAAATAAATAATGTGATTTTGTTGATGGATTTAGTCGGTGGGATTAAGTCAAAACTAAACTAGTTCAAGTTAAAAAATTATTAAGTTGTTTAAATAAGTTAAATAAATAATGTGGTTTAGTTGGTGGATTTAGTTGTTGTATTGAGTCAAAACTAAACTAGTTAAGTTGTTTAAATAAGTTAAAAGAAATAATGTGGTTTTGTTAATGGATTTAGTCGTTGGAATTGAGTCAAAAATAAACTCGTTAAAGTTGTTATGTTGTTTAAATAAGTTAGAATAAATAATGTGGTTTAGTTGATGGATTTAGTTGTTGTACTAAGTCAAAACTATACTAGTTAAAGTTGTTGTGTTGTTTAAATAAGTTAAAATAAATATTATGATTTTGTTGGTGGAATTAGTTGTTGAATTTAGTCAAAACTAAACTAGTTAAAGTTGTTAAGTTGTTTAAATAAGTTAAAATAAATAATGTGGTTTTGTTGATGGATTTAGTCGTTGGAATTAAGTCAAAACTAAATTAGTTCAAGTATAAAAGTTATTAAGTTGTTTAAATAAATTAAAATAAAGAATGTGGTTTAGTTGGTGGATTTGGTCGTTGTATTGAGTCAAAACTAAACTAGTTAAAGTTGTTATGTTTTTTAAATACATTAGAATAAATAATGTGGTTTAGTTGGTGGATTTAGTTGTTGCATTAAGTCAAAACTAAACTAGTTAAAGTTGTTAAGTTGTTTAAATAAGTTAAAATAAATAATGTGGTTTTGTTGATGGATTTAGTCGTTGGAATTAAGTCAAAACTAAACTAGTTAAAGTTGTTATGTTGTTTAAATAAGTTAAAATAAATAATGTGGTTTAGTTGGTGGATTTAGTTGTTGTATTAAGTCAACACTAAACTAGTTAAAGTTGTTATGTTTTTTAACTAAGTTAAAATAAATATGGTGGTTTAGTTGGTGAATTTTGTTGTTGTATTAAGTCAAAACTAAACTAGTTAAAGTTGTTAAGTTGTTTAAATAAGTTAAAATAAATAATGTTATTTTGTTGATGGATTTAGTCGGTGGGATTAAGTCAAAACTAAACTAGTTCAAGTTAAAAATTATTAAGTTGTTTAAATAAGTTAAATAAATAATGTGGTTTAGTTGGTGGATTTAGTTGTTGTATTGAGTCAAAACTAAACTAGTTAAGTTGTTTAAATAAGTTAAAAGAAATAATGTTGTTTTGTTGATGGATTTAGTCGTTGGAATTGAGTAAAAAATAAACTCGTTAAAGTTGTTATGTTGTTTAAATATGTTAAAATAAATAATGTGGTTTAGTTGGTGGATTTAGTTGTTGTACTAAGTCAAAACTATACTAGTTAAAGTTGTTATGTTGTTTAAATAAGTTAAAATAAATATTATGGTTTTGTTGGTGGAATTAGTTGTTGTATTTAGTCAAAACTAAACTAGTTAAAGTTGTTAAGTTGTTTAAATAAGTTAAAATAAATAATGTGGTTTAGTTGGTGGATTTAGTTCTTGTATTAAGTCAAAACTAAACTAGTTAAGTTGTTTAAATATGTTAAAATAAATAATGTGGTTTTGTTGATGGATTTAGTCGTTGGAATTAAGTGAAAACTAAACTAGTTAAAGTTGTTAAGTTGTTTAAATATGTTAAAATAAAGAATGTGGTTTAGTTGGTGTATTTGGTCGTTGTATTGAGTCAAAACTAAACTAGTTAAAGTTGTTATGTTTTTTAAATACATTAGAATAAATAATGTGGTTTAGTTGGTGGATTTAGTTGTTGCATTAAGTCAAAACTAAACTAGTTAAAGTTGTTAAGTTGTTTAAATAAGTTAAAATAAATAATGTGGTTTAGTTGGTGGATTTAGTTGTTGTATTAAGTCAAAACTAAACTAGTTAAAGTTGTTAAGTTGTTTAAATAAGTTAAAATAAATAATGTGGTTTAGTTGGTGGATTTAGTTGTTGTATTAAGTCAAAACTAAACTAGTTAAAGTTGTTAAGTTGTTTAAATAAGTTAAAATAAATAATGTGGTTTTGTTTATGGATTTAGTCGTTGGAATTAAGTCAAAACTAAACTAGTTCAAGTTAAAAAGTTATTAAGTTGGTTGAATAAGTTAAAAAAAAATAATGTGGTTCTGTTTATGGATTTAGTCGTTGGAGTTAAGTCAAAACAAAACTAGTTAAAGTTGTTATGCTTTTTAAATAAGTTAAAATAAATAATGCGGTTTAGTTGGTGGATTTAGTGGTAGTATTAAGTCAAAACTAAACTAGTTAAAGTTGTTATGTTGTTTAAATACGTTAGAATAAATAATGTGGTTCAGTTGATGGATTTAGTTGTTGCATTAAGTCAAAACTAAACTAGTTAAAGTTGTTATGTTATTTAAATAAGTTAAAACAAATAATGTGGTTTAGTTGGTGGATTTAGTTGTTGTATTGAGCAAAACTAAACTAGTTAAGTTGTTTAAATAAGTTAAAAGAAATAATGTGGTTTTGTTGATGGATTTAGTCGTTGGAATTGAGTGAAAAATAAACTCGTTAAAGTTGTTATGTTGTTTAAATAAGTTAAAATAAATAATGTGGTTTAGTTGGTGGATTTAGTTGTTGTACTAAGTCAAAACTATACTAGTTAAAGTTGTTATGTTGTTTAAATAAGTTAAAATAAATATTATGGTTTTGTTGGTGGAATTAGTTGTTGTATTTAGTCAAAACTAAACTAGTTAAAGTTGTTAAGTTGTTTAAATAAGTTAAAATAAGTAATGTGGTTTTGTTGATGGATTTAGTCATTGGAATTAAGTCAAAACTAAACTAGTTCAAGTATAAAAGTTATTAAGTTGTTTCAATAAGTTAAAATAAATAATGTGGTTTAGTTGGTGGATTTAGTTCTTGTATTAAGTCAAAACTAAACTAGTTAAGTTGTTTAAATAAGTTAAAATAAATAATGTGATTTTGTTGATGGATTTAGTCGGTGGGATTAAGTCAAAACTAAACTAGTTCAAGTTAAAAATTATTAAGTTGTTTAAATAAGTTAAAATAAATAATGTGGTTTAGTTGGTGGATTTAGTTGTTGTATTGAGCAAAACTAAACTAGTTAAGTTGTTTAAATAAGTTAAAAGAAATAATGTGATTTTGTTGATGGATTTAGTCGTTGGAATTAAGTCAAAAATAAACTCGTTAAAGTTGTTATGTTGTTTAAATAAGTCAAAATAAATAATGTGCTTTAGTTGGTGGATTTAGTTGTTGTACTAAGTCAAAACTATACTAGTTAAAGTTGTTATGTTGTTTAAATAAGTTAAAATAAATATTATGGTTTTGTTGGTGGATTTAGTTGTTGTATTTAGTCAAAACTAAACTAGTTAAAGTTGTTAAGTTGTTTAAATAAGTTAAAATAAATAATGTGGTTTTGTTGATGGATTTAGTCGTTGGAATTAAGTCAAAGCTAAATTAGTTCACGTATAAAAATTATTAAGTTGTTTAAATAAATTAAAATAAATAATATGATTTAGTTGGTGGATTTAGTCGTTGTATTGAGTCAAAACTAAACTAGTTAAAGTTGTTATGTTTTTTAAATACATTAGAATAAATAATGTGGTTTAGTTGGTGGATTTAGTTGTTGCATTAAGTCAAAACTAAACTAGTTAAAGTTTTTAAGTTGTTTAAATAAGTTAAAATAAATAATGTGGTTTAGTTGGTGGATTTAGTTGTTGTATTAAATCAAAACTAAACTAGTTAAAGTTGTTAAGTTGTTTAAATAGGTTAAAATAAAAAATGTGGTTTAGTTGGTGGATTTAGTTGTTGTATTAAGTCAAAACTAAACTAGTTAAAGTTGTTAAGTTGTTTAAATAAAAATAATTAATGTGGTTTTGTTGATGGATTGAGTCGTTGGAATTAAGTTAAAACTAAACTAGTTAAAGTTGTTATGTTGTTTAAATAAGTTAAAATAAATAATGTGGTTTAGTTGGTGGATTTAGTTGTTGTATTAACTCAAAACTCAACTAGTTAAAGTTGTTATGTTTTTTAAATAAGTTAAAATAAATATTGTGGTTTAGTTGGTGGATTGAGTTGTTTTATTAAGTCAAAACTAAACTAGTTAAAGTTGTTAAGTTGTTTAAATAAGTCAAAATAAATAATGTTGTTTTGTTGATGGAATTAGTCGTTGGAATTAAGTCAAAACTAAACTAGTTCAAGTACAAAAGTTATTAAGTTGTTTAAATAAGTTAAAATAAATAATGTGGTTTAGTTGGTGGATTTAGTTATTGTATTAAGTCAAAACTAAACTAGTTAAGTTGTTTAAATATGTTAAAATAAATAATGTAGTTTTGTTGATTGATTTAGTTGTTGAAATTAAGTGAAAACTAAACTAGTTAAAGTTGTTATGTTATTTAAATAAATTAAAATAAATAATGTGGTTTAGTTGGTGGATTTAGTTGTTGTACTAAGTAAAACTATACTAGTTATAGTTGTTATGTTGTTTAAATAAGTTAAAATAAATATTCTGGTTTTGTTGGTGGATTTAGTTGTTGTATTTAGTCAAAACTAAACTAGTTAAAGTTGTTATGTTGTTTAAATAAGTTAAAATAAATAATGTGGTTTAGTTGGTGGATTTAGTTGTTGTATTTACTCAAAACTCAACTAGTTAAAGTTGTTATGTTTTTAAATAAGTTAAAATAAATATTGTGGTTTAGTTGGTGGATTGAGTTGTTTTATTAAGTCAAAACCAAACTAGTTAAAGTTGTTAAGTTGTTTAAATAAAAATAATTAATGTGGTTTTGTTGATGGATTGAGTCGTTGGAATTAAGTCAAAACTAAACTAGTTAAAGTTGTTATGTTGTTTAAATAAGTTAAAATAAATAATGTGATTTAGTTGGTGTATTTAGTTGTTGTATTAACCCAAAACTCAACTAGTTAAAGTTGTTATGTTTTTTAAATAAGTTAAAATAAATATTGTGGTTTAGTTGGTGGATTGAGTTGTTTTATTAAGTCAAAACTAAAGTAGTTAAAGTTGTGAAGTTGTTTAAATAAGTCAAAATAAATAATGTTGTTTTGTTGATGGAATTAGTCGTTGGAATTAAGTCAAAACTAAACTAGTTCAAGTACAAAAGTTATTAAGTTGTTTAAATAAGTTAAAATAAATAATGTGGTTTAGTTGGTGGATTTAGTTATTGTATTAAGTCAAAACTAAACTAGTTAAGTTGTTTAAATATGTTAAAATAAATAATGTGGTTTTGTTGATGGATTTAGTTGTTGGAATTAAGTGAAAACTAAACTAGTTAAAGTTGTTATGTTATTTAAATAAATTAAAATAAATAATGTGGTTTAGTTGGTGGATTTAGTTGTTTTACTAAGTCAAAACTATACTAGTTATAGTTGTTGTGTTGTTTAAATAAGTTAAAATAAATATTCTGGTTTTGTTGGTGGAATTAGTTGTTGTATTAAGTCAAAACTAAACTAGTTAAAGTTGTTAAGTTGTTTAAATAAGTTAAAATAAGTAATGTGGTTTTGTTGATGGATTTAGTCGTTGGAATTAAGTCAAAACTAAACTAGTTCAAGTATAAAAGTTATTAAGTTGTTTAAATAAGTTAAAATAAATAATGTGGTTTAGTTGGTGGATTTAGTTCTTGTATTAAGTCAAAACTAAACTAGTTAAGTTGTTTAAATATGTTAAAATAAATAATGTGGTTTTGTTGATGGATTTAGTCGTTGGAATTAAGTGAAAACTAAACTAGTTAAAGTTGTTAAGTTGTTTAAATATGTTAAAATAAATAATGTGGTTTAGTTAGTGGATTTAGTTGTTGTATTAAGTCAAAACTAAACTAGTTAAAGTTGTTAAGTTGTTTAAATAAGTTAAAATAAATAATGTGGTTTAGTTGGTGGATTTAGTTGTTGTATTAAGTCAAAACTAAACTAGTTAAAGTTGTTAAGTTGTTTAAATAAGTTAAAACAAATAATGTGGTTTAGTTGGTGGATTTAGTTGTTGTATTAAGTCAAAACTAAACTAGTTAAAGTTGTTAAGTTGTTTAAATAAGTTAAAATAAATAATGTGGTTTTGTTTATGGATTTAGTCGTTGGAATTAAGTCAAAACTAAACTAGTTCAAGTTAAAAAGTTATTAAGTTGGTTGAATAAGTTAAAAAAAAATAATGTGGCTCTGTTTATGGATTTAGTCGTTGGAGTTAAGTCAAAACAAAACTAGTTAAAGTTGTTATGCTGTTTAAATAAGTTAAAATAAATAATGTGGTTTAGTTGGTGGATTTAGTTGTTGTATTAAGTCAAAACTAAACTAGTTAAAGTTGTTATGTTGTTTAAATACGTTAGAATATATAATGTGGTTCAGTTGGTAGATTTAGTTGTTGCATTAAGTCAAAACTAAATTAGTTCAAGTATAAAAGTTATTAAGTTGTTTAAATAAATTAAAATAAATAATGTGGTTTAGTTGGTGGATTTAGTCGTTGTATTGAGTCAAAACTAAACTAGTTAAAGTTGTTATGTTTTTTAAATACATTAGAATAAATAATGTGGTTTAGTTGGTGGATTTAGTTGTTGCATTAAGTCAAAACTAAACTAGTTAAAGTTGTTAAGTTGTTTAAATAAGTTAAAATAAATAATGTCGTTTAGTTGGTGGATTTAGTTGTTGTATTAAGTCAAAACTAAACTAGTTAAAGTTGTTAAGTTGTTTAAATATGTTAAAATAAATAATGTGGTTTTGTTTATGGATTTAGTCGTTGGAATTAAGTCAAAACTAAACTAGTTCAATTTAACAAGTTATTAAGTTGGTTGAATAAGTTAAAAAAAAATAATGTGGTTCTGTTTATGGATTTAGTCGTTGGAGTTAATTCAAAACAAAACTAGTTAAAGTTGTTATGTTGTTTAAATAAGTTAAAATAAATAATGTGGTTTAGTTGGTGGATTTAGTTGTTGTATTAAGTCAAAACTAAACTAGTTAAAGTTGTTATGTTGTTTAAATACGTTAGAATAAATAATGTGGTTTAGTTGGTGGATTTAGTTGTTGCATTAAGTCAAAACTAAATTAGTTCAAGTATAAAAGTTATTAAGTTGTTTAAATAAATTAAAATAAATAATGTGGTTTAGTTGGTGGATTTAGTCGTTGTATTGAGTCAAAACTAAACTAGTTAAAGTTGTTATGGTTTTTAAATACATTAGAATAAATAATGTGGTTTAGTTGGTGGATTTAGTTGTTGCATTAAGTCAAAACTAAACTAGTAAAAGTTGTTAAGTTGTTTAAATAAGTTAAAATAAATAATGTCGTTTAGTTGGTGGATTTAGTTGTTGTATTAAGTCAAAACTAAACTAGTTAAAGTTGTTAAGTTGTTTAAATAAGTTAAAATAAATAATGTGGTTTAGTCGGTGGATTTAGTTGTTGTATTAAGTCAAAACTAAACTAGTTAAAGTTGTTAAGTTGTTTAAATAAGTTAAAATAAATAATGTGGTTTTGTTTATGGATTTAGTCGTTGGAATTAAGTCAAAACTAAACTAGTTCAAGTATAAATGTTATTAAGTTGTTTAAATAAGTTAAAATAAATAATGTGGTTTAGTCGGTGGATTTAGTTCTTGTATTAAGTCAAAACTAAACTAGTTAAGTTGTTTAAATATGTTAAAATAAATAATGTGGTTTTGTTGATGGATTTAGTCGTTGGAATTAAGTGAAAACTAAACTAGTTAAAGTGGTTAAGTTGTTTAAATATGTTAAAATAAATAATGTGGTTTAGTTAATGGATTTAGTTGTTGTACTAAGTCAAAACTAAACTAGTTAAGTTGTTTAAATAAGTTAAAATAAATAATGTGGTTTTGTTGATGGATTTATTCGTTGGAATTAAGTCAAAACTAAACTAGTTAAAGTTGTTATGTTGTTTAAAAAAGTTAAAATAAATAATGTGCTTTAGTTGGAGGATTTAGTTGTTGTACTAAGTCAAAATTATACTAGTTAAAGTTGTTATGTTGTTTAAATAAGTTAAAATAAATATTCTGGTTTTGTTGGTGGAATTAGTTGATTTATTAAGTCAAAACTTAACTAGTTAAAGTTGTTAAGTTGTTTAAATAAGTTAAAATAAATAATGTGGTCTTGTTGATGAATTTAGTCGTTGGAATTAAGTCAAAACTAAACTAGTTCAAGTATAAAAGTTATTAAGTTGTTTAAATAAGTTAAAATAAATAATGTGGTTTTGTTGGTGGATTTAGTTCTGGTATTACGTCAAAACTAAACTAGTTGAGTTGTTTAAATATGTTAAAATAAATAATGTGGTTTTGTTGATGGATTTAGTTGTTGGAATGAAGTGAAAACTAAACTAGTTAAAGTTGTTATGTTGTTTAAATAAATTAAAATAAATAATGTGGTTTAGTTGGTGGATTTTGTTGTTGTATTAAGTCAAAACTAAACTAGTTAAAGTTGTTAAGTTGTTTAAATAAGTTAAAATAAATAATGTGATTTTGTTGATGGATTTAGTCGGTGGGATTAAGTCAAAACTAAACTAGTTCAAGTTAAAAAATTATTAAGTTGTTTAAATAAGTTAAATAAATAATGTGGTTTAGTTGGTGGATTTAGTTGTTGTATTGAGTCAAAACTAAACTAGTTAAGTTGTTTAAATAAGTTAAAAGAAATAATGTGGTTTTGTTAATGGATTTAGTCGTTGGAATTGAGTCAAAAATAAACTCGTTAAAGTTGTTATGTTGTTTAAATAAGTTAGAATAAATAATGTGGTTTAGTTGATGGATTTAGTTGTTGTACTAAGTCAAAACTATACTAGTTAAAGTTGTTGTGTTGTTTAAATAAGTTAAAATAAATATTATGATTTTGTTGGTGGAATTAGTTGTTGAATTTAGTCAAAACTAAACTAGTTAAAGTTGTTAAGTTGTTTAAATAAGTTAAAATAAATAATGTGGTTTTGTTGATGGATTTAGTCGTTGGAATTAAGTCAAAACTAAATTAGTTCAAGTATAAAAGTTATTAAGTTGTTTAAATAAATTAAAATAAAGAATGTGGTTTAGTTGGTGGATTTGGTCGTTGTATTGAGTCAAAACTAAACTAGTTAAAGTTGTTATGTTTTTTAAATACATTAGAATAAATAATGTGGTTTAGTTGGTGGATTTAGTTGTTGCATTAAGTCAAAACTAAACTAGTTAAAGTTGTTAAGTTGTTTAAATAAGTTAAAATAAATAATGTGGTTTTGTTGATGGATTTAGTCGTTGGAATTAAGTCAAAACTAAACTAGTTAAAGTTGTTATGTTGTTTAAATAAGTTAAAATAAATAATGTGGTTTAGTTGGTGGATTTAGTTGTTGTATTAAGTCAACACTAAACTAGTTAAAGTTGTTATGTTTTTTAACTAAGTTAAAATAAATATGGTGGTTTAGTTGGTGAATTTTGTTGTTGTATTAAGTCAAAACTAAACTAGTTAAAGTTGTTAAGTTGTTTAAATAAGTTAAAATAAATAATGTTATTTTGTTGATGGATTTAGTCGGTGGGATTAAGTCAAAACTAAACTAGTTCAAGTTAAAAAATTATTAAGTTGTTTAAATAAGTTAAATAAATAATGTGGTTTAGTTGGTGGATTTAGTTGTTGTATTGAGTCAAAACTAAACTAGTTAAGTTGTTTAAATAAGTTAAAAGAAATAATGTTGTTTTGTTGATGGATTTAGTCGTTGGAATTGAGTAAAAAATAAACTCGTTAAAGTTGTTATGTTGTTTAAATATGTTAAAATAAATAATGTGGTTTAGTTGGTGGATTTAGTTGTTGTACTAAGTCAAAACTATACTAGTTAAAGTTGTTATGTTGTTTAAATAAGTTAAAATAAATATTATGGTTTTGTTGGTGGAATTAGTTGTTGTATTTAGTCAAAACTAAACTAGTTAAAGTTGTTAAGTTGTTTAAATAAGTTAAAATAAATAATGTGGTTTAGTTGGTGGATTTAGTTCTTGTATTAAGTCAAAACTAAACTAGTTAAGTTGTTTAAATATGTTAAAATAAATAATGTGGTTTTGTTGATGGATTTAGTCGTTGGAATTAAGTGAAAACTAAACTAGTTAAAGTTGTTAAGTTGTTTAAATATGTTAAAATAAAGAATGTGGTTTAGTTGGTGTATTTGGTCGTTGTATTGAGTCAAAACTAAACTAGTTAAAGTTGTTATGTTTTTTAAATACATTAGAATAAATAATGTGGTTTAGTTGGTGGATTTAGTTGTTGCATTAAGTCAAAACTAAACTAGTTAAAGTTGTTAAGTTGTTTAAATAAGTTAAAATAAATAATGTGGTTTAGTTGGTGGATTTAGTTGTTGTATTAAGTCAAAACTAAACTAGTTAAAGTTGTTAAGTTGTTTAAATAAGTTAAAATAAATAATGTGGTTTAGTTGGTGGATTTAGTTGTTGTATTAAGTCAAAACTAAACTAGTTAAAGTTGTTAAGTTGTTTAAATAAGTTAAAATAAATAATGTGGTTTTGTTTATGGATTTAGTCGTTGGAATTAAGTCAAAACTAAACTAGTTCAAGTTAAAAAGTTATTAAGTTGGTTGAATAAGTTAAAAAAATAATGTGGTTCGTTTATGGATTTAGTCGTTGGAGTTAAGTCAAAACAAAACTAGTTAAAGTTGTTATGCTTTTTAAATAAGTTAAAATAAATAATGCGGTTTAGTTGGTGGATTTAGTGGTAGTATTAAGTCAAAACTAAACTAGTTAAAGTTGTTATGTTGTTTAAATACGTTAGAATAAATAATGTGGTTCGATTGATGGATTTAGTTGTTGCATTAAGTCAAAACTAAACTAGTTAAAGTTGTTATGTTATTTAAATAAGTTAAAACAAATAATGTGGTTTAGTTGGTGGATTTAGTTGTTGTATTGAGCAAAACTAAACTAGTTAAGTTGTTTAAATAAGTTAAAAGAAATAATGTGGTTTTGTTGATGGATTTAGTCGTTGGAATTGAGTGAAAAATAAACTCGTTAAAGTTGTTATGTTGTTTAAATAAGTTAAAATAAATAATGTGGTTTAGTTGGTGGATTTAGTTGTTGTACTAAGTCAAAACTATACTAGTTAAAGTTGTTATGTTGTTTAAATAAGTTAAAATAAATATTATGGTTTTGTTGGTGGAATTAGTTGTTGTATTTAGTCAAAACTAAACTAGTTAAAGTTGTTAAGTTGTTTAAATAAGTTAAAATAAGTAATGTGGTTTTGTTGATGGATTTAGTCATTGGAATTAAGTCAAAACTAAACTAGTTCAAGTATAAAAGTTATTAAGTTGTTTCAATAAGTTAAAATAAATAATGTGGTTTAGTTGGTGGATTTAGTTCTTGTATTAAGTCAAAACTAAACTAGTTAAGTTGTTTAAATAAGTTAAAATAAATAATGTGATTTTGTTGATGGATTTAGTCGGTGGGATTAAGTCAAAACTAAACTAGTTCAAGTTAAAAAATTATTAAGTTGTTTAAATAAGTTAAAATAAATAATGTGGTTTAGTTGGTGGATTTAGTTGTTGTATTGAGCAAAACTAAACTAGTTAAGTTGTTTAAATAAGTTAAAAGAAATAATGTGATTTTGTTGATGGATTTAGTCGTTGGAATTAAGTCAAAAATAAACTCGTTAAAGTTGTTATGTTGTTTAAATAAGTCAAAATAAATAATGTGCTTTAGTTGGTGGATTTAGTTGTTGTACTAAGTCAAAACTATACTAGTTAAAGTTGTTATGTTGTTTAAATAAGTTAAAATAAATATTATGGTTTTGTTGGTGGATTTAGTTGTTGTATTTAGTCAAAACTAAACTAGTTAAAGTTGTTAAGTTGTTTAAATAAGTTAAAATAAATAATGTGGTTTTGTTGATGGATTTAGTCGTTGGAATTAAGTCAAAGCTAAATTAGTTCACGTATAAAAATTATTAAGTTGTTTAAATAAATTAAAATAAATAATATGATTTAGTTGGTGGATTTAGTCGTTGTATTGAGTCAAAACTAAACTAGTTAAAGTTGTTATGTTTTTAAATACATTAGAATAAATAATGTGGTTTAGTTGGTGGATTTAGTTGTTGCATTAAGTCAAAACTAAACTAGTTAAAGTTTTTAAGTTGTTTAAATAAGTTAAAATAAATAATGTGGTTTAGTTGGTGGATTTAGTTGTTGTATTAAATCAAAACTAAACTAGTTAAAGTTGTTAAGTTGTTTAAATAGGTTAAAATAAAAATGTGGTTTAGTTGGTGGATTTAGTTGTTGTATTAAGTCAAAACTAAACTAGTTAAAGTTGTTAAGTTGTTTAAATAAAAATAATTAATGTGGTTTTGTTGATGGATTGAGTCGTTGGAATTAAGTTAAAACTAAACTAGTTAAAGTTGTTATGTTGTTTAAATAAGTTAAAATAAATAATGTGGTTTAGTTGGTGGATTTAGTTGTTGTATTAACTCAAAACTCAACTAGTTAAAGTTGTTATGTTTTTTAAATAAGTTAAAATAAATATTGTGGTTTAGTTGGTGGATTGAGTTGTTTTATTAAGTCAAAACTAAACTAGTTAAAGTTGTTAAGTTGTTTAAATAAGTCAAAATAAATAATGTTGTTTTGTTGATGGAATTAGTCGTTGGAATTAAGTCAAAACTAAACTAGTTCAAGTACAAAAGTTATTAAGTTGTTTAAATAAGTTAAAATAAATAATGTGGTTTAGTTGGTGGATTTAGTTATTGTATTAAGTCAAAACTAAACTAGTTAAGTTGTTTAAATATGTTAAAATAAATAATGTAGTTTTGTTGATTGATTTAGTTGTTGAAATTAAGTGAAAACTAAACTAGTTAAAGTTGTTATGTTATTTAAATAAATTAAAATAAATAATGTGGTTTAGTTGGTGGATTTAGTTGTTGTACTAAGTAAAACTATACTAGTTATAGTTGTTATGTTGTTTAAATAAGTTAAAATAAATATTCTGGTTTTGTTGGTGGATTTAGTTGTTGTATTTAGTCAAAACTAAACTAGTTAAAGTTGTTATGTTGTTTAAATAAGTTAAAATAAATAATGTGGTTTAGTTGGTGGATTTAGTTGTTGTATTTACTCAAAACTCAACTAGTTAAAGTTGTTATGTTTTTTAAATAAGTTAAAATAAATATTGTGGTTTAGTTGGTGGATTGAGTTGTTTTATTAAGTCAAAACCAAACTAGTTAAAGTTGTTAAGTTGTTTAAATAAAAATAATTAATGTGGTTTTGTTGATGGATTGAGTCGTTGGAATTAAGTCAAAACTAAACTAGTTAAAGTTGTTATGTTGTTTAAATAAGTTAAAATAAATAATGTGATTTAGTTGGTGGATTTAGTTGTTGTATTAACCCAAAACTCAACTAGTTAAAGTTGTTATGTTTTTTAAATAAGTTAAAATAAATATTGTGGTTTAGTTGGTGGATTGAGTTGTTTTATTAAGTCAAAACTAAAGTAGTTAAAGTTGTGAAGTTGTTTAAATAAGTCAAAATAAATAATGTTGTTTTGTTGATGGAATTAGTCGTTGGAATTAAGTCAAAACTAAACTAGTTCAAGTACAAAAGTTATTAAGTTGTTTAAATAAGTTAAAATAAATAATGTGGTTTAGTTGGTGGATTTAGTTATTGTATTAAGTCAAAACTAAACTAGTTAAGTTGTTTAAATATGTTAAAATAAATAATGTGGTTTTGTTGATGGATTTAGTTGTTGGAATTAAGTGAAAACTAAACTAGTTAAAGTTGTTATGTTATTTAAATAAATTAAAATAAATAATGTGGTTTAGTTGGTGGATTTAGTTGTTTTACTAAGTCAAAACTATACTAGTTATAGTTGTTGTGTTGTTTAAATAAGTTAAAATAAATATTCTGGTTTTGTTGGTGGAATTAGTTGTTGTATTAAGTCAAAACTAAACTAGTTAAAGTTGTTAAGTTGTTTAAATAAGTTAAAATAAGTAATGTGGTTTTGTTGATGGATTTAGTCGTTGGAATTAAGTCAAAACTAAACTAGTTCAAGTATAAAAGTTATTAAGTTGTTTAAATAAGTTAAAATAAATAATGTGGTTTAGTTGGTGGATTTAGTTCTTGTATTAAGTCAAAACTAAACTAGTTAAGTTGTTTAAATATGTTAAAATAAATAATGTGGTTTTGTTGATGGATTTAGTCGTTGGAATTAAGTGAAAACTAAACTAGTTAAAGTTGTTAAGTTGTTTAAATATGTTAAAATAAATAATGTGGTTTAGTTAGTGGATTTAGTTGTTGTATTAAGTCAAAACTAAACTAGTTAAAGTTGTTAAGTTGTTTAAATAAGTCAAAATAAATAATGTGGTTTAGTTGGTGGATTTAGTTGTTATATTAAGTCAAAACTAAACTAGTTAAAGTTGTTAAGTTGTTTAAATAAGTTAAAATAAATAATGTGGTTTTGTTGATGGATTTAGTCGTTGGAATTAAGTCAAAACTAAACTAGTTAAAGTTGTTATGTTGTTTAAATAAGTTAAAATAAATAATGTGGTTTAGTTGGTGGATTTAGTTATTGTATTAAGTCAACACTAAACTAGTTAAAGTTGTTATGTTTTTTAAATAAGTTAAAATAAATATGGTGGTTTAGTTGGTGGATTTTGTTGTTGTATTAAGTCAAAACTAAACTAGTTAAAGTTGTTAAGTTGTTTAAATAAGTTAAAATAAATAATGTTATTTTGTTGATGGATTTAGTCGGTGGGATTAAGTCAAAACTAAACTAGTTCAAGTTAAAAAATTATTAAGTTGTTTAAATAAGTTAAAATAAATAATGTGGTTTAGTTGGTGGATTTAGTTGTTGTATTGAGCAAAACTAAACTAGTTAAGTTGTTTAAATAAGTTAAAAGAAATAATGTAGTTTTGTTGATGGATTTAGTCGTTGGAATTAAGTCAAAAATAAACTCGTTAAAGTTGTTATGTTGTTTAAATAAGTTAAAATAAATAATGTGCTTTAGTTGGTGGATTTAGTTGTTGTACTAATTCAAAACTATACTAGTTAAAGTTGTTATGTTGTTTAAATAAGTTAAAATAAATATTATGGTTTTGTTGGTGGAATTAGTTGTTGTATTTAGTCAAAACTAAACTAGTTAAAGTTGTTAAGTTGTTTAAATAAGTTAAAATAAATAATGTGGTTTTGTTGATGGATTTAGTCATTGGAATTAAGTCAAAGCTAAATTAGTTCACGTATAAAAATTATTAAGTTGTTTAAATAAATTAAAATAAATAATGTGGTTTAGTTGGTGGATTTAGTTATTGTATTAAGTCAAAACTAAACTAGTTAAGTTGTTTAAATATGTTAAAATAAATAATGTGGTTTTGTTGATGGATTTAGTTGTTGGAATTAAGTGAAAACTAGACTAGTTAAAGTTGTTATGTTGTTTAAATAAATTAAAATAAATAATGTGATTTTGTTGATGGATTTAGTCGGTGGGATTAAGTCAAAACTAAACTAGTTCAAGTTAAAAAATTATTAAGTTGTTTAAATAAGTTAAATAAATAATGTGGTTTAGTTGGTGGATTTAGTTCTTGTATTGAGTCAAAACTAAACTAGTTAATTTGTTTAAATAAGTTAAAAGAAATAATGTGGTTTTGTTGATGGATTTAGTCGTTGGAATTGAGTCAAAAATAAACTTGTTAAAGTTGTTATGATGTTTAAATAAGTTAAAATAAATAATGTGCTTTAGTTGGTGGATTTAGTTGTTGTACTAAGTCAAAACTATACTAGTTAAAGTTGTTATGTTGTTTAAATAAGTTAAAATAAATATTATGGTTTTGTTGGTGGAATTAGTTGTTGTATTAAGTCAAAACTAAACTAGTTAAAGTTGTTAAGTTGTTTAAATAAGTTAAAATAAATAATGTGATTTTGTTGATGGATTTAGTCGGTGGGATTAAGTCAAAACTAAACTAGTTCAAGTTAAAAAATTATTAAGTTGTTTAAATAAGTTAAATAAATAATGTGGTTTAGTTGGCGGATTTAGTTGTTGTATTGAGTCAAAACTAAACTAGTTAAGTTGTTTAAATAAGTTAAAAGAAATAATGTGGTTTTGCTGATGGATTTAGTAGTTGGAATTGAGTAAAAAATAAACTCGTTAAAGTTGTTATGTTGTTTAAATAAGTTAAAATAAATAATGTGGTTCAGTTGGTGGATTTAGTTATTGTACTAAGTCAAAACTATACTAGTTAAAGTTGTTATGTTGTTTAAATAAGTTAAAATAAATAATGTGGTTTTGTTGATGGATTTAGTCGTTGGAATTAAGACAAAACTAAACTAGTTAAAGTTGTTATGTTGTTTAAATAAGTTAAAATAAATAATGTGGTTTAGTTGGTTGATTTAGTTGTTGTATTAAGTCAACACTAAACTAGTTAAAGTTCTTATATTTTTTAAATAAGTTAAAATAAATATGGTGGTTTAGTTGGTGGATTTTGTTGTTGTATTAAGTCAAAACTAAACTAGTTAAAGTTGTTTAAATAAGTTAAAATAAATAATGTGATTTTGTTGATGGATTTAGTCGGTGGGATTAAGTCAAAACTAAACTAGTTCAAGTTAAAAAATTATTAAGTTGTTTAAATAAGTTAAATAAATAATGTGGTTTAGTTGGTGGATTTAGTTGTTGTATTGAGTCAAAACTAAACTAGTTAATTTGTTTAAATAAGTTAAAAGAAATAATGTGGTTTTGTTGATGGATTTAGTCGTTGGAATTGAGTCAAAAATAAACTTGTTAAAGTTGTTATGATGTTTAAATAAGTTAAAATAAATAATGTGCTTTAGTTCGTGGGTTTAGTTGTTGTACTAAGTCAAAACTATACTAGTTAAAGTTGTTATGCTGTTTAAATAAGTTAAAATAAATATTATGGTTTTGTTGGTGGAATTAGTTGTTGTATTTAGTCAAAACTAAACTAGTTAAAGTTGTTAAGTTGTTTAAATAAGTTAAAACAAATAATGTGGTTTTGTTGATGGATTTAGTCGTTGGAATTAAGTCAAAACTAAATTAGTTCAAGTATAAAAGTTATTAAGTTGTTTAAATAAATTAAAATAAATAATGTGGTTTAGTTGGTGGATTTAGTCGTTGTATTGAGTCAAAACTAAACTAGTTAAAGTTGTTATGTTTTTTAAATACATTAGAATAAATAATGTGGTTTAGTTGGTGGATTTAGTTGTTGCATTAAGTCAAAACTAAACTAGTTAAAGTTGTTAAGTTGTTTAAATAAGTTAAAATAAATAATGTGGTTTAGTTGGTGGATTTAGTTGTTGTATTAAGTCAAAACTAAACTTAAAAGTTGTTAAGTTATTTAAATAAGTTAAAATAAATAATGTGGTTTAGTTGGTGGATTTAGTTGTTGTATTAAGTCAAAACTAAACTAGTTAAAGTTGTTAAGTTGTTTAAATAAGTTAAAATAAATAATGTGGTTTTGTTTATGGATTTAGTTGTTGGAATTAAGTCAAAACTAAACTAGTTCAAGTTAAAAAGTTACTAAGTTGGTTGAATAAGTTAAAAAAAATAATGTGGTTTTGTTTATGGATTTAGTCATTGGAGTTAAGTCAAAACAAAACTAGTTAAAGTTGTTATGTTGTTTAAATAAGTTAAAATAAATAATGTGGTTTAGTTGGTGGATTTAGTTGTTGTATTAAGTCATAACTAAACTAGTTAAAGTTGTTAAGTTGTTTAAATAAGTTAAAATAAATAATGCGGTTTAGTTGGTGGATTTAGTTGTTGTATTAAGTCTAAACAAAACTAGTTAAGTTGTTTAAATAAGTTAAAATAAATAATGAGGTTTTGTTGATGGATTTAGTCATCGGAATTAAGTCAAAACTAAACTAGTTAAAGTTGTTATGTTGTTTAAATAAGTTAAAATAAATAATGTGGTTTAGTTGGTGAATTTAGTTGTTGTACTAAGTCAAAACTATACTAGTTAAAGTTGTTATGTTGTTTAAACAAGTTAAAATAAATATTCTGGTTTTGTTGGTGGAATTAGTTGTTGTATTAAGTCAAAACTAAATAAGTTAAAGTTGTTAAGTTGTTTAAATAAGTTAAAATAAATAATGTGGTTTTGTTGATGGATTTAGTCGTTGAAATTAAGTCAAAACTCAACTAGTTAAAGTTGTTATGTTGTTTTAATAAGTTAAAATAAATAATATGGTTTATTTGGTGGATTTAGTCATTGTATTGAGTCAGAACTAAACTAGTTAAAGTTGTTATGTTGTTTAAATACGTTAGAATAAATAATGTGGTTCAGTTGGTGGATTTAATTGTTGCATTAAGTCAAAACTAAACTAGTTAAAGTTGTTAAGTTATTTAAATAAGTTAAAATAAATAATGTGGTTTAGTTGGTGGATTTAGTTGTTGTATTAAGTCAAAACTAAACTAGTTAAAGTTGTTATGTTGTTTAAATAAGTTAAAATAAACAATGTGGTTTAGTTGGTGAATTTAGTTGTTGTACTAAGTCAAAACTATACTAGTTAAAGTTGTTATGTTGTTTAAACAAGTTAAAATAAATATTCTGGTTTTGTTGGTGGAATTAGTTGTTGTATTAAGTCAAAACTAAACAAGTTAAAGTTGTTAAGTTGTTTAAATAAGTTAAAATAAATAATGTGGTTTAGTTGGTGGATTTAGTTGTTGTATTAAGTCAAAACTAAACTAGTTAAAGTTGTTAAGTTGTTTAAATAAGTTACAATAAATAATGCGGTTTAGTTGGTGGATTTAGTTGTTGTATTAAGTCTAAACAAAACTAGTTAAGTTGTTTAAATAAGTTAAAATAAATAATGAGGTTTTGTTGATGGATTTAGTCATCGGAATTAAGTCAAAACTATACTAGTTAAAGTTGTTATGTTGTTTAAATAAGTTAAAATAAATAATGTGGTTTTGTTGATGGATTTAGTCGTTGGAATTAAGACAAAACTAAACTAGTTAAAGTTGTTATGTTGTTTAAATAAGTTAAAATAAATAATGTGGTTTAGTTGGTTGATTTAGTTGTTGTATTAAGTCAACACTAAACTAGTTAAAGTTCTTATATTTTTTAAATAAGTTAAAATAAATATGGTGGTTTAGTTGGTGGATTTTGTTGTTGTATTAAGTCAAAACTAAACTAGTTAAAGTTGTTTAAATAAGTTAAAATAAATAATGTGATTTTGTTGATGGATTTAGTCGGTGGGATTAAGTCAAAACTAAACTAGTTCAAGTTAAAAAATTATTAAGTTGTTTAAATAAGTTAAATAAATAATGTGGTTTAGTTGGTGGATTTAGTTGTTGTATTGAGTCAAAACTAAACTAGTTAATTTGTTTAAATAAGTTAAAAGAAATAATGTGGTTTTGTTGATGGATTTAGTCGTTGGAATTGAGTCAAAAATAAACTTGTTAAAGTTGTTATGATGTTTAAATAAGTTAAAATAAATAATGTGCTTTAGTTCGTGGGTTTAGTTGTTGTACTAAGTCAAAACTATACTAGTTAAAGTTGTTATGCTGTTTAAATAAGTTAAAATAAATATTATGGTTTTGTTGGTGGAATTAGTTGTTGTATTTAGTCAAAACTAAACTAGTTAAAGTTGTTAAGTTGTTTAAATAAGTTAAAATAAATAATGTGGTTTTGTTGATGGATTTAGTCGTTGGAATTAAGTCAAAACTAAATTAGTTCAAGTATAAAAGTTATTAAGTTGTTTAAATAAATTAAAATAAATAATATGGTTTAGTTGGTGGATTTAGTCGTTGTATTGAGTCAAAACTAAACTAGTTAAAGTTGTTATGTTTTTTAAATACATTAGAATAAATAATGTGGTTTAGTTGGTGGATTTAGTTGTTGCATTAAGTCAAAACTAAACTAGTTAAAGTTGTTAAGTTGTTTAAATAAGTTAAAATAAATAATGTGGTTTAGTTGGTGGATTTAGTTGTTGTATTAAGTCAAAACTAAACTTAAAAGTTGTTAAGTTATTTAAATAAGTTAAAATAAATAATGTGGTTTAGTTGGTGGATTTAGTTGTTGTATTAAGTCAAAACTAAACTAGTTAAAGTTGTTAAGTTGTTTAAATAAGTTAAAATAAATAATGTGGTTTTGTTTATGGATTTAGTTGTTGGAATTAAGTCAAAACTAAACTAGTTCAAGTTAAAAAGTTATTAAGTTGGTTGAATAAGTTAAAAAAAATAATGTGGTTTTGTTTATGGATTTAGTCATTGGAGTTAAGTCAAAACAAAACTAGTTAAAGTTGTTATGTTGTTTAAATAAGTTAAAATAAATAATGTGGTTTAGTTGGTGGATTTAGTTGTTGTATTAAGTCAAAACTAAACTAGTTAAAGTTGTTAAGTTGTTTAAATAAGTTAAAATAAATAATGCGGTTTAGTTGGTGGATTTAGTTGTTGTATTAAGTCAAAACAAAACTAGTTAAGTTGTTTAAATAAGTTAAAATAAATAATGAGGTTTTGTTGATGGATTTAGTCGTCGGAATTAAGTCAAAACTAAACTAGTTAAAGTTGTTATGTTGTTTAAATAAGTTAAAATAAATAATGTGGTTTAGTTGGTGAATTTAGTTGTTGTACTAAGTCAAAACTATACTAGTTAAAGTTGTTATGTTGTTTAAACAAGTTAAAATAAATATTCTGGTTTTGTTGGTGGAATTAGTTGTTGTATTAAGTCAAAACTAAACAAGTTAAAGTTGTTAAGTTGTTTAAATAAGTGAAAATAAATAATGTGGTTTTGTTGATGGATTTAGTCGTTGAAATTAAGTCAAAACTCAACTAGTTAAAGTTGTTATGTTGTTTAAATAAGTTAAAATAAATAATATGGTTTATTTGGTGGATTTAGTCGTTGTATTGAGTCAGAACTAAACTAGTTAAAGTTGTTATGTTGTTTAAATACGTTAGAATAAATAATGTGGTTCAGTTGGTGGATTTAGTTGTTGCATTAAGTCAAAACTAAACTAGTTAAAGTTGTTAAGTTATTTAAATAAGTTAAAATAAATAATGTGGTTTAGTTGGTTGATTTAGTTGTTGTATTAAGTCAAAACTAAACTAGTTAAAGTTGTTATGTTGTTTAAATAAGTTAAAATAAACAATGTGGTTTAGTTGGTGAATTTAGTTGTTGTACTAAGTCAAAACTATACTAGTTAAAGTTGTTATGTTGTTTAAACAAGTTAAAATAAATATTCTGGTTTTGTTGGTGGAATTAGTTGTTGTGTTAAGTCAAAACTAAACAAGTTAAAGTTGTTAAGTTGTTTAAATAAGTGAAAATAAATAATGTGGTTTTGTTGATGGATTTAGTCGTTGAAATTAAGTCAAAACTCAACTAGTTAAAGTTGTTATGTTGTTTAAATAAGTTAAAATAAATAATATGGTTTAGTTGATGGATTTCGTCATTGTATTGAGTCAGAACTAAACTAGTTAAAGTTGTTATGTTGTTTAAATACGTTAGAATAAATAATGTGGTTCAGTTGGTGGATTTAGTTGTTGCATTAAGTCAAAACTAAACTAGTTAAAGTTGTTCAGTTATTTAAATAAGTTAAAATAAATAATGTGGTTTAGTTGGTGGATTTAGTTGTTGTATTAAGTCAAAACTAAACTAGTTAAAGTTGTTAAGTTGTTTAAATATGTTATAATAAATAATGTGATTTAGTTAGTGGATTTAGTTGTTGTATTAAGTCAAAACTAAACTAGTTAAGTTGTTTAAATAAGTTAAAATAAATAATGTGGTTTTGTTGATGGATTTAGTTATTGGAATTAAGTCAAAACTAAACTAGTTAAAGTTGTTATGTTGTTTAAATAAGTTAAAATAAATAATGTGCTTTAGTTGGTGTATTTAGTTGTTGTACTAAGTCAAAATTATACTAGTTAAAGTTGTTATGTTGTTTAAATAAGTTAAAATAAATATTCTAGTTTTGTTGGTGGAATTAGTTGTTGTATTAAGTCAAAACTTAACTAGTTAAAGTTGTTAAGTTGTTTAAATAAGTTAAAATAAATAATGTGGTCTTGTTGATGGATTTAGTCATTGGAATTAAGTCAAAACTAAACTAGTTCAAGTATAAATGTTATTAAGTTGTTTAAATAAGTTAAAATAAATAATGTGGTTTAGTTGGTGGATTTAGTTCTTGTATTAAGTCAAAACTAAACTAGTTAAGTTGTTTAAATATGTTAAAATAAATAATGTTGTTTTGTTGATGGATTTAGTTGTTGGAATTAAGTGAAAACTAAACTAGTTAAAGTTGTTAAGTTGTTTAAATATGTTAAAATAAATAATGTGGTTTAGTTAGTGGATTTAGTTGTTGTATTAAGTCAAAACTAAACTAGTTAAGTTGTTTAAATAAGTTAAAATAAATAATGTGGTTTTGTTGATGGATTTAGTCGTTGGAATTAAGTCAAAACTAAACTAGTTAAAGTTGTTATGTTGTTTAAAAAAGTTAAAATAAATAATGTGGTCTAGTTGGTGGATTTAGTTGTTGTACTAAGTCAAAATTATACTAGTTAAAGTTGTTATGTTGTTTAAATAAGTTAAAATATATATTCTGGTTTTGTTGGTGGAATTAGTTGTTGTATTAAGTCAAAACTTAACTAGTTAAAGTTGTTAAGTTGTTTAAATAAGTTAAAGTAAATAATGTGGTCTTGTTGATGGATTTAGTCGTTGGAATTATGTCAAAACTAAACTAGTTCAAGTATAAAAGTTATTAAGTTGTTTAAATAAGTTAAAATAAATAATGTGGTTTAGTTGGTGGATTTAGTTCTGGTATTATGTCAAAACTAAACTAGTTGAGTTGTTTAAATATGTTAAAATAAATAATGTGGTTTTGTTGATGGATTTAGTTGTTGGAATTAAGTGAAAACTAAACTAGTTAAAGTTGTTATGTTGTTTAAATAAATTAAAATAAATAATGTGGTTTAGTTGGTGGATTTAGTTGTTTTACTAAGTCAAAACTATACTAGTTATAGTTGTTATGTTGTTTAAATAAGTTAAAATAAATATTCTGGTTTTGTTGGTGGAATTAGTTGTTGTATTAAGTCAAAACTAAACTAGTTAAAGTTGTTAAGTTGTTTAAATAAGTTAAAATAAGTAATGTGGTTTTGTTGATGGATTTAGTCGTTGGAATTAAGTCAAAACTAAACTAGTTCAAGTATATAAGTTATTAAGTTGTTTAAATAAGTTAAAATAAATAATGTGGTTTAGTTGGTGGATTTAGTTCTTGTATTAAGTCAAAACTAAACTAGTTAAGTTGTTTAAATATGTTAAAATAAATAATGTGGTTTTGTTGATGGATTTAGTCGTTGGAATTAAGTGAAAACTAAACTAGTTAAAGTTGTTAAGTTGTTTAAATATGTTAAAATAAATAATGTGGTTTAGTTAGTGGATTTAGTTGTTGTATTAAGTCAAAACTAAACTAGTTAAAGTTGTTAAGTTGTTTAAATAAGTCAAAATAAATAATGTGGTTTAGTTGGTGGATTTAGTTGTTATATTAAGTCAAAACTAAACTAGTTAAAGTTGTTAAGTTGTTTAAATAAGTTAAAATAAATAATGTGGTTTTGTTGATGGATTTAGTCGTTGGAATTAAGTCAAAACTAGACTAGTTAAAGTTGTTATGTTGTTTAAATAAGTTAAAATAAATAATGTGGTTTAGTTGGTGGATTTAGTTATTGTATTAAGTCAACACTAAACTAGTTAAAGTTGTTATGTTTTTTAAATAAGTTAAAATAAATATGGTGGTTTAGTTGGTGGATTTTGTTGTTGTATTAAGTCAAAACTAAACTAGTTAAAGTTGTTAAGTTGTTTAAATAAGTTAAAATAAATAGTGTGATTTTGTTGATGGATTTAGTCGGTGGGATTAAGTCAAAACTAAACTAGTTCAAGTTAAAAAATTATTAAGTTGTTTAAATAAGTTAAAATAAATAATGTGGTTTAGTTGGTGGATTTAGTTGTTGTATTGAGCAAAACTAAACTAGTTAAGTTGTTTAAATAAGTTAAAAGAAATAATGTGGTTTTGTTGATGGATTTAGTCGTTGGAATTAAGTCAAAAATAAACTCGTTAAAGTTGTTATGTTGTTTAAATAAGTTAAAATAAATAATGTGCTTTAGTTGGTGGATTTAGTTGTTGTACTAAGTCAAAACTATACTAGTTAAAGTTGTTATGATGTTTAAATAAGTTAAAATAAATATTATGGTTTTGTTGGTGGAATTAGTTGTTGTATTTAGTCAAAACTAAACTTGTTAAAGTTGTTAAGTTGTTTAAATAAGTTAAAATAAATAATGTGGTTTTGTTGATGGATTTAGTCGTTGGAATTAAGTCAAAGCTAAATTAGTTCAAGTATAAAAATTATTAAGTTGTTTAAATAAATTAAAATAAATAATGTGGTTTAGTTGGTGGATTTAGTCGTTGTATTGAGTCAAAACTAAACTAGTTAAAGTTGTTATGTTTTTTAAATACATTAGAATAAATAACGTGGTTTAGTTGGTGGATTTAGTTGTTGCATTAAGTCAAAACTAAACTAGTTAAAGTTTTTAAGTTGTTTAAATAAGTTAAAATAAATAATGTGGTTTAGTTGGTGGATTTAGTTGTTGTATTAAGTCAAAACTAAACTAGTTAAAGTTGTTAAGTTGTTTAAATAAGTTAAAATAAAAAATGTGGTTTAGTTGGTGGATTTAGTTGTTGTATTAAGTCAAAACTAAACTAGTTAAAGTTGTTAAGTTGTTTAAATAAAAATAATTAATGTGGTTTTGTTGATGGATTTAGTCGTTGGAATTAAGTCAAAACTAAACTAGTTAAAGTTGTTATGTTGTTTAAATAAGTTAAAATAAATAATGTGGTTTAGTTGGTGGATTTAGTTGTTGTATTAACTCAAAACTCAACTAGTTAAAGTTGTTATGTTTTTTAAATAAGTTAAAATAAATATTGTGGTTTAGTTGGTGGATTGAGTTGTTTTATTAAGTCAAAACTAAACTAGTTAAAGTTGTTAAGTTGTTTAAATAAGTCAAAATAAATAATGTTGTTTTGTTGATGGAATTAGTCGTTGGAATTAAGTCAAAACTAAACTAGTTCAAGTACAAAAGTTATTAAGTTGTTTAAATAAGTTAAAATAAATAATGTGGTTTAGTTGGTGGATTTAGTTGTTGTATTAAGTCAAAACTAATCTAGTTAAAGTTGTTAAGTTGTTTAAAGAAGTTAAAAATAAATAATGTGATTTTGTTGATGGATTTAGTCATTGTAATTAAGTCAAAACTAAACTAGTTCAAGTTAAAAAATAATTAAGTTGTTTAAATAAGTTAAAATAAATAATGTGGTTTAGTTGTGGTGAGAGTTGCCACATGATGAAAGATTGCCCTAAGGCCAAGGGTACAAGAAGAGAGGGTAAGAAAGTTTCCTCTAGTAGTGGGGATGTGGAGCCTCAAACGAAGAATATGTTTTATTGTCTCAAATCTAGAGAAGATCAAGAGTGATCTCCTTATGTCCCTTCCGGTATGTGTTTCATGCTTTAGTAATTTCCGAATTTCTTGTCTTTTGTGACTTGTTATGTTGGACTTTGAACTTTTTTTTTTTTATCATATATGATGTTTAGAAAAGTTTGTATAGGCTTACTCCCAAGGGGGGAGATAGTGTGCCTACCTAGTAGGGTTATTGTGTGATTTATGTGTTGCCTTAATTTCCTTATATGCATGTTCATGAAAATGCTTAGGTCTTGTTAGAAATGACTTATATGCATTGTTTTCCTCATGTTGTAGTGCATTTGAGTAGATTTGCATATAGACTTCATGAGTTTATTATGAGCATGCCTTAGTTTTTGGAGTTGGAAGGTTCCTCCTTGAATGAATGCTTTATGAGAGGAAATTTGCATTTAGGCTCCATGAGTGTGTGTTGAGCATGTTTTAGCTAGGATATGTTAGTTCCTCCTTGAAAATGAGTAGAAATAGAGTTTCATTCATTTTGGGTTGGTAGAAGTAGTTCCTACTCCCTTGTGTTGCATTGAATGTCTTTAGCTTGGAATTGAAGTTTTCTTCCTTGGTTGTGTGCATTTAGATGTAGTGCATGCATGATGGGCTGTTAGCTTAGAGTTGTGACTTTATGAAGTGTTTAGAATCGTCATTCGAGGATGAATGATCCCAAGAGGGAGATAATGTAACATCCTAGAAACTAGCAAGATGAACTAGTGAGTTCTAGAGCCTTTTATAAGAGGTTTGGAGTGTAGAATGACAATTAAAGGTTGTAAAAACTATTCCTATACATAGAATAGAGGTTTAAGGGTTAGGGCGTCAAGGTACGACCCCCCAAGGACCCAGAGGTCCTTGGGGAGGACCCTTAAGACAGCCCCAAAACTGCCAAATTGGCAGCACCTACGTTTGGCCTCCTACGGTCAGCAGGTGGACCCACACCCCGTAGGTGGGGGTTGTGGGTCAAGTCCTGCTAAAGGCTTGAAAGAAGAAGCCTCAGAAAACATCTACGACTTTCCAGCACGGGCAGTAGACCTATCCATGGTCCATGGATGGGTGGGCGTAGGTCAAGTCAGTTTTTTAGTTTTTAGTTTTAGTTAGGGAGTTTAGGGAATTAATTAGTAATTAGTTAGTTCTTAGGGAGGTCGGTTAATTAGTTAAATAACCACCTATAATTACCTAATAAGACCCTAAACTAAGTCATTAACTCTTTCATCTAAAGAACCCACTTCCTCTCAAATATTTCTCTCTCTAGAAGTGAAAAAGAAGAAGAAGAGAAGAGAAGAGAAGAGAAGAGGGTAGCTTTCCTCCATTGAATCAAGCTTGGTTAGAGATTTGAAAAGAGGTATGTTTAGCTTATTCATCTATGGTTCTTCCCCATAGATCCCCCTTATTTTCCCCCCAATTGTGAAGTCAAGAACCCAATTAGCTAGGGTTTCCTTCTTACATTGTGGGTAGGGTTTATGTGTGATTCTAATCTAGTAGATAATACCTAATTATGATTTATTTAGCTTTGTTTAGTGATATTATGATGAATTCATATGATTTCTATGGTAAAACCTAGCATAAATTTAGGAGTGTGATATTTGTGGGTTTATGCCATTAGAGGTCAAATTGAAGGTTCAAAAGTGATCATCCTAAATCAATGTCATGTATAGTAATTGATCAAAAGTTAGGATCATCAAATCATAAATTGAACTAGACTTTATTGAATATGAAGGATCTTGACTTGTAAATATGAAATTGAACCTCACTGATGAATTATGACTAGAATCACCTAGTAGTAAAGAATGTGATTGAATAGCTTGTAATTTAGACATGAATGAAGTAAGCTTGAAAGTAGGGCTTGTAGCCATCAATGGTAGGGTTTTGGGGGTAAAGCCAATATTATGTGATTGTGTTGTGTATTGCTTCTCTCTTACACACTTAGGCATAAAGATGCTAGGATATCCAACGTTCTCTCACATAGAATGATTTTAGGTTGGCCTAATAACCTAAAGTGAATCAAAGCATGTTAGTCTAGAATAGCATGAAGTTGTGACATATGTTCCCTTCATGTATAGCTTGGCTTAGTAGAATAAGACCAAGATTGATAGCTTGGGATGGAGGATCTATACTCTCCTAAGGTATAGATTGACTTGGCATTGTAAAATGCATTTCATGGTAGCCTAGGATTGAGGATTCACACTCTCCTATGGGTAGCTTGAACTAGCATTGTTAGGATGCCTTCATGGTAGCATGACTTGGTTTGGCCAAGATCATTTCATGGTAGCTTTGGGATAGAGTACTTATACTCTCCTAAGGGTAGCTTAGAATAAAATATCCATACTCTCCTAAGGGTAGCTCTACTTTGCATTGTAAGATGCATTTCAAGGGTAGCTTGAGTTAGGCTAGTAAGGGTAGCTTGGGATTGAGGGCTCATACTCTCCTAAGGATAGCTTAGGATTGAGAATCATACTCTTCTAAGGAGCTTGAATTTGTATCATAGTATACTTGTAAGGGTAATATGACTTAGTTGGTCTAGGACTATTTCTTGGTAGCTAGGGTAGGACACTTGTACCTTTCCTAGAGTAGATTGGACTTACATGATAGTGTGTCTTCCATGGTAGTTAGATTAGCTTAACCTAGTTATGTTAGTAAGATGATAGCATGGTCTAGCCTATAAGGGGGTTATTCCTTGGTAACCTTGAATAGAGGCAAATAGAATGGACGGACTAGTCCCCAACTAGTGAACATTCATGATAGTCTAAAGGGGGGGTACTTAGTGTGGGTAGTAGTATGGGATGCTATCCATACATTGCACAAGTATGACTTGAGGCAAGGTATAAAGGGTTCCCACACACAGTATAGACTTAGATTGGGTTGTTGCTATAGTTGCCTTCCAAGATATGATTGGCTAAAGGTGATAGTTCCCTTGTCAACATGTAGTGAGCCAATAGTAAGACCAATGGAGGGTGAATATGACTAGGATGACTTCTAGGTTATGCTTAGTGTGAAGGGTAGTATGGGATGCCTTTCATGCATTGCACAAGTATGCCTTGAGGTTACTTAGGAGTATGATACCCATATGGTAAAGAAGCTTAAGAGTTGACCATGCATATAGACTATGATTAAGATGACCAATAAGGGATACTTGTCATAGGTGGTATTATGGGATGCTATTCTTACTTTGCACATGTATGCTTTTGAGGTTACTTGAGAATGGTGCTATTATGGTATAGATGACAAATAGTCAATTATGCTTATACGATTATGACTTATCTCCTATGCTCATTAACTATGTCTTATGTTGACTTATGTTTATATGATGTTTATGTTGGAGATCATGCTATGACTATGATGATTATGCTATGACTATGTTATTATCTCTTATGCTTATGTCTTATGTTGACTAACCATTTTGAGATGCTCTTATAATGTTGTTATAGCTTTCATACTTGGTACATTTTGCACTAACAAATATTGCCTACATTCTAATTAAATGTAGGGTTTCAGAGATTGAGTTCCTTGAAGGCTAGGTTTCCAAGAAGTGAGAAGATTTCAAGAATTGGTGAGTCCTCATAGCTTCGAGGACAAACCCATGTTTCCTTTATGTCATTTCATTATGTTTTAGACTTTGTATGGGTTGCGTCCCAAGAGTTTTGTTCAAGAGTTTAATAGATGGTTTGAGACAAAAGTGTAGTAAAGATTTTCGCTTGCTTATGAAAATGTTTTCGATAGAATGGTTTAAAAAAAGTTTTAAATTTTCTTGTACTTCTCTATTATCTTATGTTATGATATGCTAAGGGCTTGTATGAGACCCCTTCGGGGTCAAGTACGCCATGTTATGTCTAGGGGGTACCCCTAGGTTGTGACACCAAATTCTTCTATTTTAAAGTTTGAAATATCTAATTGAGTTAGGGTTTTCTTCAATTGTCATGGGTTCTTTTGATTGTTGATTTAAATTATTGTATTAGACCTCTTATGCGTGAATTAATGAAACACCATGATTTATGATGATTTATTCAATGAACCCATTTAACCAACATGTTTTCAAGTTATGATCTTATGATCCTAAACTCTAAGTCTATTGAAAACCCTTCACGAACAACTCCACGGTCCGTGTGGGACTTTATGGGTTGTTGTAATGCTCGTGGCCCTTAACCAGTAGCTAGGAGAGGACCCCTACTAACTTGATCCACTTGACGACCACTTTAACGGCCCGTCAACCTCACCATGGGACATCTAGGCATCCATCAAAGTAAAGCCTACATGGGGCAGGTTTTGGAAACCTACCACGAGCCCCTTAATGTACTGTGGTCCCCTTCAAGGCCTGTCTGGGGCTCCGTAGAGGGTTCCATGTTCCACTTCTTTGGCTTGTGAGTTTCCCACTTGACCCATTTCTAGAATCCTTGATTTCGGGTGTTAAATTATCTCCCCCTTGGGAACATTCGTCCTCAAATGGAACTCAACTAGCACGAAGAGAGTAAGAGAGAAACTAGCAACCCAATCATTAATGTAACTTCATATAAATGCAAATAACCAAGGAGGAACCTCAACTCCAGGCTAGAACATATTCAAAACATCATAAGGAAGATAGGAACTAGACCTAGCTACCCAACATGAATGAAATCATATAATGCACATATCTGAGGAGGAAACTCCATCTCCAAGCTAAAGCAAACTTTTAAAAACATCTTTTCACAAGACAAACATGCAAGATCATACTCAAATGGACATAATCATGAAGCAATCAATTAAACTAAATCGTATTTTTGAAAATCATTTTTTTCGTGAACATGCATGCATGAGAAAACATGAGGATGACTACGACAATCGAATCCTAAAGAGTGAACCCCGAGGAGCTAAGACCTCAATCTATACTTAAAGATAAAGGAAAGAGATAGGGATACTAAGAGATCACATTACCTCCAACTTTCACCCACCAAACCATAACAAGGAATTCTTCCAAAAGCAACATAGTTCTACTCACGTACCAACCATGAGGCAAACTATCTCCCCCTTAGGAGCAAACCCAACTAGTCTTTTCAAATCCATATCCCTCAATCTAACCTTAACACCAACGTCTTCACAACCACTAAACCATTGATACAAGTACGCACCTAAGAAGTTTCTACAAGGATTTTAAGGACTACACCAAACACAATCGCCATACATGGAGTCTTACCATATCCAACGAAACACTTAATATCAAGCAATGCATAACCTAAAGCTAATAGACCTTAGTTACCAATTACCGAATCCGTGGAACCCTCATGATCTTCTTCTGCTTGATCTTGCCTACCATACCTTCCCTTAGAAGTTAGGATTAGGCAATCTCTTTTCTTGTGACCACTCTTTCCACAACCAAAATAAGAATTAGAACCGACTAGACACTTACCCTCATGTCTTCATCCACACTCCCTACACTGAGGCCTTATTTTCTTACTACCACCCTTACCTTGAGAATGATTTCCTCCATCGTACCATGAATGTGAAGACTCACTATCATACCTTCTTGCCCTCTTTGAATCCCTAGTTTTCTCCTTAAGCTTTTCGTCTTATATTTTTTGTGCATATATCATCAATTGGGAAATATCCATGTCCTTAACAAGCATGGAGGTTAGGCATCTCCTTGGTGAAGGTTAATGAACTCAATTAATTTTGCTTTTCTCATCTCAATGGGAAAGAACCTATCAAGAAAAACAACTTTAAATTTCTCCCAATCAATAGGACCCTCATCTACCGCCCTCTTTTCAAGACCCGAGTATAGACCCCGGATATGACACACGGCGTACTCGATCCCGAAGGGGTCTTATACAAGCCTCATAGCTCATTTATTGCATAGGTAATAGAAATAGTACGGAATTAGAAACTTTTCTTTTATAAAACCATACAATCTAACAATCAAAAAAAACATTTAAACGCAAGAAGAAGAATGTATCTCACATGGCCATATTTCGACACAATCTTGAACAAAAGTAGAGACATGGCCCTTTACAATAGAAATCTAAAGTAGTCTATTACATGGAAAGGAAAGAAACTTCTAAACACTTGTCCTCGATCTATGAGGACATACCCAAATTGTCTTGGAGAACTCTAATACAAGCCTCACTAGAGCAATGTAAATCAGTTGTTGGAACCTGCAGTTGTAGTGAAAAATATAGAAGAATGGGTTAGAACATAAAGTAGTAAGTATGACAGCCATGGAAAAAACATGCTTAAAAAGGACATTTTGTTTGAAAGTCATGATATATGCCATTTTGATAAAACCTTCATGAACATAAGAGGCATAATATTCAACCACAACCAACATACAAGTCATTTAAACCACATTAGAACATAATAATCATATAAACATTTACCTTCACATTAAGCCTTCACCTCAAGTAACCCTCAAGCTATACTTTGTGCAATGTATGGATAGCGTCCCATACCACCATCCACACCAAAGTACCACCTTAAGGTCACCAAAAGTGAACTTACCATTCAACCTTTCCATCTTTACACCATTCACATGCATAAGAGACATAAACATTACATAACTTTATCAACACATAAGGACCAACACCTAAGGCAACTCTAAGTCATACTTGTACAATGTGCAAGTAGCATCCCATACTACTACTCACACTAAGTACTCCTTAAAGCCACCATAGACAAGGCACATTCATATCCATTAAGTCATGGCAAGGAAGTAACTCATCATACAATCCAAGTATAGAATGCATCTTTACATTTAAGCATATAAGAGTTAACATTATTCATTTAACTTCATTGCATTAAGAGCACCTTCATTCATTAGACATTTAGCCAACATTCTCATTAACATCATCATAAGAGCACATTCATTACACTTGACATTATAAAGGAACACACCACAACCTCTCTCAAAGCCTACTTGTGCAATGCATAGATGGCATTCCATACCACCACCCACACTAAGTAGTGCATTCTTAAGAAGCCATAGTTCATTACCATTATATTGGGGGTAAGCCTTAATCGACATAGACCATGTGAGCTTGACATGGAATCCCGGTGTCACCCTCACCGAATAAAGGGATTCCTACTTGCCTAAGGTAGGACCATCGTTTGTTTAGCCTTAAGTGGATCCACTAGCTAGACCTATATGGGCACATAGTTATGGGATAGGGAGATTGCTACTAGATACCCCACCTCAACTAACGTATGAGTATCCATCTCAATATATTGCTATTAAGTGCCCCGCCTCAACTCACATATGAGCACCCATCTCAATCCATATCCACTCGATGCTTAGCATTATTCCCCATGGAGTATTTCACATTCATTACATTCGTTCATTATTATGGGATAAGAGATTTTTACTAGATACCCCGCCTCAACTAACATATGGGCATCCATCTCAAACCCAACCTTCATTCATTAGAAAGCTCATAGATTCAAAGATGAGAATAGCCTTTCACCTAGGAATCCCATATTGTGAGAAAGTCCTTTCACAACATGTCTTTTCATTCATTAGAGTACAATTGAGAATAGCCTTTCAATTAACCCATCATACATTATCATAGAACTTCATTCATTAGTCATTCATTAGTGTATGTGTATGTGAGAATGACCTTTCACATAGAGCCTCATCATTCATAGGTGTTAATTGAGAAACAACATTCAATCATAACACACTTACATTCTAAACATGATCATTATATATTCATATAAATCACACACATATACTTTACATCATGATCACACATAGATCCTTCATATATGTAGAGGTACAAGGAAGAAATCCATAAATTAATTACCACAATATACATAGTAAGTAAAAACCTCCACCTTTCAAGTGGATCAATAGATCAAGAACAATTCTACTTCACTATGTAATTTGATCATAACATGTCCTTCAAGGCTAAGAACCAACATAAATCCATATATAAAAGATAATACAATAGATAATGAAATTTACATGATTCAATCACTTAATTTAACATAAGCATCATCAATTCAACATACTTGCATAACCAATCAACTCCCAATCACAAATCACAATTTAGGAAATTGAGGGAAAACATGGGTTCTAGGAAGAAATCATCTTAATTCATCTTTAACTCCACAATTCATTCATAATTCAATGCAATAAATGCTTTAGAAATCATTTAGAATCGAACCCATGCAGATTGAAAACTAGGGTTTTAGAGAAAACATTGGAGACTTGAAATCACTTTTGAAATTGGCTCCTTGAAAGATAATAAGTCAAGGGTGAAGACCACCATACCTTTTTAAGAAGAATCCCACGAAAATCCCTTGAAAAACTTGATGATTTGACCTTGGAAGCTTGAAATCTTCACCTCCAATGGAGGTTTCTAGAGAGAGAACTTTTGGAGGGGAGGGGAGGTTTGATTTTGGGTTTTGAAATAATGAAGTCTAAAATAGAGTTTAATAATTTTAATACTCTTAAAATACCTTAATTAACTTAAAATAACAGTCCCTCAACCAAACAAGACTAAACATGAATTTACCAAATGACCCCCACACTTGGCCGCAACTTGACAGCAAAACAGTTATGACTCACGCCTTATACCTATGGACCGTGAGTCCACTAATGGACCATGTTGTTGGTCCGTGGTCTGGGGCTGCATCTTGGTTCATAGGCCCTTGACGTATGGAGGCCATCCGCAGGGTGTGGATGGACCTATGGGGCGTCGACCCCTTCAGTAGGTCACCACAATTTGGCAACAAAACTCATTTTGGGGCAGCCTTGGGGTTAGACTTAGGGTCCTCCTCAAGGACCCCTAGGGTGGTCCTTGGGGAGTCGTACCTTGACGTTTAACCCCTAAACCCCTCAACCATAGCTTGGGACAACATAAAACCACCTCAAATCTCTTGACAAACTCACACACTCACTAGTTAGGCTCTAGTTTCACTTATTCATTTTACAGGTCGTTACACCTCTTTTCTTTCCATTGGTTGAACCACACTTGAGCAATAACCCTTAAGTTGATAAGCATCCAATTCCACCTTTTGTACCCGCGTCACTCCCATGATCATCAACACTTTATAAACCTCATCAATGAACTCTTGAGGATCTTCATCAACATTAGACCCATGAAATTCCGGATGATTCATACTAATAAAGTCCCTCACCCTTGAGACCGTTGTACTTACCCTTCGGTTCATGGGAGCCACAGCCTCTCTATTTGCTTGAGCCATCATAACATGGGCTAATGCATGAAATACGACTCAAAACTTATCATTAGGCACTTGCTCGGCAAAAGGGTTGACTGGCAATTGGGGAACCTCTTGTCTCAAATTTTCATGAACATTCCTATTCCATCTCATGGGATTCCTTCGTGGAGGTATATTATGAAAAACATAAATAGGGGTTACGAAACAAAGACACCTAGAGTTACACTCTATCACACGACTTTAGAGTAATGAAAGAAGTGAAGTTTCCTAAACATCTTATTGCCTCTCATTCAAAAATGTGGCATGCTTCAAACTTATGAACAAGACTCTACTAGAAGTGGCTTATGAGATATCCTAGGACCATTCTTAACCTTGTGCTCTGATTGCCATGTTTGTCACGAACCAAGGGTACACCCTAGATGTAACATGGCATATATGACCCCGAGATGCTCCATACAAGCCAGTTAGCATTCAGAACATAAGAAATAGAACAAAGAAATTAAAAACAACATTTCAAGTCCAAAGTTTTATAAAAGCAAAGCAAAAGTCTAAACACTTGTCTCATTAGCCATCTAATACAAAAGAATTAAATTGGGCCTAGCCCATACATCATGTCAAAAATTGAAAGTAAGATAGAACTAGAAACAATGAGAATCCATCCTCAAAGCATAAGGACTCACCAAAGCTTGAAAATATCTCAAGTCAACCTCTAGCTAGGAAATTGAGAACTCTAACTATTGGAACCTACATTTAGGGAAATGTAGGCAAGAGTATGCGTTAGTACAAAACAATGTACCAAGTATAATAGCCATTCATAAAATATTTAAATCATGCTAAAAAGGGACATTTTTATAACTATGCAATGATCAAGCTAAAACATGTATTTTGAGAGTTAGAAACCATAATTCATAAAACCTTGATTAATGAAAGTGAACATCATATTTGAACACATGTGAGATACTTCTTGAAGTAAACTTAGTTCATTACTATTGTGGGAATGAGCTTTAACCGACATAAAGATCGTGTGAGCTATAACATGATTCCCCGATGTCTCCCACACTGAAAAGGGTTGTCCTGCTTACTAAGGTAGAACCATGAATCTGAGTTAAAGTGGATCGACTAGCTAATGTCTATCTAGGCAATTATCCTATGGGGATAAAAAGGTAAGGGTTAAGGAGATTGCTTCTAGAAATCCAGGCTCTACTGATGTGAGGGCTTCCATCTCAATATCATCTCGGCGCTAAGCATAAATTCCCATGGAATAGTCATTTTTACTTGTTCTTATTATCCATGGAAAGACACGTCATCTTGCCAATCAAAGCTAACTCTTCATCCATGGAAAGGTACCTTTCAATAACAAATCCAAGCTAAGTTTATTAGGATAGCTCCTTAGACTATGCATGATAAAACCTTTCATCGTCCATGATCTTTTCATCACAGCTCATAAAGGAACATGGGTAATCGCCTTTTGTCCTTGCATCATGTGATTTGGGTAATCACCTCTTTCCACATCATTGGATTAGCTTCTTAGCATTGGTTCATTTAAGGTGAGAAAATCTTTCAACCCTAAAAACCCTTATTATATGAGAATACCTTTCACAATCATGCATAAGTGTGTATATGATAAAATTTCCTTTCAACAACACAACAAGAAGAGCAACATCATTAATACTTACTCTCAAAGCACCCTTAAAACATTTACATAAATCTCATAAGAACATGCATAATTCGATAATTCACCTTTCATGGTTCCAAACTGACTTTCATACATCAACATGTAGAAATCATGGGTTAGATATGGGCTCATAGAAATTCATCATAAAATCATATAATTCGATCAATTCATGCTTAACTTCATAAAAATCTCCTTTCATAATCTAAAACCACATTATATCATCATAATAGGAAAATATGGGATTGACATGGGTTCATGGGGAATCATCATAAAAACCATAGTATTTCATCAATTCATGCATAAGAGATCATAATTTAATAATTTATATCAACAATGAAGAGAACCCATGGCAATTGAAGAAAACCCTAACTCAATTAGGGATTTCAAACTTTGAAAATAGAAGAATTTGGAAACTCCATGGATGGAAGGAATCCATGTATGAACACTACATACCTTGATGCCAAAAGCTTGAAATCAATGGAGGATTAGGAGGCTTGATCTTGAAACCCTTGCTTACTTCTTCAATTTCTAGAAAGAGAAATATTTGGAGAGGAAGAGCTATATCAACCTTTGGAAATTTAAGAGAATGAATTTTGTTTGGGTGATTTGGGGGTTTCAAATCATTATATAGGGCTTTGGGTAGAAGGAAAAACGACTTAGTATTGAGTTAAAATGATTGGGAAAAGACCCAATAACCCCTGACTTAAAAATTACCGAAATAGCTCAATGGAAACCCACCACGGGTCGTCATGACCACCACGGCCCGTCAAATGGGTCGTGAAGAAATTTGGCTTGACAGTGCTTCACTATTTCGGGTGTAACCTTTTACTCTGAGATAGGAATTGGGCAAACTAGATGGCGTTGGAAATAGGACTCAGAGACCTTTAATTTTATAGGTCATGGGACACCTAATTCATTTTGAGCTAAAAGATATGATTGTTTTAGTTTGACCCTAAACTCTAAGTCTATTGAAAACCCTTCATGGACAACTACACGGTCTGTGTAGGGCTTGAATGGACGTTCTGATGCTTGTGGCATTAGCCAGTAGCTAGGGGAGGACCCCTACTGGCTGGACCCATTTGATGACCACTTTGACGGCCCGTCAACCTCAGCACGGGCCATCTAGGCATCCGTCAAAGTAAAGCCTGCATAGGGTAGGTTCTGGAAACCTACCACGAGTCCCTTAACGGACCTTGGTCCCCTTCACAGACTATTTGGGGCTCACTGGAGGGTTCCATGGTCCACTTCTGGGGCTTGTGATACTCCCACTTGACCCATTTCTAGACTCCTTTATTTCGGGTCTTACAAGAACGAAGGTCAATCATAGAGAAGTAAGATGTTCCTTATAATTGATCAAACAAATCATCTATCCTTGGTAGAGGATATTTATTCTAAATGGTAACCTTGTTCCATTGCCGGTAATCAATACACATGTGAAGTGAACTATCTTTATTACGAACAAACAAAATAGGAGCACCCCATGGAAACATACTTGGTCGGATAAAACCCTTGTCCAACAAGTCCTTCAATTGATCTTTAAATTCCTTAAGTTCTGTTTGAGGCATACAATAAGGATAAATAGAGATAGGTTGCATATTCGGGACAATGTAAATACCAAAGTCTATTTATCTTTTGGGAGGAACATTAGGTAGATAAAGAAAAGACTTTCGAAAACTCATTAACAATGAGGACAACTCAAGAGTAGCGGTATCGAAATCCATATCCCTAACTTGAACAAGATGATATATGCAACCCTTAGAAATCATTTTCTAGCTTTATGACAAGAAAAAAATTGACCCTTAGGCATAAAATTTCTCCTTTCCACACAAGGAAGGGCTTATTATGATATTGAAACTTGACCGTTTGGTTTCTACAATCAATAGAAACATAATAGGAATTGAGCCAAATTATACAAAGAATAACATCAAAATCCAACATATCAAGCTCTACTAAATCAACATGAGTGACTCTATGGGATATGAAGACGGGACAATTTCTATAGACTCTCTTAGCTAAAATAGATTCACCACTAGGTGTAGATAAAACAAAACGTCTAACAACACATCCAGAAGAACAACAAGCCTCATAGCCACATATGGCGTAAGAAAAGACAAGGTAGCACTGGGATCAAGCAAAGCATAACATAAAGATGGAAGATTTTCAACATACATTTAACAACATCGGGAGAACCCTCTTTCGCATGACAAGTTTGAAATATATATAATAGGTTTTTCTTTGGAGCACTTGAACCCGCACCACTACGTGGAGCTTGCCTGTCATCCTTTTCCTTGTCATTTATAGATGGGTGATTCCTTCAAGTGGTGACCACCCTTGCCACAACCAAAACATTTATCTGTAACCATCAAGCATTTTTTTAGGGGACTCTTGCCACATATTTCACATGCGGGAAATGAAGATCTATTTCCACCACTATTTCCTCCTTGAGTCTTAGGGTTTGACACCCTTTATTTGTTGAACCTAGGAGTTGGAGCATTGGATGACGCTTGACCAAAAAACCATTGTCAGAATTTAGAACGACTATATCCTTCAAACATTCAAGGTGAAAAGTCACCATCACTAGTCTTTGCCCACTTTGCCTCCCTAGACATTTTCTTAAGTTTCTCCTCTTCAATTTGTTGAGCATGCACTATTAGAGGAGTAATGTCCATTTCACTGACGAAAATGGTGGTACGACATTCATTAACCATCATTTTCGACACACCTGAAACAATCTTGTTCATCTTTTCCCTTAAGTCGGCAACCATAGTTTGAGCATACCTAGAAAGTCTTGTGAACTTCTAGGCATACTCCTCCACACTCATATTCCCTTTACGAAGGTTGATGAATTCAAGTACCTTTTCCTCCCTCATTGCAAGGGTAAAGAACCTATCAAGGAAAGCACCCTTGAACTTTTCCCAATCAAGAGGACCTACATCAGCCACCCTCTCTTCCTTTTATTGGTTGAATGAAACTTGAGACACACCCTTAAGTTGATAAGCGGCCAATTCCACCTTTTCCACCACTTTTACTCTTACAATAATCAAAACCTTATACAACTCATCAATGAATTCTTGAGGATCTTCCTCAACCCTAGAACCATGAAACTCTTGAGGATTCATTCTAATGAAGTCCCACACTTTAGATGTCACCATACCCATATTTGGGCTCACGGGGACCACAACCTCCCTATTGTATTAAGTCTTCATGCATTGAGCCAACATTTGAAAAACAGCTCATAACTTTGAACTAGTTACTTGTTTGTCCAAAGGAATGACTGGAATTTGTGGAGCCTTTTGAGGAGTTTCTCTTTCCACATTCCTCCTAACGTACTCTCTTTGAGGGGCCATATCCTAATAACAATCAGATAGGGATTAGGAGAGACATATAGAGTTACACTCCATCGCACGGCTTAGAATGATGAAAGAAGTGCAATTTCCTAAATGTCTAATAGAATCTTATTCATCAATGTGGTGCGGTTCATACTTATGAATATGAATCTACCCGACATTGCTTATGAGACATCCTAGGACCTTTCTAAACCTTCTGTTCTGAATATCAAGTTTGTCACAACCCAAACTATAACCTAGATGTCACGTGACATATAAAACCTTGAGAGGTCCTCCTACACAAGCCACATAGCATAAATCATACAAGCTAATAGAAGTAATGAGTTCAAATGATAGCATTTCGGGCAGAGGAGTTTGACAAAAGAGGAATTCTAACATAAGTCTCAAAGCCATCTAATAGATCATAAGGAAAGTGACAAGGACGTAATCTATACATCACATACATTGTTTGAAACAAGATGACATAAAGGAATAACAAGTACCTTGGTCCTCAGAACATGAGGGCTCACTGATATTCAAAGTCTATGAAATCAACTAGCCATATGTATATGAGGAAGGAGCATCAAATTTGACATTAGTGGATCAATGTAGGAACAATTATGTATTAGTACATGGAATGTACTAAGTATGAGACAATATGGATAAACATAGGCATGATAGGGTAAATGACTTAGAATTAGTAGGCATGATCATAATGAAACATCAAAAGCTTAAGATTACATGAAAATCGTAATACATAGTCAAATACTTCAACAAAGAGTACATACAAAAAGCTTTGATGAAACATAGCCATTTTATAAGATCTTAGCTTTAATTGACAATAAGATCATGAGACCAATATCATGGAATCCAATATATATCCCTCATACCGAAAGAAAGGGAATCTACTTGCCAAGGTAGTATCGGTACATACCATCATTCGCTAAGAATGATCCACTAGCTTGGTGATTTAAGGCATCCACTAAGGGCATGTAGTTTTGGACGAAAGGTTGCTACTAGAGACTATGCTATTTGGACCTCCACCTCAAAGCCTTCTTGGTGCAAGTCTGAATCCCAACATAATATATAAAAGTAAAATGTATATTTAACATAGGGAAAGGCAATCATCAACACCAATCCATAACTTTCAAGACCAAAATATAGAATAGCTCCTTAAACGTAATTGAACATGGATGAGGAAACTGTTCACCAATGTGAAATAATTTGTGAGAACCACCTTTCACAATCATGATCATCATAGTAAGTAGGAAATCCTTTCACTATAGCATCCACATTTTCGTTTCAAAGTATCATCAATTTATTTACCATAACTTTAAGAAAATATACATATCTTCATAAATTCATAATTCATAATTCATGGGTTATCATAGGATCATAGTTGAAAAATATAATTTAGGCATGGGCGATTAAACGCTTAACTACACCTCATCAAACACTAGGTTTAGACTATTGTAATAAAGTATAAAACCTAATAAATGAGTTGGGGTTGAATCTAAAAGGAGCGGGACAAGTTTGAATTCAGTTATGAAGTTATAAATGTGATCTAATCGGTTGTGGGAGTAAAAATTATTGAAAACATTTAGATCAATTGAAGGGGTTGACAATGAATGTTAGATGAGGGAACAGGTTTGTCAAATAGCAACTAGACCAATTACTAAAATAGGGGGAAAAACAAGTAGAGAGGAATCCATGGACTTTAGCTGGTCCACATCCTTCCTCAACCCAATGACATCAACCTTTAAAGCTGTGATAACATCCGTAGCACCCTGGCTCTGCTCACAAGCCTCAACCCTCACCATAAGGGCATCCAATGCAAACTTGTGGCCCACAATCAATGCTTTATGCTCCCTCATCTTAGCCCTAATCAGGGCCAAGGTAGCAGCAATCACCCACTCTATCATCTCAGGCATAGCAACATTAACTCGGGTGGCACGCACGTCAGTAAAATGAGCTAGATGGCCCATCTTATAAAGCATGGCTTTGGTGATGGGGGCTCGGGAGGTAGCAGTAGTAGAAGTAGTGGGAGGGGTGCAACAGAAGATCTGAGAATATCAAAAATAGAAGGACCAGAGGTACGTGCAGGCTCACTATCCTGAGGGGGCAAGACTGCCTTAGGCGGCAACATATCAACATCGACAACCGAGGATGTATCTACAGTGCAGACCTCCTCTTTTACGCCTCATCCTACGTGAACTCAACCTCGATACATCGAATATCAATAGAAGATGTGGGGGTCACCTCCACATCCATCTTTTCAACCATACGAACATGGGCCCACCAGCATAGCTCGGTAATCAGCACAGGGAAAAAAAGCGTGGCTTGGCTCTATTTAGCCTTCATGTCCATCTCTTGCTCAATAAGCAGCCCCAAGTTCAACCTCTGGCGATCCATAATGAACCCTAGACAGGCCGCCTTCGGGTGGTGGAGGATGGACTCATTTTGTGAAGGCATGATAGTGTTGTTGATTAACTCGAACTAGCATTTGGCTGCAACATTTAGGTTTTTTCTCTCGATTAGTGCACTTACCTCAATCCACTTAGGAGTAACATTAGAGAGGAGGGGTGCCAATCCTTTAGATCCTCTATGGTCTTCTTCTTTATCAAACCAGGGTAATCATGCATGAAATCCTGAGAACATCCAAGTACAACATTTATATTCGAGCTGTTGCACTTCACCTTTCAGCCTTGAACCATCATCTCATCCACCAGCTTGAACATACTATCCCTTTTCTTCCCTTTAGGAACAAATTTCCCATAAGCAGAGTAAAACTCCTGGGCCCAAGTAGGGATTAAATGCCTATGGGTTTTGTAAAAACCTCAAATTTGTGGATCTTCAAGGTGCTACATACCTCAGGATATTTGTCCTTCACACCGTCGGTAGACAACCGCTTCTCTTCCATGATCGTGCTCAAACCCTCGGCCTTTAGACTGTTGAGTGACCAGGAGGAGGACCCTGAACTGGTGGTGCATGTACCACTGTCTCAGCTAGGGGTAGAGCTGGAGCTGGAGGTGGCATAGGAGAAACTAGATCCTAGACGGATCATTCATCGACTTGGAGCGTAGCTCCACTCTACTCACTCGTAGGAACTGGTCATTTTCCAGCTCAGAGATGGAGGCCTTAGAGCTATCAGCAGACTAACCTTCACTATTGGAGGTAGTGATGTATGTGTCATAGATCCCTTGGTATCGGAGCTTGCCTCTTCAGGTGTTAACTCAACGGGCACCTTGTACTTGCCTTTAGCTCCTTTTAGAGGGAGTTTGGTAGCTGGGGCCTGGGAAGCAATAGCTTCCTCATTGATTACAATTTTGTGTTCCCTCTGTCAGGGCAGTTGATTCCTTCCTGCTACCTTGGGTCTATCCATTTCTGCAACATAAAATAACACACGTTAGATGCAAGATAAAGAAAAAGCAAAGTATGAAAAACTGCACAGAAAGATTCGTCGAAACATTCGGCGAGTCGCCAAACACCTTTGGCTAGCTATGTTGAGCTCACTGAAGGTTCCAGAAAGAAATATGCAAAAATATATAACAAGTCGGTGATGTCCAGGGCTATTTGGTGGATCATCGACACCTTTCAGTGAACTAGAAGTAGCTCACCAAAAGTTATAGAACAATATCAAGAATTAGGGGCGCAGAAGGACAATTAGAAGAGACTTTCAGCGATTCATCGAATGAACTGGTTAACTCAGGCATCTTGGCGAAAGTTACAGAACTTAAACCATTAAAAGAGAGAAATAAAAGGTGATCAAGGGGGACTTAGACTACTCGCCAAACCACTTGGCTAGCTCGCAGACTAGTCCAACCTGCCAATTTTTCACCCCAACCTTTAAAATCTTACCCGCAGCCCACAAAATTAAAATAGAACTATTGTTCTATGCAATTCAACAGAGACCCATAACACCCATGCCATTGGGATACTCAAACTTCCCTTGATTTGGTCAAAATTAGCTAATTGACATATTTTACCCTTAAGAATGATGTCAACCGCTCTATCATTGGGCAAGATTTAACAATTAGCACAATTTGAGGTTACTCAGACTTCACCCCGCTAGACGCACAACTTTTTCAACACAACCCAACAATTTTAACAGTCATAGGCATGAGAATTCACTATCTAAGGCCAAATAATTACAATTCCAACTAAAAATGATTTGGCCTTTAAAACTCTTTAGTTCACGCGCCAGTCGGCGACCACGAATTACGTCGCTGACCCACTCAATGATGCATCGAGGGGTACTTTAGCCCACCGAGTTTTTACAGAATCTCTAGCAAGAAAGGTAGTTCCAATGATGATCTAAGTCGGTCTCTCCAACCTATTCAGTGAATCGCCAACTGGACTTTTAGCTTGCCATGTTGCCATTTCCCAAAATTTTAACTTTTCAACCTATACATTCAACACCCGTAATATACACAACAGTAATAAAATCATTAAAGCTTGGGTTGCCTCCAAATAAGTGCCTTATTTAACGTTGTGGCACGACATGAATACGCTTTCTAGGTTCATTTTTTGGGTTAGCGAAGGTATCACTTGGTAGACCCCCTCTCCCCTCTCTGACCCAAAAAATGAACCAATAGTATGTGGTGTCACCCCACCTACTGACCGTAGGTGGGGGTTTCGTAGGTTGGGTCTGCAAAAGCTGCTCCTATTCGGCCAAAGGTCAAACATTGTAATTAATTCCTGTTCAATTAAGTAAGGGTGCGGATGGTTATTATTAGTTATATTAGACCTATATAAATATTTCTAAGTCATTAAACTCCACTCAACACCTCATAACTCAAAAGGCTCAAACTCAACCAACTTTCCTCTCAAAATATTCTCTCTCTAAGACTTCATCTAAGAGCAAAGTCAAGGTCAAGGTCAAGGTAAGGGTTCAAGAACAACCCTTTCTTCTCCAATATCGTGTGCAATTCAACCTATGGAATGGATGCTCTTCATTCTTGGGTAGCTATCCCCCAAGAAGTCCCTTCAAAGTATGTTTTTAAGACTTCCAAAACCTAGGGTTTTCATATAGTCATTGGTCTTCTTCCAAAACAATTTCTATTGTTTAATTATGGTTTATTATGATTGATTAAGATGATTTATGGTTAGAATAATAGAGTATTGTTGGATTTTGATGAAAATCTCCCTTGGACCCATGATTTCCCCTTCTTCCCAAATTATGAACTAAAGTGTGACTTGATTGATCAGGTAAGCTTGACAATTGATTATGTTTATATTTAGTAAGTTGTTGGATCATGAAATTCCTCTATCTAGTGTTGTAATTCTAGTAGTTAAGGTTGATCTTGATTCCTAGCCTTGAAGGGCAATAACTATGGTTTGTGTATGATGTTGAAGATTGTATATGAACTCATGATTCGCTTAGATAGTGATGATCTTATGATTATTGTGTAACTATGGTGTTGAGGAAAGATCCTCCTTCCCTATACCCTTTACACTTGATTATGCATGAAGTATGTATGTATGTTTATGATAAGCTTGTTGTGTTGATTGAAAGACCATTCTAATGAATACACTATAAATATGATGTGAAAGGGTTACTCACATGTTGATAAATCTAAGGTTGAAAGGACATGCTCACCCTATGAATCTATGAGCTATTATGATATTATGTTGGTTTGAGTGCCTAGTGCATTCTTTCATAAATATGAACTTAACTAAAGACTTAAATGTGACTTTTAAAGGTAATTATGGTTAAACTGAGCGGATATGAACAATGAGATGGAAGCTTTTATGTTTAGAAATCCGGCTTCCCAATATATGTTATCTCATAGGATGGAAACCTTTTACGCTAGTAGTCCGGGTTTCTAGTATCAATCCCCATATCCCATAACTATGGGCTCACATAGGTCTTTAGCTAGTGGATCCACCTAAAAGCTATTATGAAAGTTCTACCTTAGGCAAGTAGGACAACTCTTTCCCGTGTGGGGGTAGACACCGGATTCCTTGTAGCTCACATGGTCAATGTCAGTTATTGCTACTTTTCCCTATATGATATGAATATGAACTAAGATAAGAACATGGACTTTAATTATGACTTCTTAAGAGGCACTACTTAGTGTGAGTGGGGGTATGTGACTTCACTTATGTATTGAACAATTTGACCTTAAGAGGGGTTATGGTGAGGTTCTCTTATGTTATGAAGACTTTTGAAGTATGTATGAAAGGTATGTATGATTGTTAAGGTTGACTTCACTTGTTACAAGTTATGAACATGAATGGCTCCTCACTTATGTATGATTAATATGAATAAGGTAAAGCAAGATATGCAAGTTGTTGGTAACCTAAATGTGATACTTAGCATTTGATAGGGTTATGGGACCTTACCTTTGCATTGCACTAGTATTGCTTTGGGGTTGCTTATATGTTGGTTTGGCTTATGTTTGTTCATAAATGTGCATTATGTCTTTTAAACTTGATAAAGGCATGATTTCAACTTAAAGTCCCTTTTATGCAAGTTTTAAGGATTTTGTGCATGGCTTCCATACTTAGTACATTATTTGTGCTAACCCATATTTTCTACATTCTAGGAGTGTAGGTTCGGGTCGTTGAGACGTACTTCTTTCTTCAAATGAAGTTTGGGTTAATTATTCCCTAGGCTTGGTGTGTCCTCAAGTTCGAGGACTAAATGTTATCATTTCTTAGCTTTTACGTACTTTCTATTTTTGAGACTTTATTGATGTAAAGGGCTTTTGACCCTGTTTGTACTCTCTATTGTACTAGATGGTAATTGAGACAAGTCTAGATTCTTATTTTTGTCTATGAAGAAGAAGTTGACTACTATTGTAAAAGTTTTAAATTTTTCGTAATCATTCTATGTCTTTATGTTATGATTATGCGAAGGGCTTGTATGGGACCCCTTCAGGGTCAAGTACGCCATGTTACTTTTAGGGGGTAACCCCGGGTCATGACAGAGTCCAAACTCTTGTAGAAGTGTTGTAACAACACATTGTTTTGAAGCCCATGAGTCATACATTGATGTAACAACATTTTAAATCTCAGTCACGTCTCATGGATTGGCTCACCCTCCAAACGTTTGAAGCCCTGAATATTGTCTCTCAATGACATAAGCTTTGACGGAGGAATTAACCTTACGTAGAATGCCTCGGTGAGTTCATCCCAAGTGATAATGGAATCCATTGATAAATAAGCTAACTATTTGGTAGCCTCCCATATCAAAGAAAAAGGGAATAATGGAGACGGACTGATTCTTGTGAGGTGTTTTTGAATGAGAATGGACCACTTACGTCCACAAAGTTTCGAATATGATCATATGGATCCTCATGAGTCTGCCATCCATATAGTCCTTTTCTTTGAAAGACTTGCAACATTGTGCTAGTGACATGGAAGACAACATTCCCCATAATCGGAGGTAAACATATAACACGAACGCCACCTAATTTAATTGGGTCATTGACATCATTCAAATTTTCGATATCATCTTGGTGGCTAAGTTGTCTATCGTTACTTCCGTTCACACACATCTCGTCCTCTGTTCAAACACAAAACAGAGTAAGTCGATTCAACTACAACGCAAGAAGATCACAATTTAAACTTCAATAATAGAATTCTAAACACCACTCCCAGGCAGCGGTGCCATTTTGATTAAATGCTCAACTACACCTCATCCAATACTAGGTGTAGTCGATAGTAATCTGGTATAAAATCGAACAAATGAGTTGGCGTCGAACCTATAGGGAGCGGTAAAATTTCAAATTCAGTTATGAAGTCATAAATGCGATCTAATCAGTTATAGGAGTAAAAATTATCAAAAAAATTTAGATAAATCAAAGGGGTTGACAATGAATGGCATATAGGGGATTTGGATTGTTAAATAGCAACTAGAACAATTACTAAAACATGGGAAACAACAAGTAGAGAGGAATTCTTGGGGATGTGATCAATTATAGGAAATTTTGTTATATGGGTAATTGGAATTTACTAACAATTGCTAAATCTCAGTAGGTAGGCTAGACTATAGATGCAATAGCTTTCTCTTGAACAACTAGTACGATTCAAGTGAGTTTTCTCGAACCTCGACAAGCTTAACACTAAAAATGGCCCAAAACCTTAATTTATCCACTCTCTCAAGCTAGATAGGTAGAATTGAGTTTAGAATTCACTCTCTCGCGCTGAACCCACAACAAACCAATAACTACAATCATCAATCGAAAACCTTGGTTCTGAAACTTCTTTCTCAAGCAAGACTAGAACACTAAATTAGAATTGTATTTCCAACTACAATTCATAGATTAATACACAACAATCGATCAAACCCACTTCAATTCAACATTTAAATTAGTAAACAATAATACCCATAAGCTAATTAAGCCAATAATTACATGATCACACCCCAAGAATTGGGGTTTTTTCCACACAATATAAAAAGGAAGAAACAATTACCAATTATGTTAGCCATGAACTGGTAATGGTTCCCAAGTCTACACAATGCTTCAAATCAACTTAATTCAAAAACCCAATTGCAATTCCTCAAAACAAAGTCTCAAAAGCACTATGTTCTACAATGGAAAACTCAGTAAAATTGGATGGGACTCGACTTAGATTCTACAATGCTCTTTAGCCTCAGGGTCTGTGATTTTAGGCAATCGGGGTCGAGGCTGCCGATCCATTTTGTGGTCCGCTAAAAGTCCATTTTCCTCACCGATCAGGTCCTTGTCCAAGGCTGGCATACTGGAACTTTAGGTGAGATAAAGAGCCACTCGGCGGCTCACCAGTGGTCTTGGAGATCATCAAGATTGCCTTCCTTCAACTTCTTCATTGGTCCTTTTTGCCCGGTAATGTCCTTGACTTGCTCCTTAGCCTATATTATTGTAAACCAATACTTTAACATCAGTTTAGAGCATAAATTAGATATTTAGGACATTTAAACTATTAAAACAAAGCCCTAAATAAGTTGAAATCTTAGACTTATCAATGGGCAAGCGTAATTTTCACTAAATATCATAGATATACATTAAATAATGCATTATAAGATTTAATTAATCATAAACAGTTGTAATTAGAAGAAACCCGCATTTATTGGATTGACACTCTAATTTAATCAATTAGAAATTGGATTAGGAATTTGAAATTCCCCATGGAGGAAATGACTCCATGGTTTAATACACACATACCTTGATCTTTTATGCCCAAGAAAATGGAGAATTTAGAGACTTGGATGGAACTTTAGTTTTTATTCTTCCTAAGACTTGAGAGAATTTGGAGGATGATTATGGTAGAGTTTTGGGAATTTATGAGAATGAGATGAAAATGGGTAAGTTGGGGGCTTAAAAAATTTATATGAGACTTCAGGTAGAAGGTAAAACAACATAGTATTGGGTTAAAACAATTTGGCAAGGATCGAAAAGATCTTTAATAATAACTTTTGAGCATCACCTATGGTATATAGGTCTATATACCTACCCTATTAGTCAACCATAGATAGAGTTCAGAAACTATTAGTTGGAACAACTTTTGATGGAACCTCATGTACGACTCATATGTTTTCCAACAATCTGTACATACAAACCATTGAAACCAACTTTAACCATCAAAATTTTACTAAGTCTGGGACTCACCAATGAGACCTTCCTATGAATCATACATAGGATGACAGACCATCCTGGTGAACCATAAAAAAGGTACTGGGACTTGATTTTTGAAAAAATATTTCTCCACTTCCTTTTGTTGCCATCTACAGCCTATTGAAAATTCTACGATCAGTAGTTGAGACCCTTAGGAACAAACATCATCCCATACATTTATTTTCCTTCTTTTCTATATCTGAGGTGTTACATTTCTATTATTTGATCGAAAGAAAAATTATGGTTCAATTCTAGTTTCCAAATCTGCTAGAAAGAGACATATCCATTAGGTAATTGGTTTATTTGTGATTAACATAGATGAGATTGAACGGAGATTTTATGACATGATTCTTTGAGATTGAAAAAATATTAGCTTCATTGAAGATTTCCCTGCTTATCCATGTTTGCCTTGTCAGTGTTGAGCAAGCATTGTACCCTATCTGACATCAATACCAATTCCCACACCCCTAGATCGTCTCTTAGTTGTGAAGTCCCTATTTTTAATTTAATCATGATAATTAATACCAAAACCCTTTTAGTAAATTTGGTGGAGTCATCCACCCACTTGTTCTAATTACTACCATGAATTGGTTTACATTCTTAATTTCCTAACAGAATTCTTATCACTAAATCACTACATTTTTTGTTCGACCCAAACTTTTTGTTGGATATTTTTATTATTGACAGCTGCTTACTGTGATAGCTATTCATAAGGTAATTTGACTGTTATCAAATACCACTAAGCCCTAAGTTGTGCCTTCTACTAATTCTTCATCGTCCACTTTGACCGAACCTACCCCTATATCTACGCCTCTCTTGACCAAGACCTGTATTTATAAGATAGGAAACCTTGCCCATTGTGTGGATGCTTTGGAATCTAGGCTTGAGAGAGAGTTTCCCAAATTTTTGAGAGGGCCATTGAGGCCTCTATATGTCCTGTGAGAGTGCCAATGTTTAGTCACAGGGCCACTATATCATCATATAAGGATAGGTTAGATATCTCACTGCTATATTTGAGGATAAAGAGAAGTATAAAGGTAGCTCTACTAATCTTACTGAGTTGAGGGGTGACATAGCCACCCTTTGGGCTGATGTGGACCAGTAGAGGTCCATTAATATTTCAATGTTGTGGGGTGACAGTCACTTACTTGAGATTCCTAAGATTGTGCCTCTGATCAAGTCGAGTATTGATATTCCTAATGGGGAAGTTGAGCAGCCAACACATATTGATCATGAGATTTGTGAGGACATAGTTGAGGAGATAGAACTAGAGAAGTGAATGAAAAAGGATGTGCAGGTGATTCTTGAGACCTTAGTGGAGCTGTAGGATATTAAGGAGATGATGGTGCACATGACTTTGGAGAGAAATAATCTCCATACTTCATAGTTTGCACCAGTGGGGCCTATCCTTCAGACTTAACTATTCCTCCCATCTGGTGTTAGTAACTGATGCCTAGTTGTGTATACTGTGTTTTCTGTTGTTTCAGTTTTTCTAGGTACTAATAATCGAGATGATGCAATCCAGTTTTATTCTTACGATCAAAGTTCATTAAAAGTATAATCTATCAGGGGAACTTTTCGCTCACTCCTCTTGTACTTACATGTTGATAGCATTGAGGACATTATTACAGTTTTTTGCGGGGTGAGGGAACATGTGCCTATATTCCTCTTTTTTGGATTGTATTTTTTTTATTTATGTTATGTTTTGAGATATTTTAGTATTTCAGTTTTCTTTATGATATTTATTTTGTTTGGATTTTATTTTGTCTCTCTATCCATTGTGACTTGCCTTGTGGAGTTCTGAAATGATTAAGATTGCTTGTGTTTAAACTATTGATTATTAAGGATCGATTATGTATTGTTGAGACCCAATTTTGATCGACCTTGAACCCTTTTTGGAATAATATTCGATTAAATACATTTTTAAATATATATATATATATATATCAAGTTTAAAATTTTAATCAATTTTGTCTAAAAATTATATTTTAGTATGCATGATTTTAAAAATTATTGTAATTATTATCAAATTATTTTCGAAATAATTACTTTACTTAAAGATTTTAAAATCTTAGATGTGTTTAATTATATGAAAATATTTTAATATGTGTAGTATTTTAATTGGATAGCATGTCCTTTAATTTTTTCTAAATTATTTAATTTTTAGCCAATTCTATTCTAATTCATTTCAATCCTAGCCAAGCCAATTCAAATGCGCATTTCAATTATAGCCATTTGTTGTTTTCAATCATAGCCATTTTCAATTCAATTCCTAAAACCCTATCTTTTAATCCTAACCGTTAATCTTGTTCTATCCAATCCTAACTGCTGCTCATCTTGGAATATTTTTGATGGTTGAAATCGAATTCCCCTCTTTCCTATTTTAAATCTAAAAAAGACCAACCCTAAGTCTTTTTCCATTTTTTCCCTCTCCTCTTTCTCTAGCCGCCGCCTCCCTCCCTTCTCTCTCTTCTCTTCCTCGCTCCGGCGACTAGCAGCAACCCAAGCGAACCACTGGTGAGCAACAGTGGGCAGCAACCCTGTTCAACGACTCTGGTGAGTTGACAGCTCCACCAGCAAGGGCAGCGCTGACCAGCAGTTGGCGAGCAGTCAAGCGACCTCACCCCTCCTTCTTTTTTCGCTCTCCTCTTCGGCGAAATAGTTAATGGAGCAGTGAGCAGCCCTAAACAGAGATGGCGAACCATTGGAATCCGCAGCAGCTTCGGCGAGGACAGCCAGGGGGCAGAGGCCCAGCTCCAGCGTCCCTCCCCTCCTTGTCTGGCGAGGCGAACAAGAAACAATCGAGCTTCGGCGAAGTTTTTGAAGATTTCAAGTTGGTCAAAAGACAAATCTTTAACAGATCTGTCCGGGTACATTTCTTTCAAATTATTATAGCACCTTAGCAATTTTATTCTTCTTCTTATTTGCAATGTTACTTTGATTTTATGATATGGAAGTTCTATGCATGTTTAGTATATGTAAAAGTCATTTTAGTCTTATAATTGAACTGCAAGTGGAGATTTCCAGGTTGAATATAGTCACTTGTTTCTCCTGCTTGTTTAGTTGATTCGTACAACTGATAATATGAGTTGATCCTTCATTAGAGTTGGCAAGATTGGGTATAAGCATTGACTTGTCAATAAATCGCACTTGACAAATCATAGTGATTGTTTCCTTTAATAATTCTCAAATTAATATCTCTCTGCTTGCAAATCTCACTATATATGCATCCCTGCTTCCTTAGAAGCAAATAATTATATGCTAATGTTATTTTAATATGTGATTGTATCATGCCTTAAATAACTGTACGTTTGCTTGTGTAATGTATCATGCCTTAAATAACTGTACGTTCGCTTGTGTAATTTACTGACTTTGTGGAATTGTTCCTTCTTTATTTATATATAGACAAATTTTGCATGTATTTTGGTAAAATAATTTTGCGGTATTGGTAAAGAGAGTGTTGGGCTGATTTACTCCTCCGTTTAAGGACAATTAGTGCTGTAAATTGATTTCTCCTTCCTTAATTACTGTCTTAGACAAATTCCCACTTTTATATTGGGAAAATGGTATCAATTATTGTGCCCTCATCTGTTAATGAAAATAAATCTCGTTAATTATTTATCCCTTTCCCTTTATTGTGGTGCCTATACTCCATATATAAAATCAGACTCTTCTCTCATTCTAGACATTCTGAGATTTGCTCACATGTTACACTTGAACATCAGAGTCGGCATAAAAAATATACACTCTCTTTTCTAAAAGAAAACAAGATTTTTGATAGAACTTTGGAGTGCTCTTGCTTTGCTGTGTTGTTGTGTTGCTGTGTAGCTGTTTCAATTTTGGATATTTTGCTAAAATACTTCATTGCTGATAAAACTTTCTGCATAATTGGTTAGTTCTTTTTCATTAGTTTAAAGTTCGTCTTGCATTATTTTATTATGAATGTGGTTGTGTGTTCGAAAACGAACAAAAGGAAGCATCCAGGTTAGTTTCCTTATCCCTTCCTTTCTCAACGTGTTATTGTATATGTTCTATGGCTTGTTTGAAAATTCGTGTTTTTCGCTGTGAATAACTTTTATGTTGCTATAGATTATTATTTTATGATCTTGCCTTTGGTATATTCTGTTTAACAGGTTTTGAATTTAAAGTTCAAAGACATGAATAGTCGCTTATGATGGGTTTTCGGATGGGTTCCTTGATGTTGTTTATATCCGTATTGTTTCATTTTCGGTATTGTAATATTATTTGTGTAACTCCAACTCTCTCTATATATGAAATAATTTGGGGGGATCGTCTAAGGGGAGGGGACTTATGTGCTACTTGTTACTTTATTGCAACTTACTTATTGTAAGAAAGCATGCCTATAGGAGTGTGATCTAAATGCTTGTTCGTTCCTCGCTCTAAAATAAAGTAACCTTGTTGATATTGTTATTTGCTTTTAAATGTTGTTATAATGGGCCGTCTGTTCTTAATCTTAACTAATTACGTATTAAAATAAATCAATAAATCCTTGTAACACCCTTAGCATAATATTAATAATTTAAAGTGTTTGGCTGTTACATGTTTATTTATTTGTTGTGTTTAGTAAATCATATCTCTCTCTTCTACATATGAAAAGTGGTGAAATGAATAAATATTTTGTTCAATAATTTGCCTCATATTAGAAATAACATAGGTATCATGCTCATAGGACTTAACTAATAAAGTCAAGGTTAATTAATTATTTTAAATAATTTCAGCATGTTGAATAACTTAAGCTTGTCAGTTTTTTTTAATCAAGTTCTAATTAACCTAAATTGCTAATAAATTCCAGCATGTTAATCACTTAGATAGCATGTCTATAGGCTTCTACTAATTTTGAGCATGTTTTTAAAAAATAGAAATAAATCTGTTATGATATTCTCTGCTCAAAATAAGTAATCTCTGCATCAATATTAAAATATGCTACTATTTTTTGCATTTGCTACGTGTTTGTCATGATTAAAATCAGTTACTGATTAATTTTTTGCAATAATAATTAAATTTGCTACTGTTGTCAAATATTTTTGTATGTGTGATCACTTTTCTGCTATATTTTAAAATCAAATAAATAAAAATCTGTTACGTCATTAATTTTTGTCCCCTTTAAAATCAGTTGAACACTAAAATTTGCATTCTGTAATAATTTTTCTGCCACCTTTACAAATCAGTCTAAAATAAAAACTTCTCTACACTTATAACAACTTTCTGCTCCTCCTTTACTAAATATATATATTGTTAATGCCCGTTTGTATATGCCACAAACTTAGCATGCGACCTTTTCACCTTACTTGTGTTTGCTAGCATGTTAATAACCTAATCTAGAGGCCAACATGAGATTTACGTGCTAAATGCTCATCTTATTTGTTTGACTTGGTGTCTAAGTTGGCCTAATTAGGAGCCTTTATTTTTATTTTAGTCTAAAACCTTCCTATTAGCCGTCCAATGCCTCTTGGACATTAAGCGGGGACGATAGGCACCTTTTAGGATGTAACGCATGTGGAAGGTGGGGTATGGGTAGTTAGGCCTACGGATATGATGACATCGACTCAGGCTTAAAGCGACAAATCTTGGTTTTGTCTGTTCCTACACGGAAGCCTATCAAAAAATAAAGAAAGTTGAGTGCTGATCCGTAAAGTCCTTCAGAGTCTCCCTTTCCTTTTGTCCCTTTATGTGTTTATAATTACAATTGTTTGGGGTAGCTTAAATAAAATAAAAATTGTTTGCTTATCTACTTGGGCAATTTTTGTCTCCTCACTTTTCTCTTTATTATTTGTTTAATATTTATTTGTTATTATGTTATCACTTAGTCATGCATGCTTAACTAATTAATTCAAATAACTAAAGTGTTCTTAATTGTTAAATATTATGTTATCACTTAGTAAGCATGTTTTTAAATTAAATAACTAATAAATGAAGTGACCTTAAATGCTACTTGTAACCCCCACATAAATTGCATGAGATACGATCGGGACCCACATTTGTGGACCTCGAGGGATGCCTAACACCTTCCCCTTGTGGTAATTTGAACCCTTACCCGATCTCTGGTTCGTTGACCTTTAGCTAGAATTAGTTAGGTTAGATAGGTGCCTTAACGCTCCTTAATTCGTTAGGTGGTGACTCTTCAATCACCCAAAGCCCAAAAGAGTTGTTAGGTCGTGCACCCAAAACCCATTTTTGCGAAAAAACGGAGCGCGAGACGTACAATATCAATGTCCTTTATATTACTTATGATGAGAAAGGTGTTTTGTGCTAATGTGGCAAGAAAAAATCCATGTGTGATGTAATTCAGAATGCACCAAGCCCGCTTACTCGAAGTCAAACTCAGCATATTCAAGGAATGCATGGTTTGTTCATGAAGCTAGAGGTTCTTGGGCTTGTGTTGATGGCAAACAAATGGTTTCATGCCTTAAAGATCGCTTGGGGATTTGAATGGAACATGGTGGATGAAGCTGCCATATTAGGCGAGTTGGATATAGTCAAAGACTCGCCTAATGCCTTAGGCAAAGGATCCTAGCTCACATAAAGTTCTAGAAGTCCCAAGAGAAGGGTCATCTCGCCAACACAATCGGCAACTCTTCGAATCCCTTAGGGGAGGTCGACCAAGCTCGCCCATTACCTATTTTAAGCCACTTTTGGGTCACTTATATAATAATTACCATAAACTATATATAGCTAGTTCGTGTTCTCATTTTAGGTAGACTATTTTGAATATTGATATTTTGAAAGTCTTGAATGAGTGTTGAGAGCTTGGTCAAGCTTTGGTTGATTATTGTTTAGAAACGTTAGTTGCGAGGTAAGTTCAATTCTCTTGAGGTCATCATAAGAGTTAGGTGCTTCTTGTAGGATTAATGGATTGAGGTCTTAAGATTTAATATACCTTTTGGTTACTTTACATCATTTGGTATTAGAGCAATTCTTAGATTCATCCCTGCGAGTCTAGTCTTGGGTTTGTTACTACAAAAAAAAGAGTCAAGTTCATTTTTCAAGAAAACCCAAAAAATAGTTTTGTTTATTTGAGTCTTGTATGAGGTTTCTAAAGCTAGATTAATCTAGTATTCCCTAGTCTTACTTGATTCTAAATCTGTGATTTGGTAGAGTTTGGGGGTACTATTGAAGATTCCACCGTTGTTGAGTGAAGAAGCTTAGAGAATATGCAAATGGCTTTTGAAATCTTAATTATTTTGCAAGGAATTGAAGGATAAAAAGTTTTGGGAATTTTTTCCTACATCAAGAGGAATCTCTACCTTAAATTTTATGGAATTTGGAGCCAAAATTATTAAGGGTTTTATTTTGGGTATTGATCTTGTTCATAGAGTTTTTGAGGGTTTCAAATCTTCATGAAGAAGGAATCTACAAAAAAGGTGTTTAATCCAAAAGAAAAGGAAAGAGAAAGTGGATAAGTGTTAGTACATGGGGAATTTACCAAAAGGGGTAAGGAATAAAGGAAGGTGTATAGGGAGACCACAAAAGCACAAAATTTGGAAGTTTTTAGGTGCACACACTGGTCCTTTCGGTGAGCTCGACTTTGCTCGCAAAAGTCCACTCGGTGACTCACCGAAGTGACCCTTAGATCACCGAATTGCTCAGACCTTTCGTCAATTTTGGCAAGCTGAACTTCAAGTTGGCGAGCTGAACTTCAACTTTAGTGAAGAAAACATGGAATTTAATGACCCGAACCTCATTTTATGCCACTAATCTCAGGTTCTAATTCCTTAGTTTACTTTTCTTGATTCTCAGGATTCCTAAACTAATTTTCAACTCATAATTGATCCACTTGTTGATTATTGGTTACTGAATTCTCTTCTTTGATAGTGCCACTTTTTTCGTGCTTTTATTAGTTTTTACTTCATAGTTAACTTTTGATTCATGTCCGTTTTGCTTTAATCGAGTTGTCCATCTTTTCTTAAAACAAGAATTCATTTTGGCCAAGAGTAGAAATTGACACTTTGCAAACAATCGAGTGTAAGTAAACTTCAACCTTAGCCGAGCCAATTTGATCGGCAATCAATGGTGTGTAAACCCAAGTGATTATGAGTTCATTTTATTAACGCTAATGTTGTTTATTGTTTTTGGTGAGTTTTCTTATTCCTTGGTACCATGGAAACCGGAAGTGAAACCCAACCACCTACGGGAGGGGTTACTTTGGAATCTATAATGGAGGTGATTAATAATATGAGTTGGAGGATGGAGAACATGGAAGGACAAATGACCACCATGCATGGTAGTGTGTCTAAGATGGATGGTAGAATATTCTATGTTGAGGGTCGGCTTAACTACTCTACTAATTCCACCCCACAAGCTACTTTTTGTGCTTTCAAAAGTGAACACGCCCACACTACTTCTCCTACTATCACACCCAAAGCCTTCCATCAAGCGTTCAACCCAACACCAATCCATTTCGATTCCAATGTCAAAAATACCAATCGACCACTCCAATCCCAACTTAATCAAGAAGCTCCACCAAACCATAACCGACCTTACCAAGCACCACTAAACCAAAATCCACCATACCAAATGCCACAAAACCAACCAATCCAAGTAATAGAGGTAAGCAACGATGAGTACCAATAGGATATGAAGGGTAAGGTAAAGAAGAGCCATGGAATGAAGCACAAAGGACTAGACCAAGAGGTCAAATGGGCCATAGAGGACGAGGTTGTACATTTGGTTTGGTACCAAATAGGAGAAGAAACTATGGGAACCAGCCTCAGCGTGGAGGACCAAGGGAAGCCTATGTCAGTCAAGGGTATTGTAAAGAATTGGGAGAAGAACATGGTAACCAATATCAAGGGGAAGTCCAAAGGGGTTACTATAACCACAACCAAGTAGGTGAGGGCCAAGGAAACTATTATGGGGACCATGGTGGAAATGGAGGCAGAGATGTTGGAACCAACTCTATCAAGACTAGTCTCCCATATTTCAAAGGGGAATGCAATCCTGATGCTTATCTAGAATGAGAGTCGCTATGTGAAAGGATCTTCCAAGTCAATGATTTTACCATGGTCAACAAGAGTTTTTTTTCCATTGCTAAACTTGAAGGGTTTGCTATTACATGGTAGGAATACATAAAATGGTGTCATCTAGTACTTCAATATGAACACCATCCACCATGGACCGGATTGAAAGCCCTTATGACAGTCAAGTATGTGCCGGAAATGTATTGACAATAGTTACTTGCTAAATTATAATACTTGAAGCTAGGAAACAAAAGTGTTGCAGCCTACTATGATGAGTTCCAAATTTTATCTTGAAGCTAGAATACAATGAGAATTAAGAGCAGACTGTTATTCTTTTCAAGGTAGGGTTGAACAAAGAGATCTCTTCCAAGATGACTATTCACAAGTTTGCTAGCTTGAATGACATCTTCAAAGAGGCTAGTGAGGTAGAGCCGAAACTCAAAGAGGAGAAAGTACCTATGTACAAGGATATTTAATGTTCAAATTCTTGGAGTAAGAACAAGGAGGAGCTAAAAAGTCTCTGGGTTGGTGTTTTATAAAATAAAAATGACCTATTTTTGAAAAATCAATTTAACTTATGTTTTAAAGAAAAATCAATTTTTCAAAGAAAGTCGCCACTTAATTTTTTAAACAAATTAAGAAAACTTATAAACAAAAAATTTTCAAAAAATTTAAACAGAATAAAATCATTTGAAATCCAAAGGGGTTTAGGGTTCAATTTACATTCAGAAAAGGTTTTAGGGCCTCAGAATGTCCGCTAACTTGCGGTTAACGAACGATTTGACTAAAAATATTTGATTAATTTTTAGAAAATTAATTAAGTAATACAAATCCATTCTTATTTTTTGAAAGGAAATAAACCTAGGGGTTTTTAGGGAAAAGTAACTCATGGTGGCAAGTTAAATAATAAAATGTAAATATAAATAAAATAAGGAATGAATAAGTTATAAATATTTCAAATTGAACATAAAAAGAAGAAATGACTATCTTTTGGGTAGTTAATTAAATTAAAACCAAATTAGCATAAAAAAGTTAGTCAATATAATAAACAGGTAAATAAAAGCAAAGGAAAGAAACATTAAATTGGGCTTTGGCCCAAGTTTGAATTTTTGGACCTTGGGTCCACCTTCCATAAGCATAAAGTTTGCCCCAAAAGAAAATGGACTTTGACCCATTTTATCAAGATTCAACGACTGATCATCTTCTTCCTGTTTGGGCCCAAAAGAAATATGTCCGAATTGACTAAAGAGGACTGCATTGTTTGGGCCTCTTCTTAGCCCAATTATTTGCTGCCTCAACTTCTATTTTAAACGTGCACATCATGTATATGGGCTGGAAAATTGCCCTTCAGCCTATGATTATTTTTGTTCCATGTACTTCAACATTGCAACTTGTATTCCGAATTTGGGCCTCATATTCTAGCATTTTTACACCTGTATTGCTATTTTTGCCATGCATACTAGTGTATACAACTGTATTCATCATGCATACAACCTCATTTGGGCCTTCTTTGGACTTAAAAATTCCATTTTCCACCCCATATTTATCGTCTTTCACCTGTACACCAGTTTTGCAACTTGCCACGAGGTTGACTCGAGGGAAAAAGGGATTTGGGGGCCTTTATAGCCCTTCTGAAATGCAAAGAGAGAGGGAAAGTGTCCATAATGGACTCAGATGGCATCACATGCAACAAAATGATAGTAAGGATTAACATTTGAGGTAAAGAAAAAAAGATAAAAAATAATAAAAATAAAATAAAAATAAGAGATTACTTAATTAAAATAAAGTAACCCAAATAATCTAAGACAATATGTCACTAAATTTACTACATGACATGGAATATATAGGTCTAAAATCAGACCATCGAGATCCAAAGCTTAATGAAATTCCAAGAAAACATGCACACATATGTAGGCATAACAATAAAGTCCCAAGAAGATAAACACAGACATAATAAGAGCAACTTATTACATGAACATGTGATTCAACATTAACAAAATTCACAACATAAAAGAGATAGGGAACATAATCTTACTTCACTGAGTCACTTTTACTCGGACAAGTTCAAACTTAAATAGGGACATCTTTAGGAAATTATATGCTAAACAAACAAGAGACCAATTTAAGGCAAGGAAGAGGTGGATTAGTAGCTGTCAAATAAAACACAAGCAAACCTATAATACTTTCATATTTGTTGAAACAAAAATCCAGTGACCTCCTAACTATTGACATCTAAATCTTTGGAAATTGAAAAGCAAGGCCTACAAGATAAGCGGATTACTAGCCAGAAAGAGTAAGAACAAAGCAGGAAAAAACACACTAAAAGCGCATACAGGAAAAACTGATCCCAAGGGAACAAGATTGACCCACTGCTTTTCATTGATTCCATTAGAATATACACATACTTATGCCAAAAAGCTCTTTAACAAACTGACTTCAAAGACTTAAGGAAATTGAGAAAATGAGCAAGCCATCACAAACATACATTCCATCAGCTTGAAATAACTAGCTTTATCTATTCATAAAACGAAATAACAGGGAATATACAACTGATTCTATTAAACAAAGGCTATTAAAGATGTAGTAAGCAACATATAGGTCCCAACACTTAATTTGCAAATAACAAGAGCAAAAAACAACCTATATATCAAATTATGAAAGTCAAAATCAGCTAGAGACGATGATTTTGAGCTTCACGACTGAACCAAAACTTTCACAACTCACCAGTCAAGATAGTAGTGAAATAAGGGGTTTCTAACAAAGAGAAATGGACCCAAGACGAGAGGAAACATCAAACCCTCAAAACTAATGAAAAAAACAACAACATTGGACTAACAAACAAAATCCATCACTGATTTGCAGCCAACAACTAGTCAAAAGTACTCCCAAATACCAACAAATAAACAACTCATGCAGTAGAGAATCAACCAAAAAACATATTAAGAGCAAAAAGTATTTGAACCAAAATTAGAATTACCTTTAAAGGGCCAGCTAAACTGAGACGAGGATGAGCTTGGAGCGACTTCACCACAAACGACTTCGAAAAACTCTGAGAATTCTAACGAGTTTCCAGCAACCCACAAAGAAACAAAAAGGAGAAATATATTTGATGTATACTGCTTTACACCCTTTGTAACTTGCGATTCTTTTCTTTGTATCGATTTTTTTCCAACCCCTTCAATGAAACTAAGGAGGCTATTTATAGGAGGAAATTAGGGTTGATTTTGGGGGGAAAGATAAGGGCAATTACGGGTTAGAACCAAGGAATTTGAATTTCCAACTCCAAATTTCTATAAAAAAACTAGAGAATATTCCCAAATTCTCAAAATTTCAATGGATTGAAGGAGGGGTGGAGGGCTAAGATTAATCTCATCGTGCTTCAGGAGCTACGTGGCTTGATCCCAAGATGCAAGGATGATTTCACGTGCTTTTCTGCTACTAAAATCGTACTAAATTGAGAGGGACATTGGAGGAAGTAGAGAAGGAAATTGTACTATGCGTCTTGTTCACACCGTGAACTCGATGTTTATTGCTACTGCTTTCGTTTGCCTTCAAGAATTGGAATTACTTGTATTGGATGTCGTTTGATGTTCTTGTGTTCACGTCGTCTGAATAACTATTTGGATCATTGTTATTGTTTCTGGAAATTGTACACGTTGTTGTCTCTTTTGGGTTTCTTTCTTAACGAGAATGAGCGAGGTCAGGAATAATTGAATTGGGTTGGTTTGCGGGGGTGGGCTGCTGGGATGGGCATTGGAGAAAATCAGAAAGGGGTGCTGAATTGAATATAACGGGCTGCAAATCTGGCCCAATTTCAAGTATTGCAAGGGGTTCAAAGTAAGGTGGACAAATGAATCTTGTCCAATCAAGAATGTAAACATGGCCAAATTGAATTTAATTTGTAAATTCGGCTTAAATCTAAACAAAAATGAATTGATTAATTAACAAACTTCTTAATTTTAACGACATAAAATAATTAACTTTATTGTAAAATAATTAAATTAAAATTCTAACCATAAATTGGACTAAACTAAATCAACAAAATATTTACTAAAGTGTAAAATCTTTTTAAATGGTTTTCAAATGTTTACAAAGTATTAATTACATAAGCAAATATTATAAAACTACTTATTATCTAAAATATTATGAAGATGACTAAATTACTCTAAAATTTTGAAAAATATTTGAAATTCATAAAGTAATTATTCAAAATGCGTTTGGTATCTAAGAAGCTCGCAAATGAATTCCTATTGGGGAGGGTCAAAATCTGGTGTCAACAACTGTCCCTCGTTTTACTTGAATTGATGCAAGAAATTCGATTAAAATGAAATTGACTAATCAATGTTGACCGACCACATGAAATATTTAGAAAAGGGATTTTGGTATAGACTTTAAGAATTATGGTCGAACCCTGGAAATAGGTTTCCTACATATATCAGGCTAAATGAGAATTTAGGCCTCTTGTAGTTCGATACACTTGATTTGACGCATGATTCAAAAATAATTCAAAAGCTACTCTGATATCCAATTATGAAGGCATCGAAATACTCGGGAATGATTTAAGATAGAATACTAGAGTACAACTGAGTTTTCCACATATATCCTGCCTACATATCACTCGATTCAAGGAATCAACCTGTTTGTAGTTCGACATTCTGTTTTGTTTATAAAGAAACAAGGTTTTAGGAGTCACCAATATTTTTAAAGTAAGATTAATAAAAACTATTTTTCAAAAGATTAAAATAGTAAATCAATTAAAAATATACTAAGGGTGTTCGGGGTTCATATTAATGTTTGAGGAAGGGTTTAAAGGCACCTAAAACATCTTCTATCTTGCAGTTATTCGGCAATCAAAATATTTGGCTAATTATTTGAAATAAAGATAAACATGGTTAAATAAGTTGGGAAAATAAACAACTCTGAAAAATTTAAAGCTAACACTTAAAGGGAGAAAGAGGAATATCAAAAATATTACTTAAGTACAACATTTTGCAAATTTTCTTGAAAGTCAAGTAGACAAATATTTATTTAATTTTAAATAATGAATTAAAAATGGTTATCTTTTGGGGCATTAATTAAGAAGAACCTTAAAATTAAATAAAAACACTAAACATGTAATAGCAAATAAATTGAGAAGGAGGGAAAGATTTGGACCCAAGTCTGGTTCTTTGTCCATCCGGGACAGTACTTGGGCCTTATTTCGTTTGAAGTTGACCCAAAACACATACTTAGCTTAACTTTGTCAAACTTTCCAAATTTGATTTTCCAAAAATGGTTTCTTTCAAATTCTAGTTCTTTCTAGCTCTTTCAAATAGAGAGATGTTACAATATCTCCTCTTTGGAAACATTCGTCCTTGAATGAGATTACTTTTAATAGGCTAAGGTGTAACATTTAACATCTAGCTCAAACACCCAACACACAAATTTAAATACAAAATGCCAACTTAAAATAAATGCCAAGAAAGGATTAGTACGTTAATTTGGAACTTCTCCGGATTCGAAGAGATTTGGGTATGTCTTCTTCATATCCTCCTCAGCTTCCCAAGTGGCTTCCTCAACAAACTGATTTCTACACAGAACTTCGACTGATGCTATCTCTTTTGGTCTCAACTTGCAAACTTGGCGATCTAGAATTTGAACAAAAATCTCCTAATAAGATAAGCTATCTTTGATACCAGTATCCTCAGTAGGTATGATAAGTGAAGGATCTCCCATGCACTTCTTCAACATGGAAATATGAAATATCGATGGATCACTGCTAACTCTTGTGGTGGCTCCAGCTCATAAGCTAGATTACCAATCCGTTTTGATATTCTGTAAGGAATAATATACCAATGACTAAGCTTCCCCTTCTTACCAAATTTCATAACACCCTTCATGGGTTAGACTTTCAAGTATACCCAATCATCTACTTCAAACTCTAACTCCCTTCTCCTAACATCAGTGTAGGATCTCTGTCGACTCTGTGCTGCTTTCAATCTCTCTTGAATAACTTTCACTTTCTCCATAGCATGATGAATTATGTTTGGTCCTATCAACCCAGCTTCACCAACTTCAAACCATCCAATAGGAGATTTGCATCATCTCCCATAAAGAGCTTTATAAAGAGCCATCTGGATACTAGAGTGGTAACTATTGTTGTAAGCAAACTCCATGAGAGGTTGGTGATCATCCCAATTACCCTTGAAATTAATCACGCAGGTCCTTAACATATCTTCTAAAGTCTGAATAGTGCACTCTTACTTGACCATCGGTCTGAGGATGAAAAACAGTACTCAAGTTCACCTTTGAACCCAAACCTTTCTGAAAAGATTTCCAAAACTGTGCAGTAAATTATGCAGCTCTATCTGATATAATAGAAATTGGCACCCTATGAAGTCTAACTACCTCTTGAAGGTACTACTTGACATAGTTCTCTACTGAATGGGTAGTCTTTACCGGTCAAAAGTGGACTGGTTTTTTCATTCTATCAACAATCACCCAAATAGAATAATGTTTCCTGCGAGACCACATCAAACCAGTAGTAAAGTTGATATTGATCATCTCCCATTTCTATTCTAGAAGTTCTATATTTTGAGCCACACCATCGGGCCTTTGGTGCTATACTTTAACTTGTTGACAATTCGGGCATTTAGCAACGAACTCAGCAATACCTTTCTTAATACTATTCCACAAATATACTTCTCTCAAATCGTGGTACATCTTTGTGGAACCCGAATGAATGGAATATCTGGAGCTATGAGCTTCCTTTATGATCCTCTTTTGGAGTTTACCCACCCTTGCTACACAAATCCTACTTGGATACCTCAACACGCCATCTACCCTTTGTTCAAAGGCCATTACATTTGCTTTCAATTCAAGCAAAATAGGATCTTGGTCTTGCTTTTCTTTCACTTCTGACACTAATAATGATTCAACCCTATTCATCACCACTATTCCTCCTTCTGTGGAATCCATTAATCAGACTCCTAATCGTGCAAGTCTGTGCACATATTTCACTAACTATCTCTTTCTTCCTTAATATGGGCGGTACTACCCATGGACAACCTGCTCAAGGCATCAGCAACAACATTAGCCTTACCTGGGTGATAGAGGATACTCATATCATAATCCTTGAGTAACTTTAACCACCTCCCCTATCTGAGATTAAGCTCTTTCTGACTAAACACATACGGAAGACTCTTGTGATCAGTGAACACATATACATGAACATCATAAAGATAGTGAAGTCGTATTTTCAAAGAAAATATTACAGCAACCAATTCTAGATCATGGGTTAGGTAATTCTTCTAGTGAACTTTCAACTGTCTGGAGGAATAAGCTATAACTTTGCCATTCTGCATTAACACACAACCCAAACCAACTCTGGATGCATCACAATGCACAACAAAGCCTTGCATATTTTCAGGTAAGGTCAATACTAGAGCAGTAGTCAGCCTTTTTTTCAATTCCTGAAAGCTTTTCTCACAAGCTTCAGACCATTGAAAGTTCACTGTTTTCTGAGTCAACTTGGTCAAAGGGGACGAAATAGATGAGAACCCCTATAGAAACCTTCTATAATATCTAGCCAACCCCAAGAAACTCCTAATATTAATTGGAGATGTGTTTCTAGGCCAATTTTGCATTACCTCTATTTTTTTAGTGTCAACTGTAATTCCATCACTGGAAACAATGTGGCCTAAGAATGCCACAAGACTCAAGACAAAACTCACATTTAGAGAACTTAGCATACAACTCTCTATCCTTTAGAGTTTGGAGAACTATTCTGAGATGGCTAGCATGATCTTCCTCATTTCTCGAATAGATTAGAATGTTATCAATGAACACGATAACAAATATCTCTAAATAAGTCTTGAAATACTCTATTCATATGGTCCATGAATTTTGTAGGCATATTGGTTAAACCGAATGACATGACTAGAAACTTATTCTGACCATAACGGGTCCTGAAAGCTGTCTTTTGAATATCACATTCCCTTACTCTTAGCTGATGGTATCCAAATTTGATCGAAGAGATCATCAATTCTCAGAAGAGGATATTTATTATTGATGGTAACCTTGTTCAACTGACGGTAATCTATACACATTATAAGGAAATCATCCTTCTTCCTCACAAATAAGATCGGAGCGCCTAAGGTGAGACACTTGGTCGAATAAAACCTTTCTCTAGGAGATCTTTCAATTGATCTTTTAATTCTTTTAACTATGCTGGTGCCATCCTATATGGCGGAATAGGTATAGGGTGAGTATTGAGAAGAATATCTATATCGAAGTTTATTTATCTCTAAGAAGGGACTCTGGGAAGATCATCTTGAAAGACTTCTGGAAACTCTTTTACTACTAAATTTGACTGAATAAAAGGTATCTCATCACTAGAGTCATTAACTCGGACTAAGTGATTGACACACCCCTTAAAAATTAACTTTCTCGCCTGTAGGTAAGAAATAAAATGATCCATAGGCACTTCTAAACAACTCTTCCACTCTATAACGGGCTCATTAGGAAACTGGAACTGAACAACTCGAGTTCTACAATCACCTGAGGCATGAAGATAGTCCATACCAAGAATAACATCAAAATCTACCATGTCTAACTCAACTAAATCAGCCATTGTGCTTTTGTGATTGACGAAAATGGTACAATCATGATAGACTCTCTTTGCTAGAATAGACTCACCAACAGGTGTAGAAATACTGAAGGGCTCAATAAGTTTCTCAGGAAGATCATCAAAATTCATCGTAACATAAGGCATTACAAAGGATAAACTCACTCTTAGATCTAACAAAGCATAAACATCAAAGTTAAAGACTTAGATCATACCAGTGATAAAATCTGGAGAATCCTCTTGCTCTTGGCGACTAGTGATAGCATAAAGATTGTTTCCTCCTCCGCCTGCCCCTGAAGTATCTCCTGTAGATGCAACTTTGTTTGGTGGAGCAACTGAAGAAGACTGGGCTCTATTTCCCCCATTACCATTACCCTGCCTGTTCTTAGGACCCTCTCTCATAAAATGACCATTCTGGACACACTTGAAGAAACTAGTGGAGCCATCAAGACACATCCCTGAGTGGCTCATACCACACTTAGCACATGAAGGAGGCTTACTACCCCCTTGTGCCATACTACCTCGAGAAAGTGCAGGTCTAGCTCAGAAATTATGTGAATTCTAACTATTGTACTCACCTTTGTTCCTTGGTGTAGGTGCACAAGCAGGTGATGGAGCAGGTCCATTTTGTTTCTGTTGGAAAGATGACTAGTTGACATTACTCTTCTGTTGCCTGGACTTGTTCCCTGTCTTAGCTCTCTTATTTTGAAACTCATCTCTGTCTTTCAACTTCTCCTCCTTAACCTGTTGCTCATGGATCATCAGCCTTGCTATGTCCATATCTCCTATCAGCATAGTTGCCTTGCCTTCCATATTAGAAAGATGAGAAAACGCAGCAACAAACAAACTCAACCTACTTCTCATGTCAGCAACCATCTCCGGAGCATTGTGTGAAAGTTGTGTGAACTTCAAACTGTATTCAAGAACATTCAAAGAAACCTACTTAAGAGTGAGAAACTCTCGTACCTTTACTTCTCTCAGTTCTCGGGGAAAGAAATGCCCCAAGAAGGCCTCCTCAACCAAATCCTAACTCACAAGTGGTGCACCCTCAGCTTAATTTTTCTTTCATTGATCGAACCAAATTCTAGAGACACCCTTCATTTAGTATGTAATTAGTTCAATTGTCTCAGTATCAATAACATACATAATCTCAAAAACCATCTGAAGCTCTTGAACAAAGTTCTCTGGGTTCTCTGTGATACTTGAACAAGTAAAGCTTGGAGGATTCATCCTTAAGAACTCACAGATCCTTGAAGTATTAGCCACTTCTTGTCGATTCTGTCTCTGTCCAACTAGATTGGTCACAACTTGGCTTAACATCTAAATAGCTTCATACAATTCAGCATTGGTGACCTCTCTTTGGGGTTGCACTTCTGGTACATTAGGTATCCCTTGTTCATGTAGTTCAACATTCCTTTTAGCGGGACGACCTCTGACAGGTCTTTGTGGAGGCATGATTTGAAAGACACAAGCAAGCATGAGCTAGAAAGAAAATTTATAAAGATAAACTCTATTCCAACCTCCTAATTATAGATGTGGCGCGCTTCACACCGATAACTAGGACTCTATAGATACGACTTCATAGACTCCCTACAACTCTTGAACTCTAGGCTCTGATACAAAGTTTGTCATGCCCCGGGCCTATACCCTGGGCGAGATTGGTACTCGAGAACCATTACTGGCCCTATACTAACCCCTGGTCTGGCTTACTACTCAGTGGAAAACTTAAATCATTAATACAAGGATTCAATGCATCTTTACCCAACTGCTTAGAAGATAACTCAGAATGCTTAAAAATAAATATTCAACTTAGCCAAAATGGCAACTCAAGATTAAACATAAGCTAGTAACAAGATAATGACAAATGAATTAACAAACTATCTATGAAGCCTCTAAAACTATGAAGGATGTCGGGATAAGACCCCTGATCATCCTACCAACTGAAAACTACTAAATCAATGGGGGATCCTCCGAAAAGCAAGGAGGCTCACCACAAGACTTTGAATGCTCGACTAGATCAACGTAGTGCTGGATGTTGATCTTGGTTACCTGTATCTGCATCATAACAAAGATGTAGGTCAAATAGCATCCATTGAATGTAAGAGCATACAGGGGGAATTCCAAAACAAGACATAAGCTTAAAAAGGGAACTGAAAGAACAAACTTGGTCATAACTCAACTCAACTGAACTCATTTTAATATAAAGCACTATAAATAATTACAGTATAAACAAAAGCTTTAAAACATAGATTACAACTCTTTGTATTTAGAAATAGAATAGTAACTTTGTATGTATGCAAAGATACAATATAAACTCTGGATGCATATAAAATTACAAATAACTCTATGTATATAATAATACAAAATACTTCTGTGGGAGTTTCTCTTATCGACAACTATCACTTAAGAGCTATGTGATGATACAACGTTTTGCCTCATACTGCCAAGGTTGTCTTATACCTTACCGAGGGTATAGAACTTGACTACTAAGTGGATCAACTAGTCTATGCTAAAAAGCACTAAGGAATCATCTTAAAAGTACGACCCTTTTCTACCCATGGTGGCTACATGGTTTATGGGAGCTGGGAGTTGTCTGAACTCTCCCCCATATCGGTGTTCAATACAATACTATTCCCAAAATATACTAGCTCATATGTTTAAAAATATAACTCTGTGGTTTGTGATAATTACTCAAAAACTAGCCCAAAGGCTCTCTTAGAAATCAATGTTTCCTCTCTTGCTTAATTGTGAAAGCATTTACTCTTTACTGAAAACTAGCTTAAAGGCTCCTTTGGAAATCTCAGTTTCCTTTCTTGTTTAAATGTGAAAAAATTTTACTCTTTGGGATACATAGTCCCCATATACATTTTTGAAGAAATGAACTTCAATCTTTACCCTTTACTCAACTAAAAACTCACGTCTTAAAACAAAGTTAAAACATTTGTAAAAGACTTTTGGAAGACTATCTGAACTTCTCTTGACTTGACTCTTAACTTTCCTTGAATTGAATTATGGATTCAAGATCATGATCTCATGTTATGGACAATGTTATGTTGTTTAGATGTACCTTAAAGTGTATAAATCAACTAGAAAACATAGGTACGTTTCAAGGAAACTCAAACAAAGAGAAGTGGGAAAGGATAGAAGACCTAGCGTCCCTGACGCTCTGAGTGGTGCGGGGCGCCAGGGGTCAAATATCAGAAACTGGGTTGGGGTGTACGGCTAGTGCGACACCCATGAGCCCAAACTTCAGAACCCAAAGTGGGGTGCTCTGGCTGGCGCGGCGCCCCAGAGCCCTGCCAAAAATCCATGAATTTTATTGCTCATTTTTCAACTCTAAACCCTCTAGATTCGATTGGTTCTTTCCCCCAAACACTTAGATTTGACTACACAACAAAAATATGCGAGAATCTACTTAAAAAAGAACATTAATTTTCATGATTTTAACTCAATAACTTCTCAACAACTTCAACAAATCAAGAACTCAATAGAACTTCAACAAAACCCATCAAGAACGTAATTTCTACATTTTCAAGAACATATTTTTGCTGAATTAAATCATGATTGGCGCATGGGTGAACGAATTCAACGTTACGTGATCTCACATACCTCGAAGGGATCAACCCTTGGCGAAATCCTCAAGCAAATATTCAAGAACTCGATGATTCTAAGCTTCTTCTCCTCTTTCGTCCTCTTCTTTTGTCTTCTCTCAAAACCCTAACTTATTTTTATGAAGTGTAAGCTGAATCCAATCAGTTTAGACCTCGACTAAATTACCAAAAATGAATTTAATTAATTGGGTATTGAAAAGTCCATAATACCCCTCAAAATCCGGTTTTGACTTTCATTATTTCAAATGGGCACATCTCTCTCATACGAATTCGAAATTGAGAAAATCAATGGCGTTGGAAAAAATAATTCAAACATATTTCCTATGGTATCTTTTAGAACACCTAACTCATCCTGAACTAGGAGTTATGGTCATTTGAAGTTGACCCAAAACTCATACTTAGCTTAACTTTGTCAAACTTTCCAAATTTGATTATTTCCAAAAACAGTTTCTTTTAAATTCTAGTTCATTCACCCGGGAGCCACTAAGATGTGCCGTGATTTGTGGGAGATCTATTTGTTGAATTAGATGAAGAAGGATATTGTGGGATTTATGGCTAAGTGTCCTCATTGTTAACAAGTGAAAGTTGAGCATCAGAAACCAAGTGGTTTGTCCCAAGACATTAGCATTCCTATTTTGAAGTGGCAAGATTTGAATATGGTTTTTATTGTTGGGTTGTCTCACACTCGGCGACAACGTGAAGCGATTTGGGTCATAGTAGATCGAATAACGAAGTCGGCTTATTTCATTCCCGTCAAGGTTTCTTTTCGGTGGAGGATTATGCTAAGTAGTATTTGAGAGAAATGGTAAGGTTGCATGGAGTGCCTTTGTCCATTATTTCTAATCATGGTACCCAATTAACTTCTTAGTTTTGGAGATCTTTCCAAAAGGGTCTCGGTACTAGTGTTATGCTTAGCACAACCTTTCATACCCAAACTGATGGGCAAGCGGAGTGTACTATCAAAACTTTGGAAGATATGTTGAGAGCTTGTGTGATTGATTTCAAGGGTAATTGGGTTGATCACTTGCCTTCGATTGAATTTGCTTATAACAATAGTGATCATTCGAGTATTGATATGATTCCATTTGAGGCATTGTATGGTAGGAGGAGTAGATCTCCTATAGGTTTGTTGGAGGTGGGTGAAGTTGCCTTAATAGGTCCCGAGTTTGTACATGAGGCCATGGAAAAAGTTTGACTTATTAGAGAAAGGTTGAAAATGGCTCAAAGTCGCCAAAAGTCATATAGCAATGTAAAGAAAAGAGATATTGAGTTTGATGTTCATGAATGGGTTTACTTGAAACTTTCACCCATGAAGGGTGCAATGAGGTTTGGTAAGAAAAAAAAGCTTAGTCCCAAATATGTAGGCCCATATCAGATTTTGAAATGTGTTAGCAAGGTTGCTTATGAACTTGAATTTCCTAATGAATTGGAATCAGTGCATACAGTTTTCTATGTCTCTATGTTAAAGAAATGTGTTGGTGAGCCGACAACGATAATTCCCTTAAAGGTTTAGGAGTTAAGGAGAATCTATCCTATGAAGAAGTTCCGATTAGGATTTTAGACTGACAAGTCAAGAAGTTGAGAAATAAAGAAGTTGCTTTCGTGAAAGTGTTGTGAAGGAATCAATTAGTTGAGGGTATATGATGTACCGATATCATCATCTCTTTCCTTCTACCCCTACTCTAGCTTGATGTTATGAGTTCCTCATGGTTTACCCTTTGTTTCGTGATTTCCTCATTTATGCATTTCCATGATTTCCTTCTACCCCTACTCTAGACATTTCCATGATTTTCTCATTTATGCATGTTCATGAGAAAGTTTAAGTTTTGAGAAAATGTGTATATTTGATTGATATCTACATGTTTATGTTCCTTTGAGTATAAGTTGCATATAGACTTCACGATGTGATGTTTTGAACATGTTTTAACTTGGAGTTGATGTTTCCTCCTTGGATATGTGCATTTTATGCATGATGGGCTGTTAGAGTTAGATTCCACCCCTCTTATTATGTCTTGAATCTCATTCAAGGACGAATGATCCCAAGGGGGAGATAATGTAACACCTCGGATTCTAGAAAGGGAAAAATAGTAGTTTTTAGAAGTTCCTAGATCCATCTGATGGAGGCCAACCACGACCCATGAAGTGAACCACAGACCGTGGGACAGGTCAATTGATTTTCCAGATGATGTTTGCAAAATCAAGACACAACTTCCAATGCAAGTTTCTACGATCATACAATAGTTTAGTAACCTAACCAAGGGGTTGGGATCATTCCCAACAGAGTGGTTTTGAGAATTAATAGAAAAATAAAATTAGTTCTAACTAGTCGTAGCTAAAGACATTACGATTTAAAACATTGTAAATTAGAGGGGGACACAAGAGTGTCAATTAACAATGGGGGTTTATCACTGGTAAGTAAAAAGAACAAGATAAATAAAAATTTCTAAGTAATGAGAGGGGATCTTTGGGATGTGATGGGAATACGAGTTAAGCTAGATTATTGGGTACATTCTTTCGATAGAAGATTCATAGAAAAATTGTGACTAGGCTAAACTTTAAGGGGGATAAGCTCTCTCGCAAGCAACTTACACCGTTTCGAATGCGTTCCTCTTGGACACCCACTTACCGCATAAAGACCATCCTACACCTTAACCCACTCACTCTCTTGAGCTGAGTGTATGGGAATGAGACTAGGATTCACTCTCTCGAGCTGAACCTCATGTTTACCCACTCCCACCAGCCATCAATTTAGTAGTTTTAGTTTTATGACCTCTCTCTCAAGCAAGCCGAAAACACATAAATAAACTTGTGCTTGCAACTACAAATTCATTAAATTCATCCACAACTACTAAACGAAATCATAATTAAACTATGATTAAACAATCAACAAGCAAGACCAAACAATTATCTTAACCCATATTCGCTAAATCACACCCTAAGAATTGGGGTTTTTAGCCACACATGTGTAAGAGATAGAAATTTATACCAAACTGAGCTCGTATTCAACTGGGTATGAAGATTTAAGTCTTGATACAAGCCAAAATTGAAGAATCCAAGAAACCCAAAGCCAAATCTTGAAGATGAAACCCTTTGGATCTTCAAGTCTTCCAAACCCTCTCAAACTTAGAGAAAAAATATCAAAAGTACTATTTTATATGAAAATTATAATAATTGTTCCAAACATAAAACTACAACTCTAACCAGTATTTATAGATTTCACAGATTTGTGCTGCAGCAGATCATTCAGTATCGTTAGTCGGAATCACCGATCAACTCAGCGATTCACCTTTTGGTGTAGTTTATCACCGTCTTGCACCAGCCTTCAACATCTTCATGCTTTGGGTCATTGGGCGACATGGTACTGCTTTACGGAACTTCTCAGCGATGCACCGACTGCTCCTTTTTTCGCCGACTTGATCCTTTCCTTCAGGGATTAGCACACTGGAAGAAAAGGCAAAGTAAGACCCTTCGGTGACTCGCTAAGTGGACTCGACGATCCTCAGGCCTTTATTTCTTCATTTTTTTCAGTCTTTTTGTTCCTTTTTGCGACGTAGTGTCCATGCTTTCCTTCAAACTTCAAATAGCAGAAACTTAAGGGTTTTCATCAGATATTGAGCGAAAATAAGCATTTGAGGACACAATTTCTATTAAAATATATCCATAAATGAGTCCAATTTGTGGACTCATCAACACTTGCAACTTAAACTTTTGCTTGTCCTCAAGCAAACTCAAGTTCAGCCCTTCAAAAAGGGTGTTTCGAACAGTGCTACATAAGACTCAATCATGAATGCACACAACAAGACTCAATTTACTTATGCAAAGATCAAATGTTTATTCAAAGATTCAAGTTGTGACTCACCAATATCAAAGAACCTCATGCTCACAATACTTGCTTCAAATGCAAGTTCAAGCTCAACCAAAGTGTTCAAATGCCCTCACACAAGGAATGATTCCAATTTCACACACAAAGGTGTAATCATTAAAGCTCCAAAATCAAATGCAACGCTCACTCTCACAAGGAAGAACATAATGCATGCTTTCACCCATAGGTTTGCCCATATTATCCAATCAACATTTATTTCAGCTCACTCAAGATCAAAAAGGTCTTTTCAAGGCTTGTAATTGGACTGAGTGAATAGGTATGGTCATTTAGGCTCAGTGACTTTCATCCTCATGAAATGTGGTGCTCATAACACTTCCTTTCCTTTCCCTTCATCATTCTCTTTAGTGCTCATAAGTCATCCTATTATTCACTTTCCATGGATTATTTGGGAACCCCATTTCTTTTGTACTTTATTCTACAACTTTCTTTTTCATTCTTTTTCTTTTTCTTTCTTTTTTCTCTCCCCACTTTTTTTTTTATATAGAGGGGTTCCATTTTTCTTCAAAACCATGGGTAAGGGTGACTTTCTTGCACTTTTTGATTTGCCCTTATCTTTTCACCACACCCTCAACTTAGGGTTTTGGCCTAAGTTGGCTATTCAACTAACCACAACTTCATAAGGATTATGGGTGATGGATAAAGAAAGGTCATGATTTCATCAAGTTTCTTCCAAAGAAAGGTAAGGCTAAGGGGTATTCAAAAGCGGTTCACACACTGACAAAGTAGGTCACAAAAGAGATATATGTCAATTGGTTCACACTCTTAGAAGTTGCCTAAGATCACATCAAGAGATGGCATTACTTAGTTGACCAGACCAACGGGGAAAATTCTAGGATCTATCATGCATGGATCAAAGTAAGCTCATCACACTAGCCATTGACACTATAGTCAAACAAGACTCCAAACTTTCGCTAGTGTGCAATGGTCATCACAAGAGACTCAATTCGATACTAGGCTAGTCATAACGAGATGCAAAGAGTTCACATATTGTCTATGCAACTTCCTTTGGCCTCATTGTAGCAGCGCATTCATGTTCGTTTGATTGAGAGCACTGTTCAAGTCATCAATATTGATCAGAATCGAGACTTAAATTTTGCAAAAGAACAGCCACATTCAACATACGAGAGCTGGCAAAACCTTTCGGCTGGGTCAAAATCATTTTTGCAATTTAAATTAAAAGGAGCCATAAGCCCAAACATCCACAGAAAGCAGTGTAAACACAATTTAAGCACAAAACCCAAATATAAACAAAACAGAACATCAATAGCATACAAAAGGTGAGCCTCACCCCACCACAATTAAAAAGTATTTGTTGCAAATAAAAGTATCCAAAAATAAAAATAAGTAAGACAGAAAGATAGGTAAAGAAAGGTCTTGTCTATGCAGTCACTCCCTTTGCAGGGTTCTGTTTGAATCGGGGAATCAGTGCCCGAAGCATCTTTCTGATTTCGAGTCTAAGTACTCTGACACACCTCAGGAAGAATGGCAGCGCCAGATCCCCTAGGAGCTGATGTAGATGTCTCAGTCAGTGATGGCTGGATCACTGGCAGCATAATCGATCTTGCAAGATCTGGTAAATCTCCGAATATGCTCTCATTGTGGCTCTCATGTGTTTCCTCCTTGTGCACTGCTATCAGCTCCTCATCGGTCTCTGCATTTGACTTTTCCTCCACTGTGCCACTCCTCTGTGCATCTCTAGTGTTAGACAGAGGAATCCCCGAGGTCTTAGGAGCATCCCTATCATCAGCAGCCTCTAGCAGTGAAGTGAATTTGGTAGACTTAAGATAGTGTACGTCCTTCCTCAAACTTGCAACCTCGGCTTTTAAAGTTGTCACCTCAGAGGCCTCCTCCTATCTGTTCTCACAAGTAATGAATCTCACTGTCAAGGAATCAATAGAAGTCTAGAGGGGGGTAAGTGCTATTATTATGGCTTTGTCGATCATCTCCAGAACAGATCTCTCCAGTCGGGTAGCCCGTACATTCACTGATTGGGCCAAATACCCTATCTTCAAGATCATCCCCTGAATAATCTTTGCTGGCTGAGAGGAGGAGGAAGAAGTACCAGGTACCTGTGAATAAAAGGAAGGTGCACATGTACTTGAAGGCTCAGAAGCTGGAGTAGACGCAGATGGCCCTGCTAGCAATGAGTCAACTTCAACCTCAGGAGTAATGTTTGCAGTAGCTGATCTCCTCCTATCGACTTTCTCTCATGTGAACTCGGCCTCAATACACCGGATTTCCATGGAGGATGAAGAGATGACCTATATATCATACACAGGATCCTGGAGTACTCCGACAACCCGGCATAACTTAGTGATCAAAATCGGGAATGGCAGAGAGGTAAGTCTCTGTTTTGCTCTCATGGCCATCTCCTGTGAAATTAGCAGTCCTAGGTCGATCCACCTCCTGGCCATGATGGAACCAAGGCAAACTGCCTTAGGATGGTGTATAATAGACTCGTTCTGGGATGACATTATAGTGCTGCTGATGAAGCCAAACTAGAACCTGGAGGCTATGTTCATGTCCCTCTTCTCAATGGGAGCTCCTGCATCGATCCACCTTGGGGAGGTGTCAGAAATCAGCTGAGCTAACCAATCCTTCAAATCATCTAGAGATAGAACAATAGGCAACCCCTCGTAAGGAAGTGCAGAGTGCAGCAGTCTACCCAACACATCATTAATATGCTCACTGTGACACTCCACCTCCTTACCTCTAACCATGACCGACTTCACCAGTCGAAACTCACTTGACTTCTTCTTGTTCTTAGGCACCAACTCCCCATAAACTATGTAAAACTCCCTAACTCGAGAAATGAGGTGAGGGCCTCGGGGCTCTGTGAACTGCTCAAACTCATGGTAACGTAGGGTGTCCAAAATATCTGGGTATTTGCCTTCCAGACCCTCTATAGATAGCAGCTTCTCCTCTATGATAGTACAGACTCCTTCATCTTTTAGTTTGTACAACAATCTAGGTGGAGGAGTAATAGGCAATGCAGGAGTTACTGAGGGTGCCTGAGTTGGCACTGATTTGGTAGTAGGTGGAATAGCAGCTGAAGGAGCTCCAGTGGGCATAGGATGAGAGTTAGCCAGGTGTCTACTCCTTTGAGGAATCAAGATCTCTTCATCTTCTGGTTCAGGAAAATCAACTTGGGGTTCAATAACTATCTTTTTCCTAGCTTTGTGCTTTTTCCTCTTGCCTTTGTCTCCTTATGGGAGATTTTTCTTTTGTTTCTTTGGAGGATTTGATCCTCCTTCTATCACGCCTCAAATTCCACTAAGACGGACAAGCACCTGATGCCCTAAAGGCCCGAGAGAACCAACATATAACCTGTGCTTACTATGCATATAACTATGATAGTTTTGTAACAAGTTCACATAGAATGCAGCGATACGAACCAACATAAGTAGACCTAAAACTTATATACAAGACTTGGCCGTTGAAGCCATAACTTATTAAGAAGCAACTGAACTGTAGACTTATTGAATTGTATACATAAGTCTACAAAACCTCTAAAGATAGAAAACCTTAGAGTAGGTTGGGACAGACCCCACCTTATCCTTAACTACGATACAATACCAAAATGAATCTAGCAAGGACTCAGTAAAGCTCCGAATCAACCTGGAGCTTACCAAAAGTAGCTGAGTGTCGTGTTCTCCTATTGAGGAGGTCTACTAGCTAGAGTACCTATGCCTGCAGCATGAAATGCAGTGTCCCCACAAGGAACGTCAGTACGAAAAATGTACTGAATATGTAAGGCAATAACATATATAAAATAAGAGTTCGAATGAAACCAAGTTTCAATATATGTGTGCATAAATCAGAATAGAAGACCACCTTTGTTAACTCTTGTGGGATCATGTAAGTTACATTCTTGTCTTTACCTTTCTATGTGTTATGATCTTTATAAGGCATGTGATACGAATGACCAGCTGATTAGTGGTAGAAGAGGATGACCCATGCTAGGCATTTTAACCCCTGGGATGCGGTCCTTATAATTACACAAATTGGGATCGACCCATCCTAGGCTTTCACCCCTGAGCTACCACCCTTCTATACCAATTGGGATAGACCCATGCTAGGCTTTCGCCCCTGAACTGCCACCTTTAATTATACATATTGCTTCACTTAGATTCTTTAATCTTTGAGATTGTTATTTTGGTGGTCATAATCATTTTTGATATTTGGAACTACGGACCAGTAGTAGAAGACATGAAAATAATACTTCAAGGCAGTAACAATGACATAAGGAGTTATGTAATATCAATGCATTACTTGTGAGCTTAAATGATACAATTGACTAGGAGGAGGATTCACCAAACTTGCTTTTGCAAATACCATTCCTATACCAGCACATAGGAGGATAATTACACAAGTATAGAATAGTAAAAATATAATGAAGTAGTTCGATACACTAGGGAGAGGGGGAAATATTGTTAGCTTATTTGGAGATCGTATGCTGCCACTATGTTTTCTTTACTAGGAATATAACTTAGGAAATTCACTTATTGATATTAATCACAAGTATCAGATTTCATGCTGAAGAATATTGAATCAAATAGCCTTACATACCTTTTTTTTCCTGACTAATATAACTATCATGATTCAACCTCCCTTTTTGGTGCTAATCTACAATATAAGTCATGATTAATCTAATGTTAGCAGCTAATCACATTAAGGCCCTCAAAAAACAATAGCAAAATACATGACGAAAAGTAGGCCCATACAACCCTTACACAAATGGTGAGCCATCACAGCCTTCTTCTATACATTAATACAACTTCATACATTCTTTGCCAAGATACCCAAACTACCCCCAACAACAATATACATAAGGCAGCCACTATTTTCCCCCAAAAATCTTTCAGCATAATAGGAGAATATTGATCTCAAGGATTTATAACCATCCACGAGTTCTTGACAAATATATACAAAATTCTCCACCCCAATCTTGTATTTAAAGAGAGGAAAAAATGGGCAGTATCCTTACCTTAGTTTCTGGAAATTTATCCTCTAAAATTATACTTCAAGAACTGAAACTCTCCTTCAAACTTTTACTTGAAAAAGGGGAAAATATTCAAGAACCCTAAGGTAGTTTAGGGCTGCTGTATTAATCCAAGAAAGACCAAGAGAGAACTTAATAAATCTAAAATTTTCCCAAGTTAAAAATGAAGCAAAAGATATGATCTTTATCCCTTTCAAAAGAAAGTGCATTGGCCGACTTTCTTGGCCAATTTTGGGCCATATATTGTTAAGTAGGTGACCCACCTACTTGGTCTTTTAACTTGGGTCTTTGTGACTTCAACACTTGTTGGGCCTTGCTGCCAATTCTTGTCAATTTGGGCCATAATTAATGCAAGTAGGTGGTGGTGTACTTGGCCCAATTACATGGTCAAATGAGTCTTAGTAGGTGATGCACCAACTTGGTCCTTTGGACTGGTCAATAAGTCAAAGTAGGTGATGCACCTACTAGCTTAGTTAAGTCAAGCAAGCAACTCACTAATTTAATTCCATTTTCTAAATATTAAACCCTTGTACTTTAACTTAGCATTTAACTTCCAACTTTAAGCTCAATTACCACCTTACTGTCTCGAGTTTAAATACTCCTGTTAGAGTTAACTTGCAGTACACATACTGAAATGTACAAGGCATCACATCACCTTCTGATCTAGTTTAAACCAATGCTAATCATATATGAAACATGGTCCCTTACCTATATTGTAAGGCTATGTCAAGTATCACAAGAATAGAACAAGCATATGTATAATACGGGCTGTTACACCTTCATTTATCGTAATTCCCTTTGCTTTTTTTTGGGGTGGCTCATTTAGATTTGTGTGTACCATATCTGCAAAAGATCGAGAGAAATTAGGAGAAAATCAAACACTATCACAGAGAATCTTATTGCAGAAAGACTCGCCGAACCTCTTGGGTGAGCTAGATTGCGCTCGCCGAAGGGTTTTGCTTGCAAGTTTTTGGAAAATCAGCGATGGGAAAACCTGCTCCGTGAATCGCCAAATACTTTTGATGAACAAGTGATTATTTTCCGAAAGTAACACTGCAACAAAGACTAAGGGGTGTAGACAAAGGGCGATAAGAATACTTTCGGAGAGTCGCGAGTGCTTTCGGCGCCCTCAGTCTTCTCACCGAAAGTTACAGTGTCAAATATCAATCAACGCGCAAAATTATTGGTGAGATGGGGACATTAGGAAAATCGTTGAGTCATTCGATGAGCTCGGCCTAGCTCGCCAATCGACCCAATATGCCTATTTTCAACCCTTCTTCTCGAATTCAACCCTGCAGTCCCCGAAGACAAAATCAAAGCATGCACTAATGGAATTCAAACAAGACCCGTACTACCCAACCACTGAACGAAATCACCTTTAAGTAGCAAATAAACAATCAATTAGCAATACCCAGCAATAAACTCAACCCATATTCACATAATCATACCCCAAGAATAGGGATTTTAGCTAGACATAGTAAAGAGATAGAAATCGATACCGAAAAGTGTTTCCATCAAGTGGGTATGATTGATATGGTCTTTACACATGTTTAAAATGAAGAATCTTCAATACCCACTTCCAATTTCTTCAAAATGGGGATTTTCAAAATCTCCAAAGCTAAGGGAAAAATGTCTCCAAAAACTAAATTCTAAAACAGAGTAATTCTAAAATTTCATAAACTGGTTGCATACTAAACTAAAAATTCAAAAAAGTATTTATAGTTGTCAAAAAGTGTGTTGCGAAGGTCCACTCAGCACAGTTAGTCAGGATTGCCGATCCACTCGGCGATCTGTCCTTTGGTCTGGTTCATCGCCTTTCTGCATTGGCCTTTAGCAAATTCAAGTTCTGTAACTTTGGGCGATATAGCACTGCATTGTGGAACTGTTCGGCAACTCGCCAACTGCTCCTTTCTATCGCCGATTTGACTTTCTCCTTCAAGGCTTGGCACACTGGAACATTAGGCAAGACCAAGGCCATTCGATGACTTGCCAAATGGTTTAGGCGATCCTCAGGCCTTTTTTTTCTTTGTTCTTTCAGCTGCCTTGTTCCTTTTTGCTCAATAGTGTCTATGCTTTGTCCCTAAGTTCAAATACCTAAAATTCAAGGATTTATATTAGTTATTGAGACAAAATATGCATTCAAGGACACTAAATCTATAAAAATTTAGCCCTAAATGAGTCCAAATCGTGGACTCATTACCATATCAGCCAAAACTTTATCTTCATTTGACATCAATTGTTTCATGTAAACAACAACTTGACAAATTTCAAGAAAATGAATATTTTACGTCACATATCATGATCCATATATCTTCAAAGTAAGCATAAGAAACTTTTCAAGGAACTTTTCAATTCTCTTTACACTCTCCTAATCACTGCTCAAAAGTATACCAGTAGGATTTCCATCCTCATTATCAGCATACTTAAGATGATGTACCAAGTCAATACCCCGATCGGCATAATCTAAAATTACACATAAATATTAAATAGCCCTGCTCAACATCTTGTAGGTGGAATTATATCTTGTAAGAACATCCAAGCACAATTTTTTTTTTTAACAAGATTTCATATTCACAACATTCTTGAAATTTTTTCCACCTACTCAGAGATTGACTATTGTATCTCACTGTTTACCTAACTCGTTCAATGGAGACATCTATTTCTTATATACCATCTTGAACAGTAAGGTTCACAATATGAGCCATACACCTCACGTGAAGGTGACTACCACCCATAATGTTGGTCCCCCACTTAGTCAATTTCTTAGACAACTCAATAATTGTCACCTTTTTTGTGCTAGCATTATCAACTGTAACAGTAAAAATCTGATGTAATTCCCAACTGTGCAAATACTAACTAATAGACTTCGCTAGATCTTAACGTCTATGAATAGAAATTGGACAACAAATATTATTCTTTTATGCAAAGTCCATTTTTTTAATCAATTCAATGAGTTGTAATATCCATATGATTGATTCTTTTAATGGAAGTCCAAGTATAAGTGGTTAAACACACTTTTTTTTGTGTTTCCTTAAAAAGAGTTATCATTTTATGTTTCTCTTCATCAAAATGATCAAAACAATTTAGAGTCATGGTGGTCCGAGAAGTAATGCGTAAACAAGGTTGTGCTGCTTTCATAAATTGTTTAAAACCTTCTTTTTCAACAAATCTAAAAGGAAGTTCATCTAGAATTACCATACGACACAAAGCCTTCCTATACTCTTCTTGATTAAATTTCAATGGAACAACAACTACATCACCCATTTTACCCCATATAACTGCTTGAGATGCGAATTTTGCTTTACAAGGCCTCTTTTGGGATTTAGACAAATGAGTAAGCATCCCCGTCATACCATGTCCCTTTGAGTCAACAGAATACATTTTCTTATAATAGTTTCAAACACCCTTACTAGTTCATGAGAATTAATTTTACGAGTAAAATGATCCCAAGCACAAGACATTTTTCCCTCTCTTTCTTTACATTGGACTGAAAAGTTTGAGTTTCATGTATTATATTTGAATTGGAAGCTCCACTTTCAACAACAAACTTATCAATTATGATATTTTAAGCCACGATACTTCACCAAAGATGTAAGACTCCGAAAAGATATAAATTAATCATCGATTGACCAATTTCATATTAGAGATGGATGAACTGAGGTGGATGAATTGCTGTTGGTTATTGAAGGAACTAAACAAAGGATGAAGTATGAACAATATATAAAAACAAAGGAAGAACAGAAATAGTGACTAAACAAGAACTACAAATAGTTGGCTAACGAAACTATAAAAGTGAGTATTTGAGACTTACAGACTACCAGGTGCTACCGTGCTAGAAGGATTGAGTAATCCAATCCGTCGTCTGAGTAGTGAGGATTGAGGAGCAACTTTTGAGTTCTTCTAAGAAGTGAGAATTATGAGGAAGAGATTGAGGATTGAAAAGTGAGAAGTGAGGTGTTAGAAGTGAGGTTTCAAGCGCTGAGCCCTAATTGTCAATTGGGCTTAAAATTTAACAAAATTCTAAAAAGGCCTAAAGTATTAACAATTTCATATTAGGTAATTGGGGGGGGGGGGGCGGGGGAAACTTAGCTAATCTAAACCCACACCCGAACCGGTTATCTTATAACCTGATATGATAAATCAACACCCAAACCATTAACCTATATCTTGCCCCGCTAGCCTAATAACTCAATTTTTGGTTCGGGTTATTGGTTTGAGCCTAAATTTATCTACCCCTAGTCATAACCTTACGGAAAAGTCACAATTTTTCATAAAAGTCACAACTCTTTAGAAAAGTCAAAACACTTCATAAAAGTCACAACTTTTTACAAAAGTCACAACTTTTTACAAATGTCACAACTTTTCAGATAAGTCACAACTTTTCAAAAAAGTTACAACTCTTAATTTTTCATTCACATCTTTAAAACTGAACACTTAATTCCAAGTCACCAAAAGAAGAAAGAATAAATAAAGAAATTTGATTTCAATTGTAATGTGACATCTCTTAAGCCGCTCAGTCCACAACTCATAACACTGGTGGATTGGTTGAATTCATAACATTTGTTTCTTTAGTAAACTAAACTTCTATTTCAGTAGCTATTATTTGTAGTTTTTTTCCCACTATAGGGTTGTCAAATTTAAATACATTAATTAAGCTTCTTATGAAGTGTGTTTCATTCCTCAAAGTTTTCTTCCCCCTAATTCATCAAGTTTAATCTTTTATTGTAAGTCATAATTATTCATGTAACTATTGCAAATTTTCTTTTCTATTTTGGTAACTTTTTTAACTCTGTTAAAAATGCCAGCAAGGATGTTTGAAAATTGATCTACTATTTTGTACCTTTCTACATGCTTCTTCATATACTTTTTGGAAAATTGCTTATGGGTTGTGCTATATTTTATAGCACACAATAACAAATATGTGATAACTAACATGGAACCAATGGTGAAGTTTGTGAAAACAAAGCAACAGATTGCTTTCTTGCTTGCCACAATTAGTATATTATTTTGATTGTTTTATCTTAGGTACAAATAATTTTATACCATAGCACTCTTCCTAGAATATTAGTATAAACACAATTACTCCACTTCTTTTGTCACAAGTTGACTGTCATATTTCTTCCTCTATTCATTTTGGGCATGATAAGTAATCAAGGTTTCTTGAAACTAATAGGTGCCAAAAATACACTATAACAAAAAATAATTTTTATTGGAAATAAATATGCACATTAACGAAAAGTGCTAGAGCCTTTAGTGGTATTAATTAATTGCCCCTAGATTCAATGTTGTTATATGCTTTAGAGATATTTATAGAGAGTACTAATTTCCTCTCAAAATACATATTTAGAGGAAATTAAGCTAGTAATTGTTGCTAAAGATTATTTTTGTTGTAGTGATAACTCTTTCTTTTGCTTCTTTCAATTAAATTTGTGAACTGTAAACTTAGATACAACCCAACAAACTGTCTTTTTGAAAAATATGTTATGCAACATGTCTTTTTCTTCTTGATTGTTAGGAAAGTAAGGTCGTCTTTATTATTATTTGTGGATATTTTTGATTTCAAGTGTTCACAAAATTATGCTGTGAGATTTTAATGTCTTATGTATCAAAATTTTGATTTAGAATATCTAGTTGTGAATAGTTCTATTTAGAGGCCACCTACTACTTGGTTGATCATTGCATTAATTCTTTGTAACTGCATACTATTGTTGGAAAACTATATGCAAAATGGAAGCATACCATAATCGTACAACTTACATGAATAATAGACAATGCATTGTTTATGCTAGAACAAGTACAATCATGTAGAGCATATAAACTTTCTGAATTTAATTTCAGAATAACTTCTTAAAGCATGAAGATATATCTTCAAGTGAATCCACAAGCTAGTTCATAAACTGGACCAAAGTTCTGTGGTCTTCTACAGTGATCCCAAGTTCACTTCTGAACTTACTCAATACTTGGGTGGGCAAGTATTTTATAGAAAAGTTATATATTCTTTCAAGGGTTAGAAGAATCCCTATTTATAGAAATTTCTTCCTAGTCCAAGGAGAAGACCATGTCTTTCCTTACAATAGAAAAGGACATGTACATCTCCCTTTCCTTAGAATAGAAAAATCATGTCCTTTTCCCTTTCATTAAAATAGAAAAAGTGATATACTTCTCCCTTGCCTTAGAATAGAGAAAGACACATACTTCTCCCTTTCCTTAGAATACAGACAGACACATACATCTCCCTTTTCCATTTAGAATAGATTATGAGTTCTAGATAAATATGAGCACAGTAGGGACCACATAACTAATTACTGAGGCTTCCTATTATGGAAATAATTTCAAATAATTAATTTGAATTATTCTTACCATAATAAATTACAAATCATTCCACTAGTTATTCGTAATTGTACTCCTCTATTTATATTTTGAAATTCCTCATTAAACACATATGTAATTCCCCATGTTAAGATTATAGATACTAATGAATAAATTAAATTACTGACGAACTTAATTCAATGATCAATTTCATTTAGAGCACTACTTAATTTATTTCATGTATCAGATTCATAAATGCACTTGCAAGGTTTGACACGATGAAAACTTTTAAACTTCTCAAAAAGGCATATCATCAATCTCTATATCGAAATATGGATTTCGTCAACTAACTTATTATTTCACCAATATATATATTATCATTATCCAATTTACCAGGTATATTGACCCATATTAAAATCTCACCTTTTAAGAAATCAAAATGATAATTAACATACACGAATCATAATAGTTATATCAGGATTAAGAATCTGAGTACATTTAATAGTTTAGAGAATATGCTTTTGTCATTCAGTCTAAAGAAACTATCTCTACTCAGTTTCGTTCAATACATACAAAATGCACTAGCACAAGAAGTTGGAGCTATACCATTTCCATAATTAAGATAAACTACATATAATCTTGTGCTACAATCGTACTGTGGTACCGATGACATATCCATTTCCTATCTTATATTCTGAACAAAAAATTTTAATACTCATAAGAACCGATGATTTAATCCTTTATTTATAAGCTTAAACTCTATACACTAAATCATCTACTATATAAGTAAACAGACACCATAAATGACTATATGATCTATTAAAATTAAATATGTAATTATTCTATAATAAATACTATATCTTAAAAATGGGTTAATTGTATATCTTCCAACAATTATAACCATAGCAATAACTATGGTTCAATTCCAAATAAGTTGGGGTTGGTGATACGAAACCTAAGCAATAGTAATGACTATTCTGAGACAATGAGGAAAAACCTTTATGATATTAATAATTTTAGGGAAATTTTTGGCATATACATGACACGAAATACTACGATAAAAAGAAATTGATGGAGGTTCATAAGAAAGAAGCCGAAGGTCATGCATTTGAATTTAGTTAATTATGTTCTTGGATAGACGTGATGTTCCACTTTACTTGGGAGTCTTTTTGTTAGAGGAAATTTGGTCTCTTCTTTGACGTCTATTGTTTTTTTTTTTTTTTTTTTTTTTATAACTTCTTGTAATTTAGAAAATTTCTTTACTTGTGACCAACTATTTCCATGGAGATTTTCTTAGACTTCTTTCATATAATTAAAATCTCTCTAATGACTCATAAATTTTGTGCAACAAAAACAATAACTAAAAAATATAACACTTTAAAATTTCGGAGGAACCCTTTGCCAAAAGATAAAATATTCTTGACAATGTAAATAAAAATGTGGATATTATCGAATTATCATATATAAGGTTAATAAAATAGTTCAGTCTTGTGCGAATCATGAGTTGTTTACCTAATATGATTATAGAATACAAGATTGAGGGAATTTGAGAGTTGAATTAGCTATATGCTCTAAATCGATGTGTAAGACATTGATTGAGGAATTGAGTTTAATGAGTAGTTTGAGTTACCTGTTTCATCCACTTAATTATAGATTTTGAAGTGTTCTTTTTATAACTATACAAGAGTTATTGAATAAAAACCTGGATAGTTTATTTGTAGTAAATTGAGGTTACTTTCCTAAGTCAAGGACTCTATTAAAATATACATAGTAAGTGTTTGACAGATTACCTAAGTATAAATTCAATGCTTATATAGTTATATGTTCTAGTTAGTATTTGCAATTCTGGTACTCGAAACTGCTCTCTTACACTTTAGAATGAATAATATAGATAACTCCCATTGTTGACTATAAATGCATATGTTTAGTTATATTTCGCCTAAGGAGAAAAAAATCAACTACTTGTAATGGTAACCTAATTCCTATAAGATTAGCAATAACTATTAATGTAAATAACACAAACTTCTATTATGGAAGACCTCCTTATTCAAGGAAATAAAAATCAGGACCTACAGGATGTAGGATTTCAACAACCACTTTTCACTAAATTTGAAGAGCGCCTTCACATCACAAATCTATTATCTAGTCGACAAATTCTACTACCTCAATCTCAACAGTTAGATACACTTGTTATAACTACATTCGAAGAAGTCAAACTAGCTTCTTGTTACAAACCTCTCTCACACACAACTCAAACTTTAATTTATGAATTATTATAATTCAATAATAACCCTAGAACTACAATAAAACAACTACAGTAGAAAAAATAACTTTATCTCTATCTCTTCTTTCTTCCACCATGATCTACTCATTTTCCGCTTCTTACCTTTTGCTAAGATCTAGTGACTCAGTGCATGCAAAAGCAATTGTACAAGTCCTATAACTATCCTTCTATAGTTTGACTAGTTTTGCTCATAGAACCTTAATTTAATCCCAGAAGGAATGTAATGCCTAGTCAATTAGACCTTTCCTTTAATAAAGTCCTATGCAAATTCTAACATCAATTTTTGCTCATTCCTTTTATTCCCCAACTTCTCTAACACCAATCTCCGTCTCTCCTTATCACTTGTGAACTTGGTCCTTTAAAATACTTCTCCATTATCAAAACTCCCATGAAATTCGATCTAGGATTATCATTACTTTCTCTCTTTTTGATGATGACAAATATTTAGTCTTGGACAAACAAAAACAAACATAATCCCCAAAACAAATAAATCTCCCCCCTTTTGGTATCATTCAAAACACAGAGTATATTAGTTTGTGAGATAATGAGATGAAAACGTGCAATATTATTGGCACGTGGCTGCTGAGGAAACATTACCACAAGAACTAAAGGGAAGCAACCCTATATAGTCTAAGGATATTAACCATCCAAGAAAGATAAGCAAAAAAAAAACAATACTATATCATTAGAGAATCAGGAATGCACCATTTTAAAGCTAAACTGGCACAAATATATAAAATATCCATCAACAACAAAATCAATAAAATCAAAATCTATCAAAACATATAGGGACCTAGTTCATTGATAGAGTATCAGAGAACAAACAAGGATAGAAAGTAGAAAGGATTATGATACCAAAGTAAAGGACAAAGAGGGCTTGTAAGGAGCTTCAAAAGCCTACCAGTGATGAATTTCTAGGTTATTTACTCTTTATTGTTTTATTTTTGAAATTTAGAGCTTTTTCTATAGAAACCCCAAGTCCTTTATGACTAACTAGGACTGACAGTTCGGTACCTAGTTGTTCAATTAGTTTTTATGTGAATTTCTGTGTTTTGGAGCTTTTGTAAGTTGAACCATTGACTTCGGTCAAAACTTCATGTATAAAGTCTCAAAATGCAATTTTGTTGATTTTTTAGCTCTAGAATATCAATTTTGGACCAGGAAAACTTTTGGTGCAGTCCCAAAAACTTTCGGGCTCATTCTGAGCTATCTTGTGAATGTCTAAAAAGTGAGCTTGAATTTTGAACTCAATTTTTGATGAGAATACCTCTGTTATATATTTCGTCATCTCTGTTGATTCTGTACTCTCGAACTTGGTAGGGCTAGCATAGTTTGTTTGCATGCATAAGTTTATGAACTAATACCAAGCACCCAACCAGAGTCTTTTAGGACTTATTTCTGGTGTCACTTAGTATGACCTGGCACCACTTAAGAGGTGATATCTTAAGTGGTGATTTCTTAAGAGGTTAGGGATTCACTTAACCAGGCCATGCCATCATAGGGCTAACCACTTTAGCGGCTCTTGCTTCGCTTAAGTGATGGTCCCACAAGTGGCCAATTACCCTCTTTAATAGTAATTGGCCTATGCGGCTTAATGCTTTAACGGTCAGGGAATCTCTTTAGTGATATTTCTTAAGCATTCAAAGTCACCACTTCAGCGGCATCGACGAGTAGTTACACTTGTTCTTGGGCCTTATATTTCATAAGTTATGTTTGAAGTTTTTTTCTTAAGAACTTATGTTTTTGGGGAATTTTGATAGGAATTGCTTGGAGTTTCTGGGAGATTACTTTGGAGCGGAGTTAGGCTTGTTTCCTCATGTTTAAACCCATAAGCCTCTTCCCTTTTCTCTATGTTTTGCTTCAATGGTGATTTCCTTGATCTTGTTTTGTATTATGTATTTTTTTCTAGATTCTAGACTTGGATTGTGCCCATTGTTTAGGAACAAGTTCCTTGAGGCAATTGGGACCAATTGAAGGAACCAATTATGGGATTCCCAGAATGGGTCCATTATGACATTTTTGGGCCCATATTCAATTATTGCGATTTGGATGTCAAAACAGCTATATTAGTGTTGTGATAATTTATTTGATAGCATGATAATGATTAGAAGTGATCTACAAGGGTAAAGCTATGATTTAGTGGATTTGGAGCGCACATACTCAACTAAGGTAGGATATGACTTACCGATCTTATATTACTAGTGTGTTTGTAAATTCATGTTGTTTAGCTAGTTTTGAGATGGGTTTCTAGTTTGTATCATGTTTAGTGATTTGATTTATTTCCTTAACTTCTTTTCGGGTAGTTTTAAGGTATTTGAGAATGTCTACTTTGTGTGCGTTGTTGTATCTTCCATGTCGTAGCTATTTGTATGCTTGTATTGATGTTGGTAGCTTGTTCTTAGCCTTATCCTAGGTATAGGGTACTAATTGACTTACACTTATAATTTGGAGCAGTTATTCCTCAAAAATATTTCGATAGCGATTCATTTGGCTTAGGTATATGTATATTGATATACCATTCTTGGGTATGATAGTATGAGTTCTTATCTAGGGAAAAATTCATATCTTGTGACCATTCATCCATAACTTCCCCATAGTTTCGGCCTTAGTAATTTTCCTTTGCAATTTTTGGCTTTGTTACTTTGGATATGAGCATGGGTTCTGAGGTAGAGTGGGTCTCTAATGACCTGTGAAGGTGGTTATGCTCTGTAATACGTTCCCACATGAAGAAGAGTATATATGTGAATTGGAGATATTCATAGTATTTTATCCATGGTTTAAGTTCTTGGCATATATCTTTTAATCAAACACATCTCCATTTGCTTCGGTTTAAGTCTGAACACATTTTCGTTAATTGGGTTTGAGTCTTGATATTGAGGATCTTTTGGGTTCCTTCTCCATGTTCGAGTCTAGGGTTGCCAGTTTCAGTTCAAGAATACTTTTAGCGTAACTACTGTTATCCTTAGCTCATTTATGTATTCATCGGGCATATTGACAAGTCCAAGATTTGGACTCATTTAGGGATTTATTTGGATAGATTTAGTGTCCTCAAATGCGTATTTTGTGCCAATAACTGATGTAAAACCCTTGATTTCTAGGTATTTGGATTGAGGAACAAAGCATGGACACTAACTTGCAAAAAGGAATGAAGCGAGATGAAAGAAGGAAGAAAAGAGAGCCTGGTGATCGCCAAGTCCATTTGGTGAGTCACCAAATGGCCATTACCTCACCTAAAGTTCCAATGTGCCAAGTCCAGAATGAGAAAATCAAGTCGGCGAGAGAAAGGAGCAGTCGGCGGATCGTTGAGTGGTTTCGCAATGAAGTGTTAGATTGCTCAAAGTTGCAGACCTTGAGGATGGTGAAGGCCAAAGCAAGAAGGCGATGAAATGGGTTAAAGGGCCAATCGCCTATCCCGACCTACTACACCGAATGGCCCTTCGTAGCATATTCTTGGCGACTATAAATATGTTTTTGAACATTAAGTTTAGTATCTTTGAGTATCTTTTTCTCAGTTTTTATCATTATCAAGTATCTTATTTTTGAACTCTGAGTTTGGAGACATTTTTCTTTAGCCTTGAAGAATTGAAATTTTCCATTTTTGAGAAATTTGAAGTGGGTCTTTGAGATTCTTCAATTTGGACCTTTGTAAAGATGAAATTAATCTTACCCAGTTGATGGAAACATAATTTGGTAATGATTTTTATATTTTTATGATGTCTAGCTAAAACCTCAATTTTTGGGGTGTGATTATGTGATTATAGGCTGATTTAGCTTGTGGATATTGCTAATTGTTAGTTTAAATGTTGTTTAGAAGTTATTTCAATTAGTAATTGTGGTTCAATTTAATGAATTATTGTTGCAAATACAGTTCTAACTTCGTGTTTTTGGCTTGCTCGAGAGAGAGGTTTTAAAACCAAGATTACTGAATTGATGATTTGTGGTATTGGGCTGTCATGGGTTTAGTTTGAGAGAGTGAATACTTAACCCTTTTCCACACATTTAGCTCGAGGGAGTAAATGGACTAAAGCGTAGGCTGTTCTTATTTGCTTGCTTGTTGGTGTTCGAGAGAAACCAACTTGATTTAGGGTAAATTGTTCGAGAGAAAGTTTATCCCCTCTAAAGTCTAGCTTATTCACTGATTTACAACTATTTACTAGCAGTTGTAATTACCCATTTGTCTACCTTAGCCTATAATTCAATCACATCACAAGAACCCGTCTCATTATTATCATTCTCGTGTTATTTGCTGTTGTTGTAGCTGATAGTTAAAACCAAAACCCCCTTATTTGACATTCGTGACACCCCCTGATTTACATTATGTATTTATTCGTAAATATCTATTCCTATGATTGAATTAAGTATATTCGTACTTTCTTATTGAATCTTAATCACGTACCACTCTCTGTCGAATTCGACCCTAACTCATTTAGTTGGGTTATATACTGAATATCGATTGTTGACTATTATAACTAGATTAAGTGACTTTGATAGCATTATTCGATCAAAATGGCGCCACTATCGGGGAGTGGTATTGGTTAAGATCCTTTGGTTAAGTAGAATTTTATTCTCGTTAGTTGAATCTACTTACTTTCAGTTTTGGTTTTCATGTTGCTTGTTTAGAGCAGAATAAGGAGCATGTCTTGTAGCAATGGTGACAAAATGGACCATTCTCCTTTGAGAATGATGATTCTTGGGAATAACATCCTAAGTTTTAGGCAAATGGAGGGTAAGTAAATCCACGGATTGTGGTTGACATTTAAGTCACTATTGATGCAATGCCCAACTCATGGAATATCTGATAACATGCTACTGGACTGCTTCTATAGAGGTCTTGGTCCGGAGAAAAGAGGAGTGGCTGACCAAATTTCTCTAGGTGGTCTCACACGACTACCCTATGTAATAGCAGCCCAGCTCCTTGATGATATGACCAAGACTAACAAAGAGACTAAGAAGGACCAGATTTTGGCCACACTGTTAAGTCAGCTGGATCTCATGGCCAAAAAGATTATGGAATTGGAAGTACCGGAATAAAATAAAGATCGGTACATTCCGCATCATAAGCAGATAAAGTCTAAGGAGCACGAGGGTGGACAAATAAAAGAGACACTCTCACTCATTCTCCACAAAGTCGAAGAACACGACAAAGTGTTGAATGAGATAAAAGAGAACCTCACTGCTGAATCAAATGACTGCTTCCCATTCCATATCTATTCATTTGTTGGAGACCCAAATGGGTCATGTTTTATCTCATCTCTACCCTACAAATCAAGATTGAGTGGGGGATTACGTCATTCCACGACATTAACTAAGGAGCTTGTTGGGAGGCAACCATGTTTTACTGATTTTGTTTTGTTTTAGAAATAATCGTGTGTTGATTTTGCAAGTTGAAGTGTAAGATGTGTTTGAAAAGTGCAGATTGGCGAGCTAAATGTCCAGTCGGTGACTCACCGAAGAGGTCAGCAAGCCTGACTTGAACCGCCATTGGACTCAAGAAACCCTAGGGGTTGAGTTTGTAAAACTCAGCGACCCCAAGAGCAAATCTGCATGTCGCCAAACAAGTCGGTGACCACGACTTTGTTAGTTGTTTGGCCCCCCACTAACTAGAGGTCTTGTAAAACTCGATGAGGTAAGTGCCCACTTAGCGTGTCTCCGAGTAGGTCGGCGAGCAAGACTAATGTTGCCGAATGGGTGAGAACTGGATGGTTTTAAAGGCCAAAAGTTCAAAAGTTTGAAATCTCTCACATTCCCTCACTTTTCAACTTGCCAAACTCAAACCCGCAGTTTATTTTCCTATTTTTCTTGTGTTTTCATCGCGTTTTAGTCATCGATTCTGTGTTCGGAGTTTGATTCTTTGTGGTCTAGCGTTTCAAATTCTTTAATCAGCATAAAAGGTTGGTTTTTCGAATCCCAAATTCATTTTTGCGATTTTACTGATTCGCAACTGATCTTATCTTAATGATGTGTGTTGGGCCTCTCTGATCGTAATTGTATGCTTGACTGCCTATTTTAATTAAAATATTTTTTCTATATTGTCTATATTGTTGATTTCCCAATATTTTGTGCCTTAAAATTGATTAAAATAGTTGGGTTGTGCTAAAATGTTGTTGGGTCTAGTCGGGTGAAGTTTAAGTAAATCGCATTTGTATCAAATGATGTAATTTTCCCAATGATGGAGCGGTTGACGTCATTCTTAAGGGAAAAAGTCATCAAGTGGCCAAATTTGGCCAAAGCGGGAGAAGTCTGAGAATCCCAATGGCATGGGTGTAATTGGTCTTAGTTTAATTGAGGGAGTGCATGTTTTGATTTTGTTTTCGGGGGCTGCGGGGTTGAATTTTGGAAGTTGGGTTGAAATTAGGCACGTTGAGTCATTTGGCGAGATGGATCAAGCTCGCCGAACCACTCGATAGTTTACTGAATCCCCCTAGATCGCCTTTAATTTCAAGCAAAATTTGAGTTTGGGTTTTGCAACTTTCGGTGAGAAGCCTGAGTTCGCCGAGTGCATTGAATGACTTACCGAAAGTCCTTCTTGATCGCCCTTTCTACGCCCCTAACCTTTAAATTTTACTGTAACTTTTAGTGGGCTAGTCCTTGCTCGCTGAAAGCTGTCGGCAATTTACTGAAAGGCCTATCCCATATCCAATATGCCAATTTTCAAGGAAATTTTTAAGCCAATCTTTTTGGCGAGCCCGATCTAGCTCTCCAAAGTGGTTCGGCGAGTCTGTCTGCAACTATTTTTCTACAGCATTGTTTGAATTATTTCTAACTCTTTTTTAAGTTTTTGCAGATATGGCTAGAACCAGCCTTGACATACCGCCTCGTAAAAGAACACAGGGCGTGGTTATAAGTGAAGGAGGATCCAACCCTCCTAAAAAGGGAAGAACAGATCTTTCAAAGGAAGGCAAGAGCAAAGGCAAGAGGGCGACATCTGAGGTTCCGAAGCACAACTTCGAAAGCGAGGAAGAGGCCTTTAACTCCCAAGCTATACTATCTGAGCTAGAGGATGACCAGCCATTACAGACCCAGAGAGCGGAGATCCGTGCTAGATCTCGTCCTGACTCAGCTAAAGCCCCTGCAGCCTCTTCTCCAGTAGATACAATGTCAGATCCAGCAGCTCTCGTGGCTCTGGTACCACTAGTGGTTCCTCCTCCCCAACTACTTAATAGATTAAAAGTCGATGGGTTGCGGACTATTCTGGAGAAGAAGCTACTTTCTACATAGGGCCTTGAGGGCAGATACTCCAGGGTGAGGGAGACACTCCAGTATCATTGCTTTGAGCAGTTTACTAGGCCCCTATATTCCTACATGGGTCCGGGAGTTTTACTTGGCGTATGGTGACCTAGTTCCTAAGAACAAAAAGAAGGCCAGTACCTTTACACTAGTAGGGTCCATCATGGTACGGGGGACAGTAGTGCACTGCAGCCGTGATCACATCAATGTGGTATTTGACAGAGGGTCACACTTTGACTACCCCAATATGGCTACCACTTCAGCATCATTAGATGAGCTAAAGAGCTGGCTGCCTCCCCTCATCTCTAGCACCACTCCGAGGTGGATTGAGGCAGGAGTCCTAATCGAGAAGAAGTACTTGAGTGTAGTGATTTCATGTATCAGGAAACTACTTCCAGTTTAGGTGCCAACGAATGTGAGTAGTAATATAACCCAACTAGTGTGTTGGGGTCGAATCCCAAGGGAGTGGTTCATACTCAAGAATCAATAGAAAAGCATAAATATACTTAAGTCAATCATAGCTAAAAATATTTACGAATAAAAGCATATTCAAGTTCGGGGTGACACAAGTGTCAAATATCAAAAAAGGGGGGGGGGTTTGTAGTCAACAAGAAACTAAAAATAGCAAATAATATGAAAATGCAATATGGAGACGGGATTCTTGAGATGTGATAGTATTATGGGTTAAGGTAAACAACCAAGTAATTGCAATTAATAGTAAACCGTTGTAAATAAGTTAATAAGCTAGACTTTAGTGGGGGTAAACATTCTCTCGAACAATTTACCCCGAATCAAATTGGTTTCTCTCGAACACCAATAAGCCGCAATGAAGCACAACCTTTATTTTAGCCCATTCACTCTCTCGAGCTGAATATGTGGAAATGGGTTTAGGATTCACTCTCTCGAGCTGAATTCATGACAGCCCAATACCCAAATACCATCGATTCAACAATTTTGGTTTTAAAACCTCTCTCAAGCAAGCCAAAAACATGAAGTTAGGATTGTATTGGCAACTACAACCCATTAAATTCAACCACAACTACCAAATGAAATCATTTTTAAACAGCAAATAGACTATCAATTAGCAATACCCAATAGTTAATTCAACCCATAATCACATAATCACACCCCCAGAATTGGGGTTTTAGCTAGACATAGTAAAAAGATAGAAATCGATACCAAAATGTGTTTCCATCAACTAGGTACGATTAATATTTCTTTACAAATGTCTAAGATGAAAAATCTTCAATACCCACTTCTGATTTCGTAGAAATGGAAATCTTCAGATATTCAAAGCTAAGGAAAAATGTCTCTCAAACTCAATTCTCAATTGTAAACTTCAAAAACTGAATAATAATATGATTCCCTACAAAATCCGATACTAAGCTAAAAATATAAACAAGTATTTATAGTTGTCAAAAAATGTGCTGCGAAGGACCATTCGGTGCAGTTAGTTGGGATAGCCGATTCACTCACTGATCCGCTTTTTGGTAATTTGTATCTCCTTTTTACTTTGCCCTTCAGCATCCTTGAGATCCTATAAATTTGGGCAGTATGGCACTGCATTGTGAAACTATTCGACAACTCACCGACTGCTCTCTTTTTTATTGCCGACTTTATTTTCTCCTTTAGGGCTTGGCACATTGGAACATTAGGAGAGACCAAGGTCATTCGACGACTTGGCCCATGGTTTAGGTGATCCTCATGCATTCTTTTCTTTGTTCTTTTAGCTGTCTTGTTCCTTTTTGCTCAATAATGTCCATGCTTTGTCCCTAAGTTCAAATACCTGAAATTCAAGAATTTATATCAGTTATTGAGATAAAATATGCATTGGAGGACACTAAATCTATTAAAATTAAGCCCTAAATGAGTCCAAATCGTGCACTCATCAACACCCCTAACTTAAACTTTTGCTTGTCCTCAAGTAAAACTCAAGTTCAGCAGTTCAAAAAGGATCTCTCAAATAGTGTTACACAAGACTCAATCATGGATGCACACAAAAAGACTCAACTAACTCATACAAGGATCAAATGTGCACTCAAAGTTTCAAATTGTGACTCACCATTATCAATGAATCTCAAGCTCACAATACTTGCTTCAAATGCAAGTTCAAGATCAACAAAGGAAATCAAATGCCCTCACACAAAGAATGATTCCATATTCACATACAATGGTTCAACAATTTAAAGTTTTGAAATCAAATGCAATGCTCATACTCTCAAAGATGAACACAATGTACTGATTTCACCCATAGGCTTGCTCATATTTTCCAACCAACATTTGTTTCAGCTCACTCAAGATCAAAAAGGTGTTTTCATGGCTTGTAACGGGGCTGAGTGCAAAGGTATGGTCATTTAGGCTCAATGGCTATAGTCCTTATGAGATGTGGTATGAACAACACTTCCTTTCCTTTTCTTCATCATTCTTTATTTGTGCTCACAAGTCATCCCATTATTCACTATCCATGGATTGTTGGAAACCCCATTTCTTTTTGTTTCTTCACAACTTTATTCCACAACTTTTTCATTCATTTTCTTTTTCATTCTTTTCTTCTTTTTCTCTCTCTTTTTTTTTGTATGGAAGGGTTCCAGTTTTCTCAAAACATGGGTAAAAGGGGACTTCCTTGCACTCCTTGATTTACCTTCTCATTTCACCACACCCCCAACTTAGGCTTTTGGCCTAAGTTGGCTATTCAAACTAACCACTACTTCATAAGGATTATGGGTAATGGATAAAGAAAGGTTATGTTTTCATCAAGTTTCTTCCAAGAAAAAGGTTAAGGCTCAAAGGGTGCTCAAAAGAAGTTTACACACTCGAAAGTTAGGCCACAAAAGAGGTACAATTTCAAATTGTTTCACACTCCTTAAAGTTGCCTAAGATCATATCAAGTGATTGCATCACTTAGTCAACCAGATCAACGGGGCAAATTCTAGGTGTCATCATACACAGTTCACGATAAGCTCATCACACAAGGCATTGACACCCAAGTCAAACAAGGCTCCACACTTTTGCTAGTGTGCAATGTTCATCACAAGAGACTCAATTCAATACTTGGCTAGTCATAACGAGATGCAAAGAGTTTTAATATTGGCTATGCAACATCATTTGGCCTCATCGTAGTGCACATTCATTTTTGTTCGATTATGAGCACTATTCAAGTCATCGGTATTGATCAAAATCGATACTCAAATTTGCACAAGAATAGCCATATTTAATACAAACAATAGGTGGCCAAAATTTTTTAGAAGGGTCAAAAATAATTTATAATTAAAAACATGGAGCCACAAGCTGAAACGTTCCACAAAAAGCAGTGTACAACACAATTTTAGCTCAAAAACCTAAATGTATAACCAAAACATCAATATTCACAAAAAGTCGCACACAAAGGTGGGCCTCACCCCACCACAAATAACATTATTTATCCTCAAATGCAAACAAAGAATATCCAAAGGTGAAATAAAGTAAGACAGAGAGGGAGGTAAAGAGGGTATCCTGTCTACGCAGTCTCTCCATCTATTTAGGCATCAGTCTAGTCTTGGGCCTCAGTATCCGAAGTCACCTCAGAAGAAACAATAACTGCACTATGAGCAACCAAGGGAGTATCTACTAAGGAAGCCTGCACATACGCATCTACCATTGCCTCTTCAATCTCATTAAGGCCCTCATATGAAGCTTCCTCAGCCACCTCGAGCATCTCCTCATCAGTCACTACCTACGACTCAAGGTCAGCTGTCTACTTAACTCTACCCTGATCTCTGGTGGTATCTCTGGCACATCAGGGATCACCACTGTCTAGAAGATCATGGACATATCAGGGGAATTCAGCTGATCCACATCGCTACGCAACACAGCTATAGCGGCCTTTAAGGCCGTCACCTTCTCGGTTGCCCTTTGGCCATGCTCGCACACCGCTATCCTAGCCACAAGGGCATCAATGGTAGAACTCAATGGTGATACGGCATTAACCAGGGCACTCTAAATCGTGCCTGGAATAGAGGCCTTGAGTTTGGCAGCTCAACGATCAGTATAATAGGAAAGTTGCCCCATTTGAAGTAGTAAAGGCTGAGTGAGCGGGGTCTGGGAGATAGGAGCAGCAGTAGGTCTCAGAGAAGTGCTGTAGCGGAAGAACCTGGAGTATCAGAACGGACAGTGATAGGGGTACCTGAAGGCCCAAGGGCCGGAGTAGGCAGTGATGCCTCTGTAGGTAGTGAATCTGTATCCACAACCGGGGATGAATCTATCGGGGCTACCTTATTCTTTTTCTCAGCCTTGTCCTTTAAATATTCAGCCTCAATTCTCTAGATGTCAGTGGAGGATATGGGAATCACTTCCACATCCTTCTTTGCATTTCTCAGAACTTGAGCCTGTATGTATAGCTCGGTGATCAACACTGCGAATGGAAGAAAGGTTTGGCACTGCTTGGCCCTCATGACCAACTTCTATGTTATAATGATCCTCAGATTTAGTCTCATCCTATCAATGATGCAGCCTAAGCAGGCTACATTGGCCAAGCGAATAATAGACTCATTTTGGGAGGGCATGATCGTGCTGCTGATGAAACCAAACCAATACCTCACTACTACATTCAAGTCTTTCTTTTCTACTGGAGCTCCTGCCTCCAACTACTTCAGAGTGCCATTAGATATCAAAGGGGTTAGTAACTTCTTCATGTTGTTCAATGTCTTTTTCCTGATCACATATAGGCAGTCATCTTCCAGTTTCGTAGTGCACTCTAGGACAACATTAATGGGAGGAAAATTGCATTACACCCTCTTCTCCCAAACAACTACGTAGTCAATCGGTTTAAATACTGTTGCCTGCTTCTTCCTCTGTGGTATCAAGGTCCCATACGAGGCATAGAACTCCCGAACCCAATTTTGAATATACAAGCCACTGGGCTTGGTGAAGATCTGGAATTTATGAGCCTTTAGACAGCTCATAATCTCTGGGTACCTGTCAATGACCCCATACGTGGAAAAATGCTTATCCTCAATAATTTTCCTCAGCCCCTCAGTCTTTAATCTGTTCATCAACTTGGGAGGAGGAACCTGTACAGGAGGTGCTAGGACTAAAGCCTGCTCTGGAATAGGAGGAGAAGAAATGGTGGGTGGAGGTGTCCTGATCCTAGATTGATCATGCATTCTCTTTTAATGTAGCTCTGCCCTCTGTGCTACTACCAACTCATCATCATTAGAAGCTATAGTTTGAGGCTTTTGATGCTCACCCTCACTCTCAGAAGGGGTAAGGTAAGTGTCGTAGATGCCGTCATTGTCAGAGCTTGACTCCGGTGATGCAGGTGTTTTGCCTTTCCCACCAGTTGTGGGAAGTTTAGTGGCCTTGCCCCTGGATGCAGCTGCATCCTCATTGAGTGCAATCCCTTTTACTTTCCTTCGGGGTGTCATGTTTCTTCTTGCAACTTTAGATCTATCCATATCTGCAAAACATTGGGAAAAAGTTAGAACCAATTCAGTTAAATTCACAGAAAAATAGTTACAGAAAGACTCGTCGAGTCGCTTTGGCGAGATAGATCAGGCTAGCCAAAAGGATTGGCTTTAAAGCTATGGCAAGTTGGTGATGGGAAAGGTCTTTCGGTGAATCACCGACAGATTTTGGCGAGCAAGGGTGAACCCGCCAAAAGGTACAATGCAAAAAGAGTACAGGGGTGCAGAGAAAAGGCGATCAAGAAGTCTTTGGGCGAGACGCCGAGTGCATTTGGTGACCTTAGGCTTCTCGCTGAAAGTTACAGAGCCCAACAACACATTTAGCAAGAAATTAACGGCCAGATAGGAAAGTTCAGCGAACCACCGAATGGTTCAGTGAGCTCGACGCACCTCGCCAAATGACCCAACGTGCCTACTTTGAAACCCAACTTCTCAAATTCAACCTCGCAACCCCTAAAAATGAAATCAAAGCCTGCACAACTCAAATTAAAACTAGAGCGATAGCACCCATTACCTCGGATACTCAAACTTCTCCTGATTTTGCCAAATTTGACCAATTGACAACTTTTGCCTTTAAGAATGACGTCATTCGTTCTATCATTAGGAAAATTACATCGTTTGGCACAAATACGGGCTAATCAGACTTTACCCAACCAAACTAAACAACATGCAAGCACAACCCCTTAAAATTTAAATCATTTCATCATACAAAAATGCAAGATTTCAACATTCAAAATATTACGGGCAAGATTAACAACTTAAAATAGGCATTTAATCATTCTAATCCTATCAGAGAGGCCCAACAACGACAATAGGATAATATCATTGCAAATGAGTACAAATTCGATAAAAATAAACTCGAGGTTTGAAAAACCAACCTTTTATGGCGATCAAACAAGATTGAAATGCTAGGCGGCAAAGTAATCCAAATCCGATCACCAATCAATAACTCAATGCAGTAATAAAGCAAGAAATATAGAAAATACAAAATGGGTGTGAGTTTGTGAAGAATAGAAAGTGAGGGAAAGTGGAAGAATTTGAAACTTTTGAACCTTTGGCCTTAAAACCATCCAGTTCTCACCCAGTCTACGACGTTAGTCGTGGCTACTGATCCACTGGCGAGTCACCAAGAGGATACTTACCTCACCAAGTTTTATAGGACGCCCAAATAAACTAGGGGTCCAAACGGTGGACTAGATAGAGTTCGCCGACCTAGTCGATGATTCGCCAATAATATCCTGGCCTAGCCAAGTTTTACAGACTTTAGTGTAAAACTTTCTTGAGTCAAACGGCGTTCTGGGTCAGGGTTGCCAACCTTTTAGGCGATGCGCCGACTGGAGATTTTGCTCACCAACCTGCACTTTTCAACAACTTTCCTACTTCAACCTACACAAACAACACATCATTATTTCTTAAAGAAAAAATAGAGCAATAAGGGGTCTTGGGTTGCCTCCCAAGTAGTGCCTTAGTTAATGTCGTGGCACGATGCAAGTTAAATCTCAAACTTCATTTTTGGGGTCGGCCATAGTATCACTAGGCGACCCATCTTTATGTTGTAGGTAGAGACATGACAACACTTGATTTATCAGGGAGACTTGTAGCTGAATGATCATGGAATGAGAGGTTGTCGTCTGATTAAGCATTAAAACATTCTCTTTTATCTCATTCAACACTCTATCTTGTTCTTAGATTTTGGGTAGAATAAGTGAGACGACCTCTTCATTTTGTCCACCCTCTTGCTGCTTCATCTTTTGACACTCGCGAGGGGAAAGGTACTTGTCCTTCCTTTTGGACCTTTCTTCCAACTCCATGACCTTCTTGGATAGAACATCTAGTTGAGTGAACAATGCGGCCCATCCTTGGTCTTTCTCTGTTTCCTTATTGGCGTTAATCATGCTATTAAGGAGTTGGGCTACGACTTCATAGGGTTGTTTTATTAAACAACCTGCAAAAACATGATCATCATCACTTCTATTTTCGGGACCAAGACCTCTATAAAAGCATTCTAGTAGCAATCTATATGGCATTCCATGAGATGGGCATTGCTGCAGTAAAGCCTTAAAACTCGACCACATCTCATGGATAGTCTCATCCCCCAACTGCTTGAACGTTAGGAGGTTATCCCTAAGATTCAAAAATCACAAAAGTGGGTGGTCCATTTGGTCACCATTCGCACTCATATTTCCTGTTTCAACACAAACAAGCAAACAAAACTAAAAATTAAGTAAGTTTCACTATAACTAACAAGAAAAAAAATTCAACTTAACTAAACATTCTCAAGTAACACCACTCCCCGGCAGTGGCGCCATTCTGATTTCACGTATCAAGACACTACTTCCAGTTCAAGTGCCAATGATTGTGAGTAATAATATAACCCAACTAGTGAGTTGGGGTTGAGTCCCAAGGGAGTGGTTTCGTACTCAAGAATCAATAGAAAAGCATAAATATGCTCAAGTTGATCATAGCTAAAAATATTTACGAATAAAAGCATAATTCAAGTTTTGGGTGACACAAGTGTCAAATATCAAAAGGCTTAGTTCTCATTTGTAAAGTTTAAAAACTGAATAATAATATGATTCCCTACAAAATATGATACTAAGCTAAAAATATAAACAAGTATTTATAGTTGTCAAAAAATGTGTTGCGAAAGACTATTCGATGCAGTTAGTTGGGATAGCCGATCCAGTCTGTGATCCGCCTTTTGGTAATTTGTATTGCCTTTTTGCTTTTGCCTTCAGCATCCTTGAGGTCCTATAACTTTGGGCGATATGGCACTGTATCGCGAAACTATTCGGCGACTCACCGACTACTTCTTTTTATTGCCGACTTGATATTCTCTTTTAGGGCTTGGCACATTGGAACATTAGGCGAGACCAAGAGTTTATATCAGTTATTGAGACAAAATATGCATTGGAGGACACTAAATCTATTAAAATTAAGCCCTAAATGAGTCCAAATCGTGGACTCATCAAGTAGCTGTGCGATATTAGATTGGATTCATCAGCAGCTCTATTATGCCATCCCAGAAGGCATAATACATATATTGGATCCTAAACTTGGCTTCAAATTTTAACTTTGACCTCCAACTTTCATAGTGTACAAACAAATACATTAATTATCCAACTTTTAAATAGATAAACACGCGATTTTTGCAGCCTTAGAGCGTGAAATGTAAATGCTCCAACGTGTACTAGTGAGCCATTCAATGGCTGCCAACTAGTTAAATATTTTACACATCAATTTTAGAACTAAAAAAATCAAAATTAATTATATTTTATATACAGGAATCAAAATTAATTCCTCCTAATGGTTTTTAAAGCTTGGAGCTCATTGTTTGACGAAGTTTAGAGGTTTGTTGATGGCTGGCTTCTTGGTTTAGGTGCTTGTGGTTGTTGGGTCTCTTTTCATGGGATTTGCAGGGGTCATTTGGTTGCTAGTTTGTGTTTGGTTCGAGCTTCTAGTTGCAGCAGTGTTGTTTCGTGATAATTCTCGTCGGAGATGGCAAATATGATGGGTTTAGGGTTGGGTATTTGGTGTGTTTAGCAAGCTTGAAGCTCGTTCTCTTCATGGGTTGTGCTCCGGTGTAGAGGAAGAAGGAGAATGGATGGGTTGGAGGTGTTTGGAGTTGGGACCTGCTAGTTGTTTGAGGTTGAAGTCGGCTCGCTAGTGGTGGTGTGAGTGGACAGAAGAAGAAGTAAATGAATGGAGGTGTTTGGGTGGTTTCAAGTGGTGTTTGCAGGCTGAAAAAAGGAGGAGTAATGGACGTGTTTGCTCACTTTTTTGGGGGTCATTTGGTGGTGGCGTTTTTCCTGAAAAAGAAGAAAATGAATGGGGTTTTGGGTTGCCGGAGATTGGCCGGAATTCGGGGTGGTAGAGTTGTCATTTCAGCATTTTTTTACCGTTGTGGGCCTAAAAAATTACTCCTAACTCGCGCGAAATACGTGCACATCACGCATTTTACGAGGTAGGACTCGCGTGTTTATTTATTAAAAGGTTAAATAGTTAAAGTGCCTGTTTGGGCACTATGAAAGTTGGAGGTCAAAGTTAAAATTTGAAGCCAAGTTTAAGGTCTAATATATGTATTATGCCATCACAGAATGACTCTATTCTATGCCATCCTAAGGCGGCCTGCCTCGGATCGATTATGTCTAAGAATAGCATTGACATAGGCCATATCATAGAGTAGGAGATGGCCATAAGGGCAAAGCGAAGACATACATTCCTTTCTTTCCCATTACTGATTATAGAGTTGTGCCGGTGTGCTGGAGTTTCTCGGGATGCATTGAGAGATATTGAGGTGACTGCTTCATCCTCTACTGATATACGGCGTATAGAGGCCAAGTACACTCGAGAGAAGGCCGATAGGAGGAGGGCAGCTCTGGTGGATATATCTCTAGAGATGGACATTTACCCTATACCTGTAGAGGCATCTTTGCCTACTCTGGCCTCTGGGCCTTCAGGTATATCTACTCCCACTTCTTCCTCCAAGGCTCATGGTACTTCTACCTCCTCCTAACCTGCAAGGATTACTCAGGCTATGATTCTAAAGATGGGGTACTTGGCCTATTCGGCTGATGTGAGGGCTACTGGGCTAGAGGCATCAGTCCCGTGGATGATTGAGAGTGCCATCCTTGCTTTACTGGCCCCTTTTCGGACTTCTATTGATGATTTAACTGTGAGGGTCTCGACTTGTGAGCGTCGACAATGGGAGTCTTCTGAGGTGACGATTTTGAAAGCTGAGGTTGCAAATTTGAGGAAGGATGTAGACAATCTCAAGTCTACAGGCTTCACCTCACTATTGGAGGCAACTAATAGATGGATGCCCCGACATCTTATGAGATTCCTCCAGCCACTACCAGAGTCATACATCGGGATGATGTGGCAGTTGATGAGTCAGAGGTAGAGAACGATGAGGAGCAGATAGATGTGCGGGATGTTGAGGGTTATGATGATCTAGTTAAATTTGAGGTTGCGATGTTTGAGACTGCTCACCAGACTTCTTTGAGAGATACTACCATGGGTGGGTACAATGGAGCTGGTACTTCTGAAGTGACTCCAGGCACTGATGCCCAAGTTTAGAGTGCTGCACCGGGCACTGATGCCCTGACTGATGGAACGATTGTGTAGACAGGATCCCTCTTTACCTCTCTCTCTGTCTTCTTTTATTGATTTTTAGATGTTTTTGTTGCATTTGAGGACAAATTGCTTTTTGTTTGTGGTGGAGTGAGGCATTTCCATACCTACCTCTTGTATTAATGATATTTTCGTTATATATATATTGTGTTTTGACACTGTTTTTGTGGATGTTTGAGTTGTGGCTCTTTATTTTGAATGTAAATGATTTTTGGACCTTTCCAAAAAATTTTATGGCACCTTTTGACCGCGTTTGAATGTGGTTGTTCTTTTTCAACTTTGACTATTGGTCGTGATCAATATCGATGACTTAAACAGTGCTCTCAATCGAACAAACATAAATGTGTGGTTATGATGAGACCAAATGAAGTTGCGTAAGCAATATGTGTACTCTTTGCATCTCGTTGTGACTAGCCGATTATCTAATTGAGTCTCTTGTGATGAACATTGCACACTAGAAAAGGTGTGGAGTCTTGTTTGACATTGGTGTCAATGCCTTGTGTGATGAGCTTACCGTGAACCATGTGTGATGAAACCTAGAACTTACCCTGTTGATCCGGTTGACCAAGTGATGTGAACTTTTGAAATGATCTTAGGCAACAATTTGACATTATACCTTTTGTGGCCTACCTTGTGCGTGTGTGATCTTTGCTTGAACACCCTTTAAGCCTTATCCTTTTCTTGAAAGAAACTTGATGAAATTGTGACCTTTCTTTATTCCTTCACCTGTAATCCTCATGAGATGTGGTTTGTTTGAATAGCCAACTTAGGCCAAAAGCCTAAGTTGGTGGTGTGGTGAAAACAGAAGGCAAATCAAGAAATGTGAAGGAATTCCCCTCTACCCATGGTTTTGAAAAAGATTGAACCCTTCCATACAAAAAAAAAGTAGAAAGGAAAAGAAAAATGAAAAAGAAAAAGAATGAAAAAGTTTTGAAATAAAGTTTCAAAAGAAATGGGTTGTCCAAAGTTTCATGGAAAATGAATAATGGGGTGAATTTTGAGCATGAATGAGAATGAAGAAGAAAATGAAAGCAGTGTTGTTCACACCACATTTCATGGGGATAGCAGCCACTGAGCCTAAATGACCATACCTTTACACTCAGCCCCTGTTACAAGCCTTAGAAAGACCTTTTTGATCTTGAGTGAGTTGAAACGAAGGTTGATTGGAAAATAAGGGCAAGCCTATGGGGTGAAATCATGCATTTGTTCATCATTGTGAGTGTGATAGTTGTTGTGATTTTGGAGCTATAAAATGTTAAACCATTGTGTGCTAATGTGGAATCATCTTTGTATGAGGGCATTTGAATACCTTTGTTGAGCTTGAACTTGTATTTGAAGCAAATATTGTGAACTTGAGAATCTTTGATAATAGTGAGTCGTAACTTGAATCTTTGAGTGCACAATTGATCCTTGCATGAGTAAATTGAATCTTGTTGTGTGCATTCCTGATTGAGTCGTGTGTAACACTATTAGAGGCATCTTTTTGAATTGTTGAACTTGAGGACAAACAAAAGTTTAAGTTGGGGGTGTTGATGAGTCCAAGATTTGGACTCATTTAGGGCTTTATTAGGATAGATTTAATGTCCTCAAATACTTATTTTGAGCCAATAACTGATGTAAAAGCCTTAATTTCCAGGTATTTGGATTGAGGAACGAAGCATGGACACTAACTTACAAAAAGGAACGAAGCAAGCTAAAAGAAGGAAAAAAAGAGAGCTTGGTGATCGCCAAGTCCATATGGCGAGTCGCTAAATAGCCATTACCTCTCCTAAAGTTCCAGTGTGCCAAGTCCTAAAGGAGAAAATCAAGTTGGCGAGAGAAAGGAGTAGTCGGCGGATCGCCGAGTAGTTCTGCGATGCAGTGCCAGATCGCCCAAAGTTGCAGACCTTGAGGATGCTGAAGGCCAAAGCAAGAAGGCGATGAAATGGGTCAAAAGGCGGATCATCGAGCTAATCGGCGAGCCCGACTTACTTCTCTGAATGGTCCTTCGCAACATATTTTTGGTGACTATAAATACGCTTTTGAACATTAAGTTTAGTATCTTTGAATATCTTTTTCTCAGTTTTTATCATTATTAAGTGTCTTATTTTTGATATATGAGTTTGGAGACATTTTTCGTTAGCTTTGAAGAATTGAAGTATTCCATTTCTAAGAAATTGGAAGTGGGTCTTTTAGATTCTTCAATTTTGACCTTTGTAAAGATGAAATTAATCTTACTTAGTTGATGGAAACACAATCTGGTAATGATTTTTATTTTTTTATGATATCTAGCTAAAACCTTAATTCTTGGGGTGTGATTATGTGATTATGGGCTGATTTAGCTTGTGGGTATTGCTAATTGTTAGTTTAAATGTTGTTTAGAAGTGATTTCAATCAATAATAGTGGTTCAATTTAAAGAATTGTAGTTGCAAATGTTGTTCTACCTTCATTTTTTTTGCTTGCTCGAGAGAGAGGTTTTAAAACCAAGATTACTGAATTGATGGTCTGTGTATTGGGTTGTCATGGATTCTGCTCGAGATAGTGAATCCTAAACCCTTTTCCACACATTCAGCTCGAAAGAGTGAATGGACTAAAGCGTAGGATGTTCTATTTGCATGCTTGTTGGTGTTCGAGAGAAACCAACTTAATTTGGGGTCAATTGTTCGAGAGAAAGTTTATCCCCTCTAAACTCTAGATTATTCACTGATTTACAGTTATTTACTAATAGTTGCAATTACCCTTTTGTCTACCTTAGCCTATAAACCAATCACATCCCAAGAACCCGTCTCATTATTGTCGTTCTCGTGTTATTTGCTATTGTTGTAGCTGATAGTTAAAACCAAAACCCCCTTATTTGACATTCATGTCACCCCCTGATTTACATTATGTTTTTATTCATAAATATCCATTCCTATGATTGACTGGAGCATATTCGTAATTTCCTATTGAAGTTTAAACACGTACCACTCCCTGTGGGATTCGACCCCAACTTATTTAGTTGAGTTATATACTGACTAATGATCGTTGACTCTTAGAACTGGATTAAGTGTCTTTTATAGTGTTATTCGATCAAATATAGGGGTTTGCTTAAGTTATTTACATTAAAATTGCGCATAAGTGTACATTTTGAGCTTATGGGGTCAGTTAGGTTGTAGATAACTTCTTTACTTTACAACTTCGACCAATCTAGACTTGTGAGCTTGTAGTTATACTTTCCTTTATGTCTTCGTTTACCTGATCTGTCGTCTTTGTTTACTTCTTTTCTCTTGATATTATAATTACTTTCCAAGCTCAGTCATGCCTTCTAAATTCCTATTGTTTGATACTTATACTATACTCTGCATTTGTTTTTTTTATGCAACCCGAGTGCAAGTTGACCACAGAGATTCAAGCCTTTGTGAAGATCTTTTTAGATTGAGGAATAGATTATGGCAACCTAGTTTGACTAATCTCCATCTATAAATAGTTTTGACTAGTATTGTGTATTTGAGACAAGTATGTACATTTTGGTCTACTTTTGGAACTTATACTCTTTGATGAGTCAGAGATTTCAAACTCATTTCAGGCTTCTTGTTCACCAAATTATGTCGTGAATGCTTGCTTAGGACTATTTCTGATGAAAATCTATTTGAATTTAAGCTATAAGAGATTAAGGACAAAAAGAGGACAAATGAAAGCAAAATAAGTCAAATGCATAAAAAAAAATGCTTAAAAGAGTGAGGCTGCCTATTGTGTAAGTCACTCGGTGTATTACCGAAGTACATTCTAGCTCACCTAAAAGATAAGAGAAATTTGTAAGAAACTCATATCAGCTTAGCAATGAAAAGGCTATTCAACTCATCATTGAATCCACTCAACGAGCTCAAATGAGCTCTTCAGAAGACACAGAATCTTGCAAGCCAAGACGAATTCTAAGAATCCAAATCGGTGATGTAAAATAGCATTCATCGTCGAACACGATCTTACCTATAAAAATGGTCCCAAAGAGCATTTTTGAGAAGATTTTTGGGAATGTATTAATCGATTATTTTTTGGAAAGAGAAAAGCCTTTTGCACTTCTGAATATTTCTATATTGTAGAAGCTTCTGATTTTAGGGAGATTACCTTGTACTTGATATTTATGGGATTGAAGGAATTTTCAAATTACATTCTCATTCTCTTTTCAACTAATTAGCGACTACAAATAATTGTTTTGGTAACTTACTTTTACTTTTTAACACGATTGGTTAAAACCCCAAAGTCTTAGGGCTGTGCACCTGCATTGGATGCTTAATTAACATATGGATTTTTTCAATTGTTGAATCTAATGTTGGTTTGATATGGGTTCAACTATCTTTTCAATATTTTCTTACAATTTGAGGTTGAAAACTCTTATTTAGCTTAGATCTCTACTTTTTCTTGTGAAAGACCTCTAGAGTTAAAGAGATAGTTGACGATTATGTGATTTACTTCATTTAATAGCCATAGCTAGAGGAAGTTTTGCTAAATAAAGTTTTTGGATTGCTTTCTATAATTGCACGTGCTAAGGTTTGATAAAACCCACATGAGATATGATAACTGATTGATTAATAGTTGTCATTAAAGTGAATCTACCCTATCCATAGACAACCAATTGATTGAAGCAATTGCATTTACCCATTTGTGAAATTACCATTCACATACACACTCTACTAAGATTTCTCTATTATTGTGAAAACTGTGTGTCTTAATCTTGCTTCCGATAGTTGTTAATATCTTGTTTACCAGAATTTGAATTGTTAATCAAAATTTCCCCCATTTAATTACATACATAATTTAAATTCAGTTAAATAATTCTAGTTTATAAAAGCACATTGTTCAGTGAATTCATTATTACCATTCCCTATGTGATTGACCCCAACTCTTTGTTGGGTTAGATATTTTGAACAATCATCTATACATTGATTTCTAAGGTGTATAGTGTAATGTTATAAAAAAAATGGCACCGCTACTAGTGAATGGTGCTTAGATATTCCCATATTGAAGTGTCTTACTGAACTAGTCTTTTATCGTGGGTACTATCACTTTATTTACTCTTTTTTTGAACTTGTAGGTAATAATATGAGTTCTCAAGGAAGTGATACTGCTAGAAATGAAGGGAACATGGATGATGATATGAAATTTAGAGACACATTCCATGTTGGCGCCATTCGATTGCCACCAACTATGGGAAATGTCGTCTTTCATATCACTCGTACCATGATTCATTTGCTTTAAATGAAGGTACGTTTTGGAGGATTGGCTCATCAGTGCCCACATGATCACATAAAAAATTTCAAGGATGTGTGTGATCCTTTAACATTCAACAACATAATCCAAGAGTCAATTTTTTTAGGGTATTTCCTTTATCCTTATCGAGAGAAGCTACTCTTTGGTTGGGAGAAGTACCAGAAGAATCTATTACTTCTGGCATCCTTGAGAAATTCTTCCCATTATCAATGATGGTTCAATATCGAGATGAGTTTAAAAATTATCCCACATTGAAGGAAAACTAATTCGTGGGACATACTTCTCTTTTAGAAGAAGCTTCTCTAGCGTTCCACTCATGGACTTCCCAACAAGGTTCTTTTGCAAGTATTTTATATTAGATCAGTTGATCAAATTAACAAGTCCATAGCTGATGATACAAGGTTCTTTTGCTAGAGGAGTAATGATACATAAACCTTTCTCGTTTGCCTCTATTTTGCAAGATAGAATTGCAAAAACCAACCATGCATGACACACTAGATAGGATAAAGTTGTAATGAGTATTCCTTCTGTATTTCCCAAACAACAAATGTTGAAAGATTAAGAGAGGGATGAAAGTGTAGCCAACATGATGATGCATATGGATTTATTGACCAAACATGTGATGAGTAGTGGATCTAAAACTATGAATGCTCCTAGCTTGAGTGGTGGAAAGTGTAGTCAAGATGAGATATTTTAGGCCTTGTACAATGAAGAGGTGTAATTTTTATCGAACCAAGCAAGGGGTTCGCATCATACGTATCAAAGGAAAAATAGGACTCAAGGTTTGAAGAATGATAAAATGAGAGTGTGAGAGAGCATGAAATTGAACGGCTTGATCAAAATAGTTGAAGGGACCGTGAAAATGATAGAGAGCGTTATGTTCCTCCTCATGATAGACTAAAGCCCAAGGAGCCAAATGCCGATCCCGAGAGCTTTAGGATCAAATATATGCTTGCCTGTATTCTTCATAAAGTTGAAGGGTCCAATAAATTTCTCAAAGAGATGAAGACTGATTTATAAAATTAACTAAAATCATCACTTTCAATTCAATTTCTATCAAGCAACTCAAAGCTCAAATGGGGCAGATTTCAGCCCATTTAAATCGAAGGCTAAAAGGAGGACTCCCAATTGATATCGTAGTTAAACTTAAGAATGAGAATGTTCAGTGTATGAGAATTGTTACTAGGAGTGGAAAAATTGTATGGAGTCATATATAAGATGATGAAGTGATTGTAAATGGAGACAAAGCTAAAGTGACCAATGATGAAGATTTGGCAGTAGAGATGACTGATAATGACCTTAAGGTGAGTGTCAAGAGTGTGTTTATGTGAATCCCAGGAGTGATTATGGTTAAAAAATGGGGGATGTTGCTACTCAACTGAGTAGTGTGAAGTTGCTGCTGAGTAGTGTCAAGTTTCCAATTAATTTAACCCTTTATTTTCCTCAAAGGATGAAGAAGAAATATGGGGATGAAAAATTTAAGAAGTTCTTAGTAATGTTTAAGAGACTTTTAGTTAACATTCCTTTGGTTGATGCCACTCTACTAATTCCCAAATATTCAAAATTCATAAGGGATTTATTAACCAAAAATAGGAGCATAGATTTTGAAATAGTGGAGTTATCACACAATTGTAGCTCAATCATGTCTAGCAACATAGTTGTTATGAGAGACGATCCGATATCATTCACTATCCCTTGCACCATAGGAATGTACCAACTTGCCAGAGCATTATAAGACCAAAGAGCAAGCATAAACTTAATTCCATTTGAAATTTTAATAAACTTTTATTTGGTGTTCTAAAGCCAACCATAATGTGTCTCCTGATAACCGGTGGAGGTTCTTTATGAAATTTTGTTTAAGGTAGACAAGTTTATATTTGCCACCAACTTTGTCATTCTTGATTGAGAGATTGATGCAAAAATTCTTATCATCTTTGGTAGGACATTCTTTCCTACCGAAAGCGCTTTGGTAGATGTGGAGAGTGGTAAGTTGAAGTTTTGAGTGAATCATGAGAAGGTAAATTTTAATGTATTTAGTCTATGAATCAACCTAATGAATTACAAACTGTGTTAGTGATTGATGTTATTTATGAGGCCACTACAAATATTTGAGAGGTTACATGTATTGGTGAGTGTTTGGCGCCAATTTTATTAAATTATGATGGTGAGGAAATCCAATATTATGATAAAGTGGTGGCTGCTTTTGTTGGTTGGGGTATTTTCAATCCAATCCTAAAAAGATTCATATTGATTTGAAGAATCGGGAGAGTCCACCCACCAAACCATCTATTGATAAGCCTCCAAGGTTAGAATTGAAAGCTCTTCCTTCTCATCTCTGTTATGTATTCTCAAAGTGCAACAACACATTGTCGGTGATTGTTTCTACTGATTTATCAGAATGGAAAATTGAGGCACTAGATGTAGTATTGTAGAAGTTTATAACGGCTGTGGGGTGGACTATCGGTGATATTGTTGGGATTCAACCTAGTATATGTACTCACAAAATTCAGTTGGCTAGAGATTGTAAATCAAACATTGAGCACCAAAGGAGGTTGAATCCTCCTATGCAAGAAGTTGCGAAAAAGGAGATAATGAAATGGATTGATGGGGTTTTGTCTACCCTATTGTGGATAGAAAATGGGCTAACATTGTCTAATGTGTGCCTAAGAAAGGGGGAATTATAGTAGTCCAAATGAAAATAAACTCGTGTCAATGAGACTAGTAATGGAATGGCAAGTTTGCATAGATTACCAGAAATTATATGCATGGACTGAAAAAGATCATTGCCCCATACCTTTCATGGATCAAATGCTAGATCAACCTGCAGGTAGAGGTTTATACTGTTTCCTTGATGGATACTCAGGATATAATCAAATCTCAATTTCCCCCTAAGGATCAAGAAAAGATGACCTTCACATGATCGTATGGCACCTTTACCTTCAAGAGGATTCCATTAGGTTTGTATAATGCTCCTGCCACTTTCGAAAACTGTATGATATCCATTTTCATGGAGATGGTGGATTATATGACGGAACTCTTCATGGATGAAGTATTGTAGTTTGTGAAACATATGAGGCTTGTCTTGAGCATTTGAGCAAGGTGTTGAAAAGGTTGATACGCCTAAATTACACCATCCTAAAGAAGTAAATGTGGTTGTTTTTCAAATAAACAACTTAACACATGTTAGGGTCAATCCCACGAGGAAGGAGGTCTAGACTTAGACTAATTCACTATTTATTGTACTTTTAGTCAGATAGTTTGCATAAAAAAAAGGGGAGGGGGGGTGGGTTGTTAAAACAGATGTTTGATTCAGTTAGACAACAAGTAACCAAGTAAAGATGATTGAATGTTTTGATAAGCCACCAAAAGATAGAATTAGGATGTGTTCCCCACAAGTCACTAACGTGGTAAAACTTATAGAAGTAACCCTCTTTAGTGTTTAACATGCAAAGTCGGTAAGTTATGTATCTTCTAAGGGTTTGATTGTCCAAATAGGGAATTTCACCATGAAACTTGGTCGAAACACATGTGTGTGATTTGCTAACCCTTACCCCTGACCCTAGATTGGCTTTCACAGAGATTGTTCCGACTATTAGATAATGGTTGTGGTTGCTAAATCTCCATTGTTTGATCTTTTTTTCCCATTTGTTACTTCCTTAGTCGGGCAAGTAGGAATAAGGTGGATTCTAAAGTTGGCAACCATTAAAAAGTAATTAAAACAAAGATAATAACAATACATGTATAAACGCTTATTCAAAGATTACTAATTATTAGGTCTACGTTGTTAATTCCTCTTGGTTCCCACAACCCTAGTTGTGGGATTTAGCTACTCATGCTTGAGTTATCACAATTACTAATAAGGTTGTTAAAATAAATCATCAACTTACAATTAGAGTAGATGAACTTTGGAATTTTAAATTAACGGACAGAAGATTGTATTTAAACTGAAACTTTAAGAATTAAATGGATAAAATGTTCACCAAAATAATTCTCAAAGCCAAAAACAAAATGTCCAATTGTCTAACAATAAAACTGGGAATTAAACAATTATTTATAGACATATAATCCTAATCATTGAAAAAGGAAATACATGAAAATCTTGGCTTGATAGTCACTTCCACGATTTGGTCCTACAATTCGTAGGAATTCCTACGGCTGGCCGAAACCCTCCGTAAAACAACATCATCATTTCTAACTTCTGGTATTTTCTACGGGTATGTTCTATGACCTGTAGAACTTTAGACGACCCATCTTGGCATATTGTAGTTCAAAAGGAATGTGGCTCAAATTCTTTGATCTTTTCTACGACTTGGACCTAAGGAACATAGAAATTCCTATGGCTCGTACTCTTATAGCTTCAAAACATATCATTGCGGTCTACGACTCATTTCTAGGACTCGTAAAAATGTCTATGTCTTGTAAGTGAAGTCATCAATCCTAAAAAAAGGGGTTGTTTTGACCTGTTTTATCTAGACTGGTCAAACACCTATTTTCCTGCAAAATACAAATAAAACACCATAAAATATAATAATAAATGCTTTAAATGCAAAGCTTCAAGTTTAAAGAAATATAGGTGTCGTACTTTCGTGGTACATCAACACCCTCAACATAAAATAATTGTTTGTCCTCAAGCGACACTACTAACGCAAAACGACATGATGCAAAAGTAAACCCAAAAATCAAGTAATCACATGACATATTTCCCGATAATTAATTCCCCATTTTAATTTTTTCAGCACAGTGTAGTGATTAGGTTCAACAACAAGACAACACATGTGGATCAATTCATAACATAAAATTACCAATAGATATATTAACATACACATATAACAATCCCCGTGATACAACCTTTTCGATAATTTAACTTCTGCACTTACAACAAAGAAATCCCATTTTTACACATATATTTATATTTAATTCAATTTGAGGGACATAGTATACGCTCACTCTCACAAGTGAATTCACTACAATACCGGCACAATACCATAGGCGTGCCCTTATTTTCCACACTTAGACTCTCAAACCATTAAATTAGGATCATTGTTGGACTTTTTTCGCTTGTACTGCAGGCTTAGGTCAGGTGTGCTACATTTATATTTAAGTGACTTTTCGGCCCTCCTTGGCATTCAATTGGCTATTTTTCTATTTTATAACGAATTTGGGTTTCTCCTCAATTTTCTTTCTCCTAATTTTTCATTGCATACGGGGTATGACTTTTGACTTGCTTTTCTTTTTTGTGTCAAACTTTTATGTTGCTTTTCATTTTTTACCTTTTATTTTCTTTAGTCTGCCACACCATCTTATTTTCTTCTCTTTTCTCAATACACAACTATTTTCATACCCCTTTCTTTTCTTGATTTACTCTATAGTAGCCCCTCTCAACTTAGAATTTTTGCCTGAGTTGAGGTGCATGATGTCCAAGGAGTGACCAGGGCCAAAACAAAGGTTAACATTTATCACGTGGAAGGTAAATCAGGTAAATTGAAAGAATGATCTATTATAGGCTCAACGATTTGGATTGAAGGGAGCATTTAAATTTTGTTGGCTGTTTTTAGGCTTAGTTGACTCATTTAAACAATGGACTATGATCCTTTTATAATTAACAGGTAAATCATTTTAGCAAGACTAACATGGAAAGTTATTGCATATCTTGTCCAAATAAGAAAATAATATCACACACATGGCACATCGTTTCACTATCAAATTAAAAGTGTATCTAGTTCGTGCTTTGGTTTAAGTCATGTTATCCTATTGATTCCTATAATGACATGAAAAATCCTACCCAGATGACTTAGAAAGCATACAGATATAACACAAACACAAAAAATTGGAGGGATATCAATTTCATGCAATATTATCATACTTTTGTTTCTAGTCTACTTTTTTTACAATCAACATACCAAACATGCCGGTTCAAAAGAAATTAAATAGTCATTCGGGAAAGAGAATACAAGTAAGAAAGCCCAAGGCTAAACTTGAGTGTTTGGGCTATTCAGACTTCATCATTAACACTATTAACAGATTCACCCCACCCTATAGAAGAGAATGGTCAATGTCCCCAATTCACGAAAATAAAGATTCAAAGGTGAAGGAAAACTATGGTGCCTAAGTGCCGAAGAAGTAGATAGAGGCATATGGGTTCACTGGTGGGGACACCGGTTCAATAATGTGTGCCACCATAGTAGTCTAAGGATCACCGTCAGTAGTGCTCCCTGATCTTGATGCTTTGGCTACTTGCTGCCGGATTTTCTACTCTCAACTCCTCATCAACTCTAGACTGTCACTAAGCCACCTCAATTTCACATCGCTTTCTCTTTCTCACGCACTCTGCAACCCCCTCATCAATATCATAATCAGTATATATGAATGTCCTAGCTGCAAGAGGGAGGTCAACATCACCAAATAATACCATAAGAATCTCATCTCTACCCTTCGTAGGTTAATAGGGCAAGTACAAGAGATGCTATAATAGCCTCATTAGTTGGGAATTTAAACTCATTTATCGCTTATTATTCAATGAATTAGTGTCCTCAATACCTATTTTATGCTCATAACTGTTGTTAATGTGTTGATATGCAACAATGAAGGTGTAAGAACAAGGCAAGGACATTACGATGAGAAAAGGAGTGAAAAAGCTAGAAAAGCTGATGAGAAGAGAAGCTGGAGCTCGCAAAAGCCACTCGGTGACACATCGAGTGAGCCTCCAGCTCGTCAAAAGTTCCAATGAAGTAGCCTATGTACCAAGCCAAATTGGCGAGAAAAAGGATGATTCGGTGAGACGCCTAATAGATTGGTGATCACCATCCAACTTGCCTGATTTTCTAGAACAATTTTGTGCATTAGTCAAGCCAAAAAGAGAGAAGAACCACAGCTCGGCGGATCACCAAATTGATCGGCGAGCTCGACTAATCTCACCAATTAGACTCTGTGTTGAGTTTTTGGGAATGCATAGATTGATTTTTTGAGAGAAGAAAAGGAGTTCCTAGAGAGTGCATTCCCCGGTCTTTAATAGTTTTCACATTTTTACATTGTTGAACATTCTTGGAGAAGATTTGAATCTCGAATTTGAAGTTTTTAGGATTGTAGCATTAATTTTTGCATTGGGTATTATAGATTGTTAAAAATTTAGATGGATAATATTTTTGTAACGATTTGTTGCTTTTCACTATGTTTGGTTAAAACCTCTTACCTTAGGGGTGTGATCATGCAGTTGAATGCATAAATTAGCTAATGGGTATTATTAATTGTTGAATTTATTGTTGTTTTGAAATTGCTTCAAATTTTTGTTCATGTTTTAATTGATGAGCTGAAGTTACAAATCCGGTTCTAATTTAGCTCTCTATGCTTGCTTGAGAAAGAGGTATAGGGTAAAATGAATATTGATAGTTGTATTGATTTGTAGCTTGATAAAGTGGGTTAATAAGGAATTGGGTTTTTTGGTAATGTTAAACTTGTTGAGGTTCGAGAGAACTCACTCGAAATGTGATAGTTTATCGAGAGATGGCTATTATATTCAAAAGTTATCCTACCCATTGAGATTCAACAACTTGAAGCAATTAGTACTTACCCATTAAGTGAAATTAGCATTTGATTGATCACATTCCTAAGGTTCAATCTCAAATCATTCAAATCTCGTGATAATTATTGTTGTGAGAACTTGGATACTAGATCCCCCATTTGCTAGAGATAATTGAAACTTAGTGATTTATTTTATGTTGCGTACCTTTTACTTCTACAAAATATTAGAACATGTTCTCACTTAATAACTGACTTCTTAACCATACCACTTCCTGTAGGATCAACCCATACTCATAGTTGGGTTTATAGTTGTTAGCGATCGCCTACACTTTGAATCGGACGAACTGTAGTTGAGCATTATAAAAAATTGTGTCGTTGCCGGGGAGTGGTGTTTAGAATTCTGTTATTGAAGTGTTTTTGTGAATAAATTTTGTTGTAGTAAAATTTCTTATTTGTGTTTCTTTGGTAATTGCTCTAAACATGTAAAGAGATGTGTGTGAACAGGAGCAATGCAAGTCAACTTTGGATAATTATGACATCACAAACCTGCATGATGTCAATATGGATCAATTAGGAAGTGTTGGTGCTATTTGATTGCCTCAGACTATGGGCAATGCGGTGTTTCATGTAACTAGTACTATGTTGCAGTTGTTGCAAATGAAATGAATCTTCGGGGGACTTGCTCATGAGGACCCTCATGACCACATTCACAATTTCATGGATGTGCGTGGACCATTTTCCTTCAAGAACATCACTCAAAAGTTAGTCTGACTCTGGTTATTTCCCTTTTCTCTAATGGGGGAGGCAACAAAGTGGTTGAATGAACTAGCAATGAAGTCTATCACTTCGTGGGAGGAGCTCATGGAAGTGTTTTGTGAGAGATTTTTCTCTCCCTCAAAGATGGCTAAGTTGAGGGATAATATTCAGAACTTCAAGCAGATTGATGGTGAGCCCATCCATGAAATGTGGTTGAGGTTCCAAAAGTTGGTTCTCCATTGTCCAACTCATGGCTTGACGGACAATGTGCTCTAGCAATATTTTTATCGGAGTCTTGACATCGTCAACAAATGGTATTCTTATACCTAGCCTTTTTGGTTGTATATTGTTTTTGTTTTGTCTTTTAGATATATTGTTGTTTTATTATTTTTTGGTCTGACTTTTCTTTGCTGCTTAATGTGAAGAATGTTGGCTCTTTATTCATTGGTTTCTCTCTTGATTGCGTGATTGTGTGTGATTATTTTTCTCTTGTACAATTGAGTGTCAGTTATGATCAATATCGATGACTTGAATAGTACTCTTGATTAACGATATATTTATGCAAGTCCAAACAGGCAATTTGAGTTGCATAAGTCATGTGTGAACTTTTAGCATCTCATTGTGACTAGTCGGATTGTCGAAGTGAGTCTTGTGATGATTGTTGTATGCGAGCTTAACTTGTAATGGCATGATCGATAATTGTATTTAATGCCTTCTATTGTGAGGTTTACTTGAAATATATGCATGGTGATACCTAGAACTTGCCTCATTGGTCCAATTAACTAATTTTGGTGAATGAAAGAAATGATCTTAGGCATAAATATTTGAGAGTGAAACTAATTGCTATACCTTTGTGTGACCACCTTGTGAGTGTGTGAACCAAGCTTTGCACCATTTGAGCCTAACCTTTTCTATGGATGAAACATGAATGAGAATGGCCTTGTCATCCACACCTAAAGCCTTTGTGAATCATTGATTTGTTTGAATAGCCAACTTAGGCCAAAAGTGTCATGACCCAGGGGTACCCCCTAGATGTAACATGGTGTATACAACCCCGAGAGGTATCGTACAAGCCATTTAGCATATCATAACATAAAGTAATAGAAATGAGCAGGAATTAAAACTTTTCAATACAATCAAAGTCTTTCATGAAAGCAAATGGAAGTCATACAAGACAATGTCTCAAACCATCTAAACATAAGAAATAGAAGTCTTGGGACGCAGCCCATACAATAGTCTCAAAAGGAAAGGAAAGACATAAAAGAGATAGGGTGATCCAATCCTTGAATACAATGAGGACTCACCAAAGCTTCACTTCACAATCCTCTAGGAACCTAGCTACAATTGTGTTAATCGGGAGCGCCGGATCCTACATTTGATAAGAATGTAAGAAAGAGTATGTGTTAGTACAATCAAGTACTAAATATGATGGCTAGAATAAACAACATAAACATAAGCATTAGTCAACAAAAGACATAAGGAATAAGCATAATCAAGACATAATAATTTTCATAATGAAAGAGGAATACTCTCTTAAGTAACCTCACTTAAGCTTAGCCAAGATATAGGTCATCCACCTCTAGTCAAGCTTATATAATGGAAGGCATATCTAGCACCACTCTCCACAAGTCAATTTCATAACATAATCTTATTAGGCATACTTACTTTTGAAGACATGGGCATTCGCCTCAATGCCTAGTTCATAAATGCTAATGGGTATTCGCCTCTTGCCTTACTTTTAGATTTCGGGTACTTGCCTCCACAATCTCATCATATGATACAGGTACTTGCCTCCACATCATTTCATATGGAGAATGGGTACTCGCCTCCACATCATTTCATAAGGAGCATGGGTACTCACCTCCATGTTCATTCATTATAGCTAGAACATGGGGACTCACCACTTGTTCAATTCTAAAGAGTATGGGAAATCCCCTCATATCCTCACATGTGGAGGTCGAGGGCAATCACCTCTAGCCTCAACATTCATTAAGCATTTTAGTTTAGATTCATTTTAGGTGAAAAATCCTTTCAACCTAGAATCATTCATGTGAGTAAACCTTTCACATTCATTCAATCTTGCTTAGAAATTCAATATGGGAAGTATCTCTTCCAAATCATAACATCAATCAGTCAATAATTCATAGTTTAGGCTTTACTTTCAAAGCACTACATCTAATGATCATCATCTATGCTTTAATCTCAAGCAATTAACATCATATTCATCATATATGCTTCCATCTAAAGCACTTCTAGTCATAAATCATCAATTCTATAAGGAGATATCTAACCCATAGAGTTTCCCTCACATGGCATCAAACTCACAATATCAATTAAACCCTAAAGTCTTAGGATATGGATGAGTACATGTAATTTCATCCTAAATATATGCAATTCTATCAATTCAATCATAAACAATCATAATCCACTCAATTGGATCAACATTCATCATAACCCATAACAATGGAAGAAACCCTAACTAAATTGGGGAAATTCTTCTTCAAATTGTGTAATTCTAGGGTACTCCATGGGAGGAAGGATCCCATTGATGAAAAGTCATCATACCTTAGTCAAAATACACACAAAAGCTTGAAGATTTGAGGACTTGATCTTGACCTAGCTTCAATCTCTTTCTCGTTCTCCTTCTGCTCCTCCTCCTCCTCATCCTCCTCCTCCTCCTCCTTCTCGTCCTTCTCCTCCTCCTCTTCCTCCTCCTCCTCCTACTCCTCCTCCTCCTCCTCCTCCTCTTCCTCCTCCTCCTTCTCCTCCTCCTCCTTCTTTTTCTAGAAAGAGAATATTTGAGAGATGATATGGGTTTTCTTTTGTGATTTGAGAGAATGACCTAATTGGGGTATTTTTGGGGTTAAAAATACTTATATGGGTGGTCTAGGTCTAGGCAAAACGACACCACTTCGATTAAATTAAAACTGGAAAAGACCATTAAGTACCTAAAATAATTTCCCAAACATTAGCCATGAGCCCATAACCTATGGACCGTCGATGGACCAACAATCCGTCCTGGTCAATGGTGGATCATGGTCAGAGACTTTCAGCCAATCCACAACTACCCTATCCACGAATCGTGGACCCACCCACAGGGCGTGGTCCTGGCCGTGGACCACTACCTAAAGCAGTGCCTAGGGTGACCACCATTTGGGCTCACCCATGTGGCGTAGGTCCAACCACGGGGCGTGGTTTTGCCACATGGGTGACATCTAAAAGTCCTGAAATTTTGCTAAGCCTTCCTCTTTCGAGTACGGGGTGTTACATTATCTCCCACTTGGGATCATTCATCCTTGAATGAGATTCTAGGTATGTTTCTACATGAAAAGAATCAAGACTAGCAACCCATCATGCATGCAACACATTAAAATGCACACAACTAGGAGGAAACATCAACTCCGAGTCCAATCAACTCAATGCACCCTAAGGAGGTAGGAACTACTTCTAACAACCCAATATGCATGAAATTTTAACATTTCTAATGTTCAAGGAGTAACTATCACCTCAAACTCAAAACCATGCTCTACACAATCTCATGGAGCTCATATGCAATTCAATCTCAAAAAGCACAATTTCTACAAGGAAATCTCCACTCCCACTAAAACATGTTCAATATCTCATCTCATGAAGTCTCTAAGTGATTAGCATTTCAAAGACAGTTCATCGAATTCTAAGCATCAATGGTCGTTAATCAGTATAAAACCTAACTAAATGAGTTGGGGTCGAATCCCATAGGGAGTGGTACGTTTTCCAGATTCAATTTGGAAGTATGACCATGGTCAAATCAGTCATAGGAATAAAAAATATCGAATAAAGACATCAATCACATCAGGGAGTGACACGAATGTCAAATGGGGGGTTTTAGTTTTGATTATCAACTACAAACAATTGCAAACAATACGGAATAACAATAATGAGACAAGTTCTTGGGATGTGATTCAATTACGGGCTAATATAGGAAAATGGGTAATTGCAATTAATAGAGAATAGCTAAATATCAGTGAGTAAGATAGGCTATAGAGGAGGTAAACTTTTCCTCGAACAATTTACCCCGAATCAAGTCGATTTCTCTCGAACATCAACTAGCATGCAAAATAAGAACAACCAACACCTTAGTCCATTCACTCTCTTGAGCTGAATTTGTGGGATTGGGTTTAGGATTCACTCTCTCGAGATGAACCCAGGTCAACCCAATATCCACAGACAATCAATCAATAATTTTAGTTTTAAAACCTCTCTCTCTCTCAAGCCAAAAACACAAGTGTAGAACTGCATTTGCAATTACAGCTCTTAAATTAAACCATAATTAATGATTAAACTAACTTATAAATAGCTTTTAAACTAACAATCAGCAATACCCATAAACTAAATCATCCCATTATCACATAATCACACACCAAGAATTAGGGTTTTAGCTAGATATCATAAAAGGTAAAAACAGTTACCAAACTAATTATCCATCAACTGGGTAAGTGTATATTTGTCCTTATAATGCTCCAATTCAGAGAATCTCGAAGACCCACTTCCAATTTCTCAAAAGTGAAAAACTTCAATTCTTCAAAACTTAGGAAAATCTAGAGAAAACTTGTCTCAGTTCTAAAAATTATATGCTAAGATACTAATTGATGTTAGATGAAAGATAGATAGATTGATAGATGAATACTAAATAAATGTTCAAAAATGTATTTATAGTGTTCGAAAATGTGCCGTGAAGAGTCACTCGGCAAAGTAAGTCGGGCTCGCCGAACCATTCGGCGAGCCAACCTTTGGTCATTTCCATAGCCTTTCTGCCTTGGCATTAAGCTTTCTCAAGGTCTATAATTTGGGGTGATCCACAACTGCATCGTGGAACTACTCGGCGATCCGCTGATTCCTCCTTTCTATTGCCAACTTGATTTCTACCCTCAGAGCTTGGCACATGGAACTTTAGGCAGTCAAATATCCATTCGGCGTCTCACAAAGTGAACTTGGTGATCACCATGCTACCTTCCTTCTTCCTTTCAGCCTGTTTTGTTCCTTTTTGCAGACTAGTGTCCTTGCTTTGTTCCTTAATCCATATACTTGGAAATCAATGGTTTAAAATCAGTTATTGGCACAAAATAAGCATTTGAGGATACTAAATCTATATAAATAAAGCCCTAAATGAGTCCAAATCTCGGACTCATCAATACCCCCAACTTAAACTTTTGGTTGTTCTCAAGTAAAATTTATGTTCAGCAGTTCAACAAGGATGTCTCAAACAGTGCTGGACAAGACTCAATCATGAATGCACACAACAAGACTCAACTTACTCATGCAAGGATCAACTGTGCACTCAAAGATTCAAGTTGTGACTCACCATCATAAAAAATTTTCAAGTTCGCAAAACTTACTTCAAATGCAAGTTCAATCTCAACAAAGTTACTCAAATGCCCTTAGAACAAGACTGAGTCCATATTTACACACTATTTTTCAACAAATTATAGTTTCGAAATCAGGCACAAGTCTCACACTCACAAAGATGAACATATGCATGAATTCACCCATAGGTTTGCCCTTATTTTCCAATCAACATTCACTTCAGCTCACTCGAGATCAAAATAGTGTTTTCAAGGCTTGTAACGGGGCTGAGTGTAATGGTATGGTCATTTAGACTCAGTGGATGCTATCCTCATGAAATGTGGTATGAACATCACTTTCTTTCCTTTCCTTCAACATTTTCACTTGTGCTCAAAATTCACCCCGTTAGTCATTTCCAAAGGAATACCGGACACCTATTTCTTTTGCAACTTTCACAACTTTTATTTCATAACTTTTTCATTATTTTTCCTTTTTCATTCTTCTTTTTCTTTTTCTTCTTTCTCTCTTTTTTTTTTTTTTTATATGGAGGGGTTCCATCTTTTTCAAAACCATGGATCAAAGGGGACTTCTTCACACTTCTTGATTTACCTTCTCTTTTCACCACACCCCCAACTTAGGCTTTTGGCCTATGTTGGCTATTCAAACAAACCACACTTCATGAGGATTATGGGTGAATGGGTAAAGAGGGGTTACACATTTCATCAAGTCTCTTCCAAGAAAAGGATAAGGCTCAAAGGGGGTTCAAACAAAGTTCACACATATCACAAGGTTGGCCACAAAAGAGGTGTATTGTCAAATTCTTTCACTCTTCAAAATTGTTGCCTAAGATCAATTCAAGAGCTTGCATCACTTAGTCAACCGAACCAATAGGGAAAATTATAGGTTTCATTACACAAGGTTCACATTAACCTCATCACAAAAGGCATTGGCACCAATATCAAACAAGACACCACACTCTTACTAGTGTGCAATATTCATCACAAGAGAGTCATTTGATAACTGGCTAGTTATAACAAGATGCACATAGTTCACACATTATTTATGCAACTTCATTTGGCCTCACTGTAGCCATGTATTCATTTTTGCTTGATTAAGAGCACTATTCAAGTCATCAGTATTGATCATGACCGATACTCAAATTTGCACAAGAACAGCCACAATTACACATAAGAGGTGGCTATTTTTTTTGAAAGGGTAAAAACCATTTTCATTCAAAACAAGGAGTCATAAGCTCAAACATCCACAAAATAGAAATCAACAACACAATTTACAACACAATATATATACAGAAAGATAATCACAAGAGGTAGGTATGGAAATACCTTACCCCACCACAAACAAAAATGCAGTTGTCATCAAATGCAACAAAATACTAAAATGTATTAAAAATGACAGAGAGAGAGGTAATGAAAGGTCCTGTCTACGCAGTCTCTCTATCTTTGGGGCATCAATGCCTGGTGCAACAGTCTGATCTTGGGCATCAGTGCTCGGGGTAGCAGCAGTACTAGATCTACAAGAGCCAGCCATGGTAGTGTTTCTCAAGGATGTCTGCACATCTGCCTGCACCATGGCATCCTCAACCTATGTAAGGCCCTCATACGTCGCCTCTTCATCGACACCGAACTACTTCTTATCAGACTAAGCAGCAGCCACTCCCTCAGCTTGGACCTCATCTCCGGTGGTAGCCGGAGGCATATTTGTATTACCTGGCATGTCAGGAATCTCCAAAGTCCCAAAAATCATAGATATATCTATGGACTTCAACTAGTCTACGTCCTTCCTCAGCTCAACAATTACGGCCTTTAGGGCTGTCAACACATCAGTGGCCTCCTGGCGTTGCTCACACACTTATATCCTTATGACAAGGGTATCAATAGACATATTAAGAGATGTCCCAATAGCAGTAAGGGCCCTCTCTATCATCCCAGGAATTATGGCCTCAAGTTTAGAGGCATGCCTATCCGCAGAATAGGCTAGCTGCCCCATCTGTAGTAATGTAGCGTAGGTGAGTGGAGGTTGGGGACCAGCATTAACAGTAGAAGACCTAGGAGGCATGGGAGCTGTAGAAGGGCTAGGGGTCACAGAAGGAACAACACTATATATACCTGAAAGCCCAAGTGCTGGAATAGGCAACACTGCCTCTGCATGTAATGTATCAGTATCAATAGTCGGGGAGGTGTCCACCAGGGCTTTCTTCTTCTTTTTAGTCTCATCTTTTAGATACTCAGCCTCAATCTGCAGGATGTTGGTAGAAGAAGTGAGAATCACTTCCACATCCTTCTTCGCATCGAAGGGCACTCGGGCTCATTTGCGCAGCTCGGTGATCAGCACCGGAAAAGGTAGAGAGGTTTGGCACTTGCTAGCACTCATGGCCAACAATCATACCCAAGTTGAGACTACGTCCGTCAATAATGCAACCAAGACAAATTGCCTTTGTATGGTGGAGAATAGACTCATTCTGGGATGGCATGATAGTGTTATTGATAAAACCAAACCAGTACCTCGCTGGTACATTGAGGTCCTTCTTCTCTATTGGAGCTCCTGCTTCCAACCACGGAGGAGTGCCATCAGATATCATAGGGGCCAACCACTTTTTCAGAGTCTCCAATGACTTTGTCTTAATTATGTATTGATAGTCATTTGAGATGTTGCTGGTGCACTCCAAAACTGCGTTGATGTCATCACTGTCACATTTTACCATTTTGCCCCTAACAACCACATAATCAACTGGCTTGAATTTAGCAGCCTGCTTCTTCTCTTGTGGCATCAGGGTTCCGTAGGCAGTGTAGAATTCCCAAACCCAGTTACGAATGTAAGGGCCACAAAGTCTTGTGAAGATCTTAAACTTATGGTACTTCAAAGTGTGATATATTTCTGGATATCTGTATATTACTCCATCTGTAGACAATCTCTTCTCCTCAAAGATGGTCATCAATCCCTCAGTCCTCAATCTGTTCATAAACGGGGGATGAGGACCCTGTACAGGTGGGGTTGGGACCACAACCTGATCTAGAACAGGTGGAGGAGAAGTGGCCTGGGGAGTCCTAATCCTAAATAGATCATTTAACCTTTTGGAACGCAGCTCAGCTCTTTGGGCTGACAGTAACTCATCATTCTTAAGCTAAAAAATGGTAGCCTGAGAGTCTTGGTGATCACTCTCACTCTCAGAAGTGGTGAGGTGAGTGTCGTATAACCCCTTACTATTGGAGTTGAACTCCATTAATGCAAGAGATGGTGTCTTGCCTTTCCCATCGGTGGTAGGAAGCTTTGCGGCCTTTGCCTTGGATGCAGTTGCATCCTCATTTATGACAAATTCCTTTTCCCTCTTATGGGGCATCATGTATCGGTCTGCTACGTTTAGTCTAGTCATATCTGCAAACAAAATTGAAAAAAGTTAGAAACAGTTCCAGAAAAGTTGTAGAAAATATATTGCAAACAGACTCACCGAACCGACTGGTGAGTCTCTGAATCACTTGGGCAAGCTAGATCAGGCTCGCCGAAAGGATTGACTCAAAAATTTCCCAGAAAAATGGCATGTAGACAATGTTCAGGGCCCTTCGGTAAATCGCTGACACCATTCAGCGAGCACAGACTAGCTCGCCGAAAGTTACAGTGTATTTTAAGGGTTGGGGACGTAGAAATGTGGATGAAATAAGACTTTTGGTGAGTCATCGAGTTCACTCGGTGATCGTAGGCTTCTCGCTGAAAGTTAGAGAACCAAAATCACTTAAAGCATCAAATTAAAAGCGATAAAGGGGGATTTCGGTGAACCGACGAGTAGTTCGGCGAGCTCAACCCAGCTTGCCAAGCAGCCCAACATACCATTTTCAACCTCAACTTCCAAAATCAACCTTGTAGCCCCTAAAAACAAAATCAAACCACACACATTTTCAATTAAGCCCAGACCCAATAGACCCATGCCATCGGGGCACTTAGACTTCCCCCTGTTTGGCAAAAATTAGCAATTTGACTATTTTAGCCCTTAGGAATGACGTCTAACGCTCCATCATTGGGCAAAGCACGTTATTTAGCACAATACGGGATTACTAAAACATCACCCGACTAGATCCAATGACAATTAAGCACAACCCAAAAGATTATGATCAATTTTAAAACATGAAATTCAAGAAATCAACCACATAGGCAATTAAGGCATGATATCAAATTTAAACAGGAAAACAAGCACACTTATACGAATTCAAAGAGGTCCAACACACATAGAAACAATTTATAACAAAGAATTTGAGTTCAACCGCTATTTACGAGTTTGTGGTTCGGAAAACCAACCTTTACTGCCGAATATAAGGATCTGTAAAGCTAGGCGGCAAAGTATCCAACTCCAAACAAAGAATCAACGACTAAAAGGCGGTAAAAAATAAAAATATGGGAAAGATATAGTGAAAGTATGATTGTATTAAGTTAAAAGTAAGGGAATGTGAAAGATTTTGAAATTTTAAACCTTTGGCCTTTTAAAAACTGTCCAGTTTGTGCCCTTTCGGCGATGTTAGTCAACTTCGCCAAACAACTCGGTGACACACCGAGTGGTTACTCACCTCGCCGAGTTTTACAAGACCTCCAGTATATGTGGGGGTCCAAACGGCAGACAAAGTCATGCTCGCTGACTTGTTTGGTGAGTCACCGATTGGACATTTTACTTGCCAACCTACACTTTTCAAACACTTTATACACTTTAACCTGCACAATCAACACACGTTATTCTAAAGAAAAATATAAAGCAATAAAAACTTAGGTTGCCTCCCTAGAAACTCCTGAGTTAACATTATGGTACGACACAAATACCCACTCAGAATTCATTCTTAAGGTTTGCCATAGGCTTACTACGCAACCCTCCTTGTTGTCTTGAGTACAACTAAGACAACATATGATCCATTTAGGTCTCCAGTAGCTGAACAGAGATAGAATGAGAAGCATTCCTCTGATTTAGCATTGAGACATTTTCTTTTATCTCTTTCAACACTCTTTCATGGTCTTCGACTTTGTAGAGAATGAATGAGAGCATATCTTCGACTTGTCCACCCTCATATTCCTTGTGTTTTCTACGCTCATGAGGGGGACTGTACCTATCTTTCTTTTTGTACAGTACTTCAAATTCCATAATCTTTTTGGCCAAAATATCCAGCTGAGTGAATAGTGTGGACAAATTCTGGTCCTTCACTATCTCCTTGTTGGTTTTGGTCATGTGATCAATGAGTTGGGCCACTATTGCATAGGGTTGTTGTATTAGACCACCCGTATTAAGTTGATCAACCACTCCTCTGTTCTCAGGACCAAGACCTCAATATAAGCAGTCTAGTAGCATTTTATCCGAGATTTCATGAGTTGGGCATTGTAGCAATACTGTCATAAATCTCGTCCACAACTCATGGATTGTCTCACCCTCCAATTGCTTGAAATTTAGGATGATATCCCTCAGAATCATCATTTTTTAAGGAGGGTGGTCCACCTGGTTACCATTGTTACAAGACATACTCATCTCCTTTGTTCAACAAGTAATACACAAAACCAAAACTGAAAGTAAGTAGATTCAACTACGACTAACAAGAACAAAATTCAACTTCACTAGGCAAATCTCAAACAATACCACTTCCCGATAGCGGTGCTATTTTGATTAGCATTTCAAAGACTCTTCATCCAATTCTAAGCGTCAATGATCGTTAATCAGTATAAAACCAAACTAAATGAGTTGGGGTCAAATCTCACAGGGAATGGTGCGTGTTCCAGATTCAATTTGGAAGTATGAACATGGTCAAATCAGTCATAGGAATAAAAATTATTGAATAAAGACATCATTCAAATAAGGGAGTAACACGAATGTTAAATGGGGGGTTTTGGTTTTGATTATCAAGTACAAATAGTGGCAAATAATACAAAATAACAATAATGAGACGGGTTCTTGGGATGCGATTCGATTATGGGATAATATAGGCAAATAGGTAATTGCAACTATTAGAGAATAGCTAAATATCAGTGAGTAAGCTAGGCAATAGAGGAGGTAAACTTTCTCTAGAACAATTTACCTCGAATCAAGTCAATTTCTCTCGAACATCAACAAGCTTGCAAAATAAGAACAGCCCAAACCTAAGTCCATTCACTCTCTCGAGTTGAATATGTGGGAGTGGGTTTAGGATTCAGTCTCTTGATCTGAACCTAGGTCAACCCAATACCCACAAACCATTAATCAATAATTTTAATTCTAAAACATCTCTCTTGAGCAAGCCAAAAACACAAGGGTAGAACTGCATTTGCAACTACAATTCTTAAATTATACCACAATTAATGATTAAACTCACTTCTTAAACTAACAATCAATGACACCCATAAACTAAATCAGCCCATAATCACATAATCACACCCCAAGAATTGGGGTTTTAGCTAAACATCATAAAAAGGTAAAAACAGTTACCAAATTGATTATCCATAAACTAGGTAAGTTTAGATTCGTCAATATAAAGCTCCAATTCGAAGAATCTCCAAGACTCGCTTCCAATTTCTCAAAAATGAAAAACTTCAATCCTACAAAACTTGGGGAAACTAGAGAACACTTGTCTCAGTTCTAAAAATTTGATGCTAAGATACTAATTGATGTTAGATGATAGATAGATAGATGGATAGATGGATAGATGGATAATTGGATACTAAAATAAATGTTCAAAAATGTATTTATAGTCTTCAAAAATGTGTTGTGAAGAGTCACTTAGCGAAGTAAGTCGGGCTCGCTGAACCATTCAGCGAGCCGCCCTTTGGTCATTTCCATTGCCTTTCTGCCTTGGCATTCGGCGTTCTCAAGGTCTATAATTTTGGGCGATCTAGAAATGCATCATGAAATTACTCGGTGATCCGCCGATTGTTCCATTCTATCTTAGAGCTTGGCACACTAGAACTTTAGGCGGTCAAATAGCCATTCGGCGACTCGCCAAGTGAACTTGGAGATCACCAGGCTGCCTTTCTTCGTCTTTTCAGGTTGTTTTGTTCCTTTTTGCAAAGTAGTATCCTTGCTTTGTTCCTCAATCCATATACCTAGAAATCAAGGGTTTTACATCAATTATTGGCAAAAAATAAGAATTTGAAGACACTAAATCTATATAAATAACCCTGAATGAGTCCAAATCTCAGATACATCAACAAGCAACTTATACTCAGTACTCAACAACATGAGGAAAATAACGCACAAAAGCCATTTTCTTTCAAAACATAAGCTTTTTCATGAACATTAAATTTTTAAGGAAATAATGGAAACTCTAAATCACACATGACTTCAAACATAAGCAAACCAAGAGGAATTCATTACCTCAAGCTAGAATAGGAAGAAAAATATGAGGCTATCGGGACTTCATATCGGCCTAGGACTCCCAAGTAGCACTCTCAACTAAGTTTTTTCTACACAAAACCTTCACAAAAGCTATTTCCTTATTCCTCAATCTCTTAACTTGCTAGTCTAGAATCTCAACCGAAAGTTCTTCATAAGAGAGGTTTTCATCAGCTCTCAACCCTTCAAGGGAAACTATAGATGTTGGATCTCCAACACACTTCTTAAGCAAAGAGACATGGAAAACGGGATGCACCATTGCCAACTCATTTGGCAAATCAAGTTCATACGCAACCTTACCAATACGTGTCAAGATTTCATACGGGCCCACGCATCGGAGACGAAGCTTCTCCTTCTTTCCAAATCTCATCACACCCTTCATGGGTGAGATTTTTAAATAAATCCAATCATTAAACTCAAACTCAAGGTCTCTTCTTCTAACATCGGCATAGGACTTTGTCGGCTTTGGGTGGTTCTTAACCTCTCTCTAATGAGCCAGATATTCTCCATAGCCTCAAGAACTAATTTGGGTCCAATCAAAGCAATTTCACCCACTTCAAACAACCATATAGGAGATCTACACCTCCTACCATAAAGAGCTTCAAAAGGGGCCATACCAATACTATAATGGTAGCTATTATGATAAGCGAACTCTATCAACGACAAGTGATCATCCCAACTTCCCTTGAAATTGATGACACATGCTCTCAACATATCCTCTAAAGTTTGGATTGTTCGCTCCACTTGGCCATCGGTTTGTAGGTGAAAAGTTGTGATAAGCTTATCCTTAGTGCCAAGTCCCTTTTGGAAGGATTTCCAAAACTGAGAAGTAAATTGAGTACCTCTATTAGAGATAATGGACAAGGGCACACCATACAATCTTACCATTTCTGTCAAATACAACTTGGCATAATCATCCGCTGAATGAGAAAACTTGACAGGAAGGAAATATGCCGATTTTGTTGTTTGATCTACCACCATCCAAATAGAGTCATGCTGGCGCCTGGTGCGAGGCAAACCAACTATAAAGTCAATATTTACATCTTTCCACTTCCAAGGTGGAATGCTAATATCTTGAGCTAAACCTCCCAATTACTAATGCTCAACCTTTACTTGTTGGCAATTTGGACATTTGGCCACAAATACCGCATCATCCTTCTTCATCCCGTTCTACCAATAGACTTCCTGTAAATCACGGTACATCTTGGTGGCTCCTGGGTGATGGAATACTTCAAACGATGGGCTTCTGCCAAAATTTGTTCCCTTAGCTCATCAACATTTGGAACACATAATCGACCTTGGTACCTAAGTACCTCATCTCCCCCTTAGGAGAAAGCCTCAATGGACTTCTTGAGTACCGCTTCTTTCAATTCCACTAAAGTCGGATCAAGACATTGTTTAACTTTCACATCATTTAAAAAAGATGATTCAGAACCATTATGGACCATGGCACCACCTTTGTTGGAGTCTACCAAGTGAATACCCAATAGGTCCAATCTATGCACATCTCGTGAGATCAATCGGCCAAAATAACCATGAGCGGCTACGATATTATAAGTTTCTTCCGGTTTCTATCATCCTCAAAATATGCAACACTACCCATGGACAACCTATTAAGAGCATTCACTACTACATTCGCCTTCCCGAGGTGATAAAGGACACTCATATCATAGTCCTTCAATTATTCCAACCACCATCTCTGGAGAATATGAATATTATTTTGGGTAAACACATATTGTTAACTCTTATGATCGGTGGAAAGATCAACATGAATCCCATACAAATAATGCCTCCAAATCTTTAAGGCAAATACTACCGCCGCTAATTCAAGGTCATGCATAGGATAGTTCTTCTCATTAACTTTTAGTTGCCTTGAAGCATAGGCAATCACCTTCCCATTTTGCATAAGCACACATCCAAACCCAACTCTAGAGGCGTCACAATATACCATAAAGCCATATGTTCCTTCCAATAGTGTCAACACTAGAGTGGAAGTGAGTCTATCTTTCAAGTCATGGAAACTTTTCTCGCAAGCATCTGACCATATAAACGTTGCCTTCTTTTGAGTCAAGTCCGTCAATGGAGAAGCAATGGAGGAAGACCCCCTTAACAAACCACGTATAATAACCGGCCAAGCCCTAGATGCTTCTAATATCTATCAGTGATAGAGGTCCAGGCCAACTTTTGACCACATCCGTCTTAATTAGATCTACCTCAATGCCCTTGCTTGAAAAAATATGGTCTAAGAAAGCCACGGACCTCAACCAAAATTCACATTTGCTAAACTTTGCATAAAGTTGTCGGGCCTTGAGGATTTGCAATACGATCCTCAAATGATGAATATGCTCACTTTCACTTCTTGAATAATATCAAAATAACATCTATGAACACAATTACAAACATATCAAGGTATTGTCTAAATACACTATTCATCAAATCCATAAACGCCTCTGGAGCATTAGTCAAATCAAAGGACATGACCAAAAACATATAATGACCATATCGGCTTGTAAAAGTCATTTTCAGAATATCTTCCTTTTTCACCCTCAATTTGTGATAACCCAACCAGAGATCAAATTTAGAGAAATAACTTTCCCCTTGAAGTTGATCAAATAAATCATCTATCCTTAGGCCACTCACTCTCTCAAGCTGAGTGTTTGGGAGAAGGACTAGGATTCACTCTCTCGAGCTGAACCTCATGTCGACCCACTCCCACCGGCCATCAATTTAATAGTCTTAGTTTTACGACTTCTCTCTAGAGCAAGCCGTAAACACAAAGGTGAAATCATATTTGCAACTACAATTTCATTAAGTTCCACCACAACTACTAAATGAAATCATATCTAAACAACAAATAAATCATCAACAAGAAGACCCAATAGATAATCTAACCCATATTCACAAATCACATCCCAAGAATTGGGGTTTTAGCTAGACATGTAAAAGAAATAGAAATTTATACCAAAATGAGTTTGCATTCAAATGTGTATGAAGATTTAAGTCTCAAAATAAGTCAAGAGTGAAGAATCCACAAGACCCAAGTTGAAAATCTTGGAGTTGAAACCCTTTGAACCTTCAAGTTCTTCAATACCCTCTCCAAACTTAGAACTCAAAAATAGAAGAAAAATCTAAAAAATTACTTTTCAAAGCTAAAAATTGATTTTAGAATAATAATTCTCAATGAGTATTTATAGTTTTCAAAAATCTGTGCGGGGAAGGAGCACTCGGCGAAGTTAGTCGAAATCGCTGATCAACTCAGCGATCTGCCCTTTGGTCTAGTTCATCGCCGTCTTGCATTTGCCTTTAGCATCATCATGTTTGGATCATTAGGCGACATAGTACAGCTTCGCAGAGCTGCTTGGCTATACACCGACTGCTCCTTTTCACTGCCGATTTGATCCTTTCCTTCAGGGCTCAGCACATTGGAACAAAGGCGAGGATAAGACCTTTTAGTGACTCGCCGAATGGGTTCGACGATTCTCAGATCTTCATTTCTTTGATCTTTCAGCTACTTTTGTTCCTTTTTGGTAAGTAATTTCCATGTTTTAACTTTAACTTCAAATACCTGAAACTTAAGGGTTTTCATCATATATGCATTTGAGGACACTAATTCAATCAAATTATAGCCCTAAATGAGTCCAATTTGTGGACTCATCAACACCCCCAATTTAAACTTTTGCTTGTCCTCAAACAAACTCAAGTTCAGCCGTTTAAAAAGGGTGTCTCGAACAGTACTACACAAGACTCAATCATGAATGCACACAACAAGACTCAATTTACATATGCAAATATCAAATGTGCACTCAAAGATTCAAGTTGTAACTCACCAATATCAAAGAACCTCATGCTCACAATAGTTGCTTCAAATGCAAGTTCAAGCTCAACCAAAGTGTTCAAATGCCCTCATACAAGGAATGATTCCAATTTCACACATAATGGTTTTATCATTTAAAGCTCCGAAATCAAATGCAACGCTCACACTCACAAAGAAGAACACAATGCATAATTTCATCCATGGGTTTGCTTGTATTTTCCAATCAATATTTGTTTCAGCTCACTCAAGATCAAAAAGGTCTTTTCAAGGGTTGTAATGGGGTTGAGTGCAAAGGTATAGTCATTTAGGCTCAGTGACTTTCATTCTCATGAAATGTGATTCTCACAACACTTCCTTTCCTTTTCCTTCATCATTCTCTTTAGTGCTCATAAGTCATCTATTATTCCCTATCCATGTATTGTTTGGGAACCCCATTTCTTTTGTACTTTATTCTACAACTTTCTTTTTCATTAGTTTTTTCCTCTTTCTCTTTTTTCTTATATATATATATATATATATATATATATATATATATATATATAAGGAGCGGTTCCTTTTTTCCCAAAACCATGGGTAAGAGGAGACTTTCCTTGCACTTCTTGACTTGCCCTTATCTTTTCACCACACACCAACTTAGGCTTTTGGCCTAAGTTGGCTATTCAACTAACCACAACTTCATGAGGATTATGGGTGATGCATAAAGAAAGGTCTAATTTTCATCAAGTTTCTTCCAAAGGAAGGTAAGGCTTGAGGGGTGTTCAAAAGCAGTTCACACACTCACAAGGTAGGTCACAAAAGAGGTATATGTCAAATTGTCTCACTCTTAGAAGTTGCCTAAGATCATATCAGGAGATATCATCACTTAGTTGAATGGACCAACGGAGCAAATTCTAGGATCCATCATGGATAGTTCACAGGTAAGCTTATCGCACTAGGCATTGACACTATCAGTCAAACAAGACTCCACACTTTTGCTAATGTGCAATGATCATTGTAAGAGACATAATTCGATACTAGGCTAGTCATAACGAGATGTAAAGAGTTCACATATTGCCTATGCAACTTCATTTGGCCTCATCGTAGCCGCGCATTCATGTTCGTTCAATTGATAGCACTATTCAAGTCATCGATATTGATCGAAATCAAGACTTACATTTTACAAAAGAACAACCACTTTCAACACACGAGAGGTGGCAAAACTTTTTGGACAGGTCAAATTCAATTTGACAATTTAAAATAAAAGGAGCCATAAGCTCAAATATCCACGCAAAGCAGTGTCTTAACACAATAATAGCTCACAATCCAGAATATAAAATCAAAATAAATATGCACAAAGGTGCACCTCACCCCACCACAAACAAAAATCATTTGTCCTCATTTGCAAATAAAAGTATCCAAAAATAAAAGTAAGTACGACAGAGAGAGGGGTAAAGAAAAGTCCAGTCTATGCAGTCTCTCCATCTGTCAGGGCCTCAGTTCCTGGTGTAGCAGTATGAACTTGGGAATCAGTGCTCGGAGTTACCTTAGAGGGAATAGCAGTGCCAGATCCACTGGGGGCAGCTGTGGATGTCTCAGTCGATGATGTCTGGATCACCGGCTATACAATTGTCCCCAAAAGATCTAACAAGTCTGTAAATATGCTCAGCTCTCAGCTCTCCATCATCTCCTTCTCATGTACTGCTATCAACTCCTCGTCGGTCTCTGCATCTGACTCCTTATTTGATGTGCCACTCCTCTGCACATCTCCTGTAGTAGCTGGAGGAATCCTAAGGTCTTAGGAGCATCCTCTTCGTCTGCACCCTATATCAATGAAGAGAAGTTAGTAGACTTAAAATAGTCTATGTCCATCCTCAAATCTGCTACTTCTACTTTTAAAGATAAAGCCTCGGATGTCCCCCCTGTGTGCTCTCACAAGTAGCAACTCTACTAGCCAGATCATCAACAGAGGCCCTAAGGGGGGTCAGTGCAGCCAAGATATCACTATCAATCATCCCTGGAATGGATCTCTTCAATTGAGTTGCTCTCACATCCGCTGAATCGACCAGCTGTCCCATCGTCAGGATCATGGCCTGAGTAATACTGGCAGGTTGGGAGGAGGAAGAAGCACCTGTGACCTTTGAAGAAGAGGAAGGAGTGGATGTACCTAAAGGATTAGAGGTCGGAGTAGGCGAAGATGCTTCTGCTGGTAATGAGTCAACATTAACCTTTGGAGAGATATCTGCCAGAGCTGCTCTCCTCCTGTCAACCTTTTCTTGTGTGAACATGGCCTCAATACGCCGAATGTCAGTGGAGGAAGATGGGGTGACCTTAATATCTCTCGTAGTGTCCCTAGGTACTCCAGCACGCTGGCACAACTCCGTGATCAAGACTGGAAATGGCAAAAAAGTCAGCTTATACTTGGTCCTCATGGCTATCTCTTGTTAAATCAATAGCCCTAGATCAATGCACCTCCTGGACATGATAGAACCAAGGCAAGATGTCTTAGGATGGTGCAAAATGGACTATTTCTATGATGACATAATGGTGTAGCTGATGAAACCAAACCAGAATTTGGCAGCGATGTTCAAGTCCCTCTTCTAAATATGTGTTCCTGCATCCATCCACCTCTGAGAGGTGTCAGAAATTAGAGGAGCCAGCCAACCCTTCAGGTCATCTAGGGATTGAACAATCGGCAACCCTTCATAGGGAAGTGCAGAGTGCAGTGGTCTACTCAAGAAAGTGTTAATATACTCGCTGTGGTACTTAACTTCCTTGCCTCTTACCATGACTGACTTTACCCATCTAAACTCGCTTGCCTTCTTCTTGTTCTTGGGCACCAACTCCCCATAAGCTCTGTAAAATTCCCTATCCCAAGAAGGAATGTAAGGGCCTCGGGGCCATGTGAACTGCTCAAACTCATGGTATCGGAGGGTGTCAATCATATCGGGATGCTTGCCTTCCAGGCCCTCCGTAGATACTAACTTCTCCTCAAGTATGGTTCGTACTCCCTCACCTTTCAGTCTGTTTAGTAGTCTAGGAGGAGGAACGTTAGGGAGTGCAAGGGCCATTGGAGGTGTCTGCGCTAGCACGGTGTCTATTGCCGGAGGAGTGGCAGCTGAGGGAATATTTGTGGATGTGGACTGAGATTTGGCCTAGAGTTCATCCCTTTGGTTTATTAGAGGCCGCTCATCTTATGGTTCTGAAAAATTAGCCTGGGTTTCAATTGCTACTCCTTTTCTAGCTATATGCTTTTTCCAATTGTCTTTATTTCCTGGTGGGAGTTCTTCTTCTCTACTCTTTGGAGGATTTGACACCCACTCATTTATGGTTATGCCCTGTGCTTTCTTCTGAGGTTGCGTGGTTACATTTGTATGTACCATATCTTGGTGTGGGTTTGTGAAGTTTAAAAGTGAGGAAAAGTGAAGGATTTCAAATTCTAAGTCTTTTGGCCAGTATAAGCTGTCAAGTTCGCGCCCATTCGGCGACATTAGTTGCACTAGCCGATCCACTTGGTGACACGCCAAGTGGTTACTGGGCTCGCTGAGTTTTACAGGACCTTCAGCCAAAGTGAGGGTCTAAACGGCGGTCTTTATCAAGCACGCCGATCATTTCGGCAATTCGCTGACTGACCTTTTTACTTGCCAATATGCATTTTCCAAACACTTTCAATATGTAAACCTGTACCGCTAACAAAACATTATTTATAAAAGCATATAAAATCATTTAAAACCTTGGGTTGCCTCCCAAGAAGCGCCTTAGTTAATGTCATGGCACGACGTGAGTCCTTACTCACTCTCCATTGGTGGGGTTAGCCCTATTGTTACTAAGTAATCCCAATAGTTCATTTGAGTGAAGAGGAGGCACTACATAACTCATGAATGTCCTGATCAGCTGGATCGATCTAGAATAGGAGCCAATCATTTGATTCGACACTTCAATATTCTCATTCATCTCTTCCAACATTCGATCTTATTTGGTGATCTTTTGGAGAATGATTCGGAGTGTGTCCTTGACACGATTGTTCTCCCTGTCTCTAGACTGCTTCCGCTCATGATGGGCTATGTACCTCCCTTAGCTCTTGTACAGGTTTTCCATCTCTGATATTTTGGTGGCCAACAGGTTCAGCTGAGTTACCAGTGCAGTTACTTTGAAGTCCCTCTCGACTTCTTGACTCGTCTCAGCCGAGTTGCTATCATTTCCCTCAGCCATGCTTAGGGTATCAGCCTATATCAAGAGCTTCAACGCAAAACAAAACTAAAAATTAAGTTAGTAAACTACAACTAAGAAGAACAAAAATTCTACTAATCTAAGAATTCTCAAATAACACCACTCCCCGACAGCGGTGCCAGTTTGATGTTGACGTAATCAAGACACAACTTCCAATGCAAGTGTCTACGATCGTACAATAGTAAAGTAACCCAACTAAGGGTTGGGATCGTTCCCACAGGGAGTGGTTTTGAGAATTAATAAAAAAATAAAATTTAGTTCTAATTAGTCATAGCTAAAGATATTATCAAATGGAAACATACTTAATCTAAGAGGTGAAACAAAAGTGTCAAAAGTATGCAAGACTATAGTGGGGGTAAATTCTCTCTTGAGCAACTTACCCCGAATCAAATGGGTTTCTCTCGAACACCCACTTGACGCATGAAGAATAGCCTCGTCTTAGCCCAATCACTCTCTCGAGCTAAGTGTGGCGGAGAAGGACTAGGGTTCACTCTCTCGAGCTGAACCTCATGTTGACCCACTCCCTCCGATCATCAATTTAGTAGTCTTAGTTTTACGAACTCTCTCTCGAACAACTTGAAAACACAAAGGTGAAATCGTATTTGTAAGTACAATTTTATTAAGTTCCACCACAACTACTAAACGAAATCACATCTAAACAACACATAAATCATCAACAAGCAAGACCCAACAGATAATCTAACCCATATTCACAAAATCACACCCCAAGAATTGGGGTTTTAGCTAGACATGTAAAAGAGATAGAAATTTATACCAATATGAGTTTGTATTCAAATGAGTATGAAGATTTAAGTCTCAAAACAAGTCAAGAGTAAAGAATCCATAAGACCCAAGTCCAAAATCTTGGAGTTGAAACCCTTTGAACCTTCAAGTTCTTCAAAACCCTCTCAAAACATAGAACTCAAAAATAGAAGAAGAGTCTAAAAAATTACCATTCAAAGCTAACAACTAATTTTAGAATAATAATTCTCAACGAGTATTTATAGTTTTCAAAAATCTATGCTGCGAAGGATCACTCAGCGAAGATAGTCAGAATCGGCGATCAACTCGGCGATCCGCCCTTTGGTCTAGTTCATCGCCGTCTTGCGTTGGACTTCAACATCATCATGTTTGGATCATTGGGCGACATAGTACAACTTTGCGGAACTGCTCGGTGATACGTCAACTACTTTTTTTCACTTCCAATTTGATCCTTTCCTTTAGGGCTCAGCACACTGGAACAAAAGGCGAGGATAAAAAATATTGACGACTCACCGAATGGGTTCGGCAATTCTCAAATCTTCATTTATTCGATCTTTCAGCTACTTTTGTTCCTTTTTATTAAGTAGTGTCCATGCTTTCCCTAAAACTTCAAATACCTGAAACTTAAGGGTTTTCATCAGATATTGAGATAAAATATGCATTTGAGGACACTAATTCTATCAAAATATAGCCCTAAATGAGTCCAATTTGTGGACTCATCAACACCACCAACTTAAACTTTTGCTTGTCCTCCAGTAAACTCAAGTTCAGCCGTTCAAAAAGGGTGTCTCGAATAGTGCTACACAAGACTCAATCATGAATGCACACAACAATACTCAATTTACTTATGCAAAGATCAAATTTGCACTCAAAGATTCAAGTTGTGACTCAAGAATATCAAAGAACCTCATGCTCACAATACTTGCTTCAAATACAAGTTCAAGCTCAACCAAAGTGTTCAAATGCCCTCACACAAGGAATGATTCCAATTTAACACACAAAGGTTTTATCATTTAAAGCTCCAGAATCAAATGCAACGCACACAATGCATAATTTAACCCATAGGTTTGCCCGTATTTTCCAATAAACATTTGTTTCAGCTCACTCAAGATCAAAAAGGTATTTTCAAGGCTTGTAATTGGGCTGAGTGCAAAGGTATGGTCATTTAGGCTCAGTAACTTTCATCCTAATGAAATGTGGTGCTCACAACATTTCCTTTCCTTTTCCTTCATCATTCTTTTTAGTGCTCATAAGTCATCCTATTATTCCCTTTCCATGCATTGTTTGGGAAGAGAAGAGAAGCTGGAGCTCGCAAAAGCCACTCCACGACTAGCCAAGTGAGCCTCCAGCTCGCCAAAAGTTCGAGAGGAGTAGCCTATGTACCAAGCCAACTTGGTGAGCAAAAGGATGATTCGACGAGACATTGAATAGATCGGTGATCACGATCCAACTTGCTTAATTTTCCAGAACAATTTGATGCATGTGTCAAGACAAAAGGCGAGAAGAAGCACAACTCGATGGATCAGTGAGTTAATCTGCGAGCTTGGCTAATCTCACCAATTGGACTCCCTGTTGAGTTTTTGGGAAAGAATAAATTCATTTTTTGAAAGAAGAAAAAGAGTTCCCAGAGAGTGCATTCCCCAGTCTTTCAGAGTTTTCACATTTTTACATTGTTCAACATTCTTGGAGAAGATTTGATTCTCAGATTTGATGTCTTTAGGATTCTAGCATTAATTTTGGCATTGGGTTATGCAGATTGTTAACAATTTAGATGGAGAATCTTTTTGGTAATGATTTCTTACTTTTCACTATGTTTGGCTAAAAACCCCTACCTTAGGGGTGTGATCATGCAATCAAATGCATTAATTAGCTTATGGGTATCATTAATTGCTGAATTTATTATTATTTTGAAATGGGTTTAATGGTTTGATCATGTTTTAATTGATGAGCTGAAGTTACAAATTTGGTTCTAATTTAGCTCTCTATGCTTGCTTGATAAAGAGGTATAGGGTAGAATGAATAATTAATAGTGGGTTAATTAAGGAATTGTGTTGTTTGGTAATGTTAAGCTTGTGAAAGTTCGAGAGAACTCACTCAAAACATGATAGTTGATTGAGAGATGTCTATTATATGTAAAATTTATCCTACCCATTGAGATTCAACAACTTGAAGCAATTATTAATTACACATTAAACAAAATTAGTATTCGATTGATCACATTCCTAAAGTTCGATCTCAAATTGTTCAAATCTCATGATAATTGTTGTCGTTAGAACTTGGTTACTAAATCCCCCATTTGATATCGATAATTGAAACTTAGTGATTTATTTCCTGTTACGCACCATTTTACTTCTACAAAACATTAGAACACATTTGCACTTCATAATTGACTTCTTAATCGTACCACTCCTTGTAGGATCGACCCCAACTAATAGTTGGGTTTATACTTGTTAGCGACCGCCTACGCGTTGAATCGGAGGAAGTGTAGTTAAGCGTTCTCACAACCAGCACATCAATATCATTTTGAACTCTGCCAAACTAAGATTAGAATCCCGCAAGATCTCCACTTGGCATAGTTTGGGTCAGGCTAGCATCTATAACTTAAAGGCATCTATCCTTCACTGTGTATCATGTGCTTATTTCGCAATCATAGCTTTCATCTTCTTCTTTGGCTCCTTAACTACCGTCAAGACTAGGGTCAAAGGTGTTGCAGCAACTGAGACATCTGAGCCTCTAATTGATGAAGTCTACTTACTGGTAAAGTGAAAGGCCTAAAGAAATAGAAGCATCTAGTGTGCTCTCGGCCAACGCAAAATTAGATAGAGGAGTAGTCCTAGAAGGATTAGTAGTAGTGGATGGAATATCTCCCTTTCTAGGCTGATCTTGCACGGGTACCTCACCCATATTTGACATTTCAACTTGGATGCCTTATATTGGTGGAACTAGATTGGTCTCATCTAGAATCAGTCTGACATCCATTGTCTTAGTCACTTCAATCAATGCATCCACCGCAATTACGAGGATGGTAGCTTCTCTACACAACCGAAAGATCAGGAGTGGTAATGGAAAGATTGTAGTCTTCAAAAAAGTTCTCTCGTGGTTCTTAACAATCAAGATGTGGGTGAAGTCAATATTATACCCAGCCAGCAAACAAACTACCATCATACCTCAGTCCAATCAAACATGGATAATGGACCACCAAAGTTTTGTGGCAAAATTTACGGATTCCTTTCTGATAGAGGAGGAAAAATCACTAACCCAATCTGCATTGACACCTGATCAGCAATATGACATGTTATCCATTTCAACAATTCCTCTTTCTGGACTGCATCTCTCATGGTTGCTTTGGTCTTAACTAATTGAATATTATAGTAAAACTCCACCATAGAGATGGGCTGCTCATGTGATGGGCCGTGAATAAAATGGCAGACATTGTGCTCAGACAAGTCTACAGAAATATGTCGTACCAAAGTGGTAAGAAGAGAGGGCTAAGCCAGCTCTTTGGTCATTTAGTTTAGGCATTTTTCACCATCGCCGTTTATGAGGCATAGAACTATTGAACCATGATGTCACTATATTTTCTCGGTGGTTCAGTGTTCAACTCACACATATGCCTTTTGAATAATTCATGTATGGCAAAGGCAGTGTGAAGACTCCCAGTGAGTACTCGTGGGTGTTCGGTGATAGGACATGTGCTATTTTTTTTGGGAATTCCATCGGATCGTATCTAAATAAATATCAATCACACTCGTGATGCACTACCATTTTGGCTCGCTTGCAATGTACCAACTCATAGGGTCTAGTGGGTGGTGCATCCTCTCCGTCTCGAGGCAGTGATTTATCATAATCAGATTCTGAACCGAATTGCGATGCGGAGCCTAACTCAAACTGCAAGTTGGATGATGAACATGGCTGTGAAGTAGTGTCCTGGCAAGAAGCCTCAATTACCTCTTCAGACTAGGGAACTAATCCTTGTTGGGATGCAACTATGCCAATTGGATCAAAACTACCTCTAAATGCTTGGTGTTTTGCCTCATGGTCCGAAGTTCTTTGGGTGAGCCTTCTCCAACAGCTGCGTCATACAGTTAACCACTCTGATCATCCTCGAAGGTATTGTCCCTCAACTATTATTTGGACATGTTCTATACCTAGGAAGATGGTGCGGTGGACTTGCCCCTTCTCTGTGAAGTTCCCTTTGGTGGAATAGTACCTGTGGAAGACTCATAAGTACCATAGAAAAGCTAAAATAAATAAAGAAAGTTGAAAAACAAAACCAAGAACTCAAAACAAATTTTACACGAATTACACTGTTTTGGTCTTATGGTAGGAAAGGAAAGGAAGCCAATTTTTAAGTTTCTTCAGTTGGAACTACGGTTTGTCAGTAAGGTCCATAAAAATATCTGCTCACTAGAGGTTAACGCATACTTTCTAACTTGGGCTACTAGTTTGTGCCTTTTAGTACTACGAGGCTGATCTATGAGCTATAGAAATTTCTATGGATCATAGATAAGCCACGTAATCTGCAAATTATATCCTAACATATGTTAGTGTTTGTATGATCCCAGCCTAAGAGACGTAGAAAATTAGATGACCCTTTGATAGAATCCATACAAACATAGGTGTAACAAGGGCAACACTGATCATTTAAGGCTTCCATTGAGGGGTAAACTTCAGATCATAGAAATTTCAACGATCCATAGGAGACACTCGTAGTCACAACATGCCCAACTAGTATGCCTATTTCACACCCAATTTTACCATTTCTTGCAATTTAAAAAGCCCAACATATATGACATTATGCTACTCACAATACTAAAACACATTTAATCCTAGAATCTTTAGTCTTCACATGTACAATATAATCAAATAACCACATATCACCACATTTTAAACCTTAAGGCATGTTTTAATATGAATGAATTCATTCAACAAAGAGGACACATTTTTAACCATTTGATAAAACTCACTATACTAAAATCCCTATGATTGACTTGAGCAATTTAAAGCACAATAAGCATTGTCAACCCTAAATCAAGTATGCACAAATTTGAATTCATCAAAATTAGGTAAGTTAGGATAAAAAATCCATATCATAGTAATGTTTGAACTTGAATTTGTGTGTGAGTGTTAGGCAAAATACTTGAATGACTCAATCACTTTACTTCACTACGATTGTCTTTTGTGTTTACTGAGATTTCGAGGTTAATTTGAGAAGTTTGGGGAGAAACTAGGGAATGAAATATGATGAAGATGATGGACATGAAATTAATAATGGAGAATGGAAATGGTTGGTAATAGAAGTAAGGGGTTGCAACAGTTGGAGGTGTGGGGAGGGGTGTTTACTGTAGATTCATATTCATTTAAGGCCTATTTTGTTCAATAATAAGTATACACAATGCTTAATTATGTTCTATTCTGATGATATTTTGATGGTTTGCTGCAATGAAGGCTAAGGGACAAGTAAAGGTTGAATACTTGAAAGAAAAGCTAAAATGTAGAAAGAAGTCTAAACTACACACTATTGATCACCTAACCGAAAGGGTGGATCACCCAACTAGCATGACCTTGCCAAAAGTGGATAATGCTCAATATTTAAATTAAACCAAAAAGGTCGGTGCTCTTAAAAAGGAATAGAAACTCGCCAAACGCAAAGGGAAACAATGCGGACTGTCACTGAAGGTGACTGGCCTTGAAGTAAAAGTGAAGGCTTAAAGGGATAACAAAGGTGGTACTCGGTGATTCACCAAATGTGAAAGGCAAACTTTGAACGAGCTCGCCCATTGAGGATCAAACACCTGAAGCTCGAAGAATTGAAAGGTGAGCTAAGGAGTAGATGGTGATCGTATGAATTAGCTTGCTGAGCTTGACTAATGTTGCCAAAATGGTGATATAGTGAATTTTGGTCCAAATTTTGGGAAATTATAAATAGCCCAATGGAGAGAAACACTCTAAACTTTGGGGTTTTCACTTGTGCTATGAGATTTGAAAATTTGACGTTAAAATCAAAGTAGGTGTTGATTATCATTGCTTAATTTCATTACATCCATGGTTGCCTTCATAATGGGTATAATTTCATTACTTTTTTTGATGGGTTGGTAAAACCGCAAAGTCTAATTGTGTAATTATGGGGTTTGGTGTAGATTTAATGTAGTGGACATTGGTTTTGCTTTATTTTATTGTTGTTCACCAATTTATTTTGGTTAATTAGCATGAGGTTAACTTATGGGTTAAGATTGCAAACTTTATCGTATTTTTAATCTTAGATTGATGCTCGAAAGGGATTGATTGTAGTGGTTAATTAGTTAGATACATGTAATTTAGTTTTGATGTGTATAGGTTTCTTGAAAAACGAATTATGGTTCGGATCTATTTTCTCTAATTCTACTCAAAAGAGAGAAAGCATAAAGTGATCGGTTGTTTAGGTAGGCACATAGAGGAGACTAAAATGGGATTCTATGAGCTGATGCTATGATATTGAAAGAAGATTAGTGTCATTAAAGATGACCAACTTATCCATGAATGTTTAAAACTATTGAGGAACAGAGTTACCCGTATGTGACATCAATTTCCAATCCCTACACCCCTAGATTACTTATTAATTACTAGAATTTCTGAAGCTTTAGTTTAATTGTTACATTTGATATTACAAACCCTTTTAGTAAATTTGGTAAAATCGTCAACCCTTTTGTTCTATCCTATTAGAATGAACAAATTCACAGTCTTAATTCCTTAGTTGAATTCTTATCAATATACCATTTCTTGTGGGATTCTACCCAGACTGTTGGGTATTTTTTTGGCAACGATCACTTACTCTACGAACTTTTTTAAGAGAGCACGGGAATAGTGGCTAAGAATTCCATTTGCAAAATTAGTTTGTAAAATTTTTTTAGGTGTAGTAAATTTTTTGTCACACCACGAATCAACAAGAGGGCACCATATCAGATTTCAGGACTTACATGTGCCATCCATGAGGAACTAACCACAGGCCGTGGGTTTAGCCATGAGCCGCAGATGGGTCCGTGGAAAGGGCCACCCAAAAATTTTCCAGGCCATAGACAACGACTAGACCTACGAACCATAGGTGGGTCCACGCCTCATGGTCTAGGAGCCGTGGATCTAGGAAAAAGTCTCTGGCCATGGACAATGAGTGTGTAGGACGGACCGTTGGTCCATCCACGGTCCGTAGATGGGTCTCGTGGGTTACTGCTGTCAGTTATTTTCAAGGGCAGTTGGGTCTTTTCATAAATATTTAATTCATTACTATGTAATTTTCCTATGTATAGAACCCCTATATAAGCTTTTTAAACCCCAAATTAACCCATTTAATTGATTCTTCCAATTTCACAAAAAGAAAACCAAATTCCTCTCCAAATATTCTCTTTCTAGAAACTTGAAGAAGAAGAAGAAGACGAAGGATTCACCTAGGGTTTCAAGCTAAGGTTTCAATTCCTCTATTGAAAGATAGCATTTGCACTCAAGTTCTGTTAGTTTTCATCCCTATAGTTCCTAAATTCTCTATTTAAAAAAGGTAGAATCCCCTAATTGAGTTAGGGTTTTCTTCAATTATCATAGGTTATTTTCATTAATGATTTAAATGATTGAATTATGATCTCTTCTGCATGAATTGATGAAATGCTATGATTTTATGATGATTTCCCCTATCAAACCATGCAATCCCCTATATTTTCAGGTTATGAATCATATGATGTGAGATTTGGATCTACAAGGAAGAGTTTTATGAAATTAGGAATGTATTGCAAGCATTACATGTATATATGATGAGATTCATATCTAACCCATGTTTTCCAAGAGTTTGTGATTGAAAATGGGTTTTGACCTCCAAGAGGTGAATTATGGAATTATGCATTGTTTATGAAATCTATGCAAATGATATTAAGGATGCTTTGAGAGTAAAGTACCAATGATGATGTTGTGTTGTGAAAAAATATTCTCACTAAAACACATACTAGCATGATGTGAAAGGTTTACTCACATAGAAAGTATTCTTAGGTTGAAAGGCTTTCTCACCTAATTGAATCAAAGACAAGGAGCATTTTAATAAAACTAGCTTGAATTGGTTGTCCAAGGGCACCCTTTCATGAGTAATGAAGTCAAGTAAGAAATGACTACTCAGTGGGAATTTATGCATAGTACTGAGTGGATATTGTTAGTGAGATGGAAGCTCTCCCGTAGTAGAGGTAGAGTTTATGGTAGTGATTTCCATATCCCATAACTACATGCCCACATATGTTTATTGTCTTGTGGATCCACCTATGCTAGAAGTTCTAGGTACTGCCTTCGACAAGTAGGACACCTCTTTTCGGTGGGGAGTAGACACTAGATTCCATGTTATAGCTCACATGGTCTCAATGTCGGTTAAGGCTAATTTCCCCACAAGTAATAAGGAACTAAGCTTACCTCAAGAAGTATCACATATGAATTCAACGGTTTCAAACATGAAGTTAGCTTGCATTAACCATCATTTATGACTTATGTTTTTTAACTCTTTCATATTTTGTTTTCAGCTTGGTCAATTGCATGTCATGAAATGAAATGTCCCTTTTAGCATGATTTAAATGTTTTATACATGTCTATCATACAAGGTTACATTATTTTGTACTAACCCATTGATTTCACATATCAAGATACTACTTCTAGTTCAAGTGTCAACGATCATGAGTAGTAATATAACCCAACTAGTGAGTTGGGGTCGAGTCCTAAGGGAGCGGTTCGTAATTGAGAATCAATAGAAAAGCATAACTGTGTTCAAGTCAATTATAGCTATAAATATTTACGAAGAAAAACATGATAAATTAAAGCATGACACAAATGTCAAGTATCAAAAAGGGGTTTTTGAAATCAATTATCAACTAAATTGACAACTAAAAATGAAAATACAAATATGGACACGAGATTCTTGGGATGTGATAGGATTATGGGCAAAGGTAAACAACCAGGTAATTGCTATTAATAGTAAATCACTGTAAATTGGTAACTAAGCTAGACTATAGTGGGGGTAAACTTTCTCTAGAACAATTTACCTCTAATCAAATTGGTTTTTCTCAAACACCAATAGCGGCAATGAAGCACAACCTTCGCCTTAGTGCATTCACTCTCTCGAGCTGAATGTGTGGGAGAGGGTTTAGGATTCTCTCTCTTGAGCTGAACCCACAACAACCTAATAACCACAGACCATTGATTTAGTAGTTTTGGTTTTAAAACCTCTCTATCGAACAAGCCAAAAACACGAAGTTAAAATTGTACTTGCAACTACAACCCCATTAAATTCAAACACAACCACTGAACAAAATCACCTTTAAAAAGCAAATGAACTGTTAATTAGCAATACCCAGCAGTAAATTGAACCCATATTCACATAATCACACCCCAAGAATTGGGGTTTTAGCTAGACATAGTAAAGAGATAGAAATCGATATCGAAAAGTGTTTCCAGCAAGTGGGTATGATTGATATGGTCTTTACATACATCTAAGATGAATAATCTTCAATACCCACTTCCAATTTCTTCTAAATGGGGATTTTCAAAATATCCAAATCTAAGGGCAAAATGTCTCCAAAAACTATGTTCTAAAATCGAGAAACTCTAAAATTTCATAAACTGGTTGCATAATAAACTAAAAATTGAAACAAGTATTTATAGTTGTCCAAAAGTGTACTGTGAAGGTCCACTCGGCACAGTTAGTCGGGATTGTCGATCCACTTGGTGGTCCACCCTTTGGTCCGGTTCATTGCCTTTTTGCATTGGCCTTTAGCAAATTCAAGTTCTGTAACTTTAGGCAATATAACACTGCATCGTGAAACTGTTTGGTGACTCACCGACTGCCCCTTTCTATCGCCAACTTGATTTTCTCCTTCAGGGCTTGGCACACTCGAACATTAGGCAAGACCAAGGCCATTTGGCGACTCACCCAATGGTTTAAGTGATCCTCAGACCTTCTTTTCTTTGTTCTTTCAGCTGCCTTGTTCCTTTTTGCTCAACAGTGTCCATGTTTTGTCCCTAAGTTCAAATACCTGAAATTCAAGGATTTATATCAGTTATTGATACAAAATATGCATTCGAGGACACTAAATCTATTACAATTATGCCCTAAATGAGTCCAAATTGTGGACTCATCAACACCCCCAACTTAAACTTTTGCTTATCCTCAAGTGAAACTCAACTTTAGCAATTTAAAAAGGATGTCTCTAACAGTGCTACACAAGACTCAATCATGAATGCACACAAAAGAAACTCAACTTACTCATGCAAGGATCAAATGTGCACTCAAAGTTTCCAATTATGACTCACCATTATCAAAGAATCTCAAGCTCACAATACTTGCTTCAAATGCAAGTTCAAGCTCAACAAAGGAAATTAAATGCCATCATACAAAGAATGATTCCATGTTCACACACAAGGGTTCAACAATTTAAAGTTCCAAAGTAAAATGCAACACTCACACTCACAAAGATGAACACAATGTATGGTTTCACCCATAGGTTTGCTCGTATTTTCCAACCAACATTTGTTTCAGCTCACTCAAGATCAAAAAAGTGTTTTCAAGTCTTCTAATGGGGCTTAGAGCAAAGGTATGGTCATTTAGGCTCATTGGCTATAGTCCTCATGAAACATGGTGTGAACAACACTTTATTTCCTTTTCTTCATCATTCTTCATTTGTGCTTACAAATCATCCCATTATTCACTTTCCATGGCCTGCTAGAAACCCCATTTCTTTTTTATTTTCACAACTTTATTCCACAAATTTTTCATTATTTTTCTTTTTTTTTTTTTGTATGGAGGGGTTCCATTTTTCTCAAAACATGGGTAAAAGGTGACTTTCTTGCAAATCTTGATTTACCTTCTCTTTTCACCACACACCCAACTTAGGCTTTTGGCCTAAGTTGGCTATTTAAACAAACCACAAATCATGTGGATTATGGGTAATGGATCAATCAACGGTCACAATGTTATCAAGTTTCTTCCAAGAAAAGGTCAAGGCTAAAAGGGTGCTCAAAAGGGGTTAACACACTCACAAGGTAGGCCACAAAAAGTGGTATAATGTCAAATTGTTTCACACTCTTTAAAGTTGCCTAAGATCATATCAAGAGTTCACATCACTTATTCAGCCGTACCAATGAGGCAAATTCTAGGTGCCATCACATATGGTTCACGGTAAGCTCATTACACAAGGCATTGACACCAAAGAGTCAAACAAGACTCCACACTTTTGCTGCTATGCAATGTTCATCACAAGAGACTCAATTCGATACTTGGCTAGTCATAATGAGATGCAAAAAGTTCACATATTGGCTATGCAACTTCATTTGGCCTCATCATAGCCACACATTCAGTTTTATTCAATTATGAACAATATTCAATTCATCGATATTGATAAAAATCGATACTCAAATTTGCACAAGAGAAGCCACATTCAATACGAACAAGAGGTGGAATTTTTTTTTGGAAGGGTCAAAAATCATTTATAATTAAAAACAAGGAGTCATAAGCTCAAACATCCACAAAAATCAAGCAGTGTATAACACAAATTTAGCTCAAAGCACAAAGATATAAACAAAACATCACTATTCACAAAAAGTCGCACAAAAGGTGGGCCTTACCCCACCACAAATAAATGCATTTGTCCTCAAATGCAAATAAGACTATCCAAAATTATAATAAAAGTAAGACACAGAGGGAGGTAAAGAGGGGATCATGTCTACGCAGTCGCTCCATCTGTCTGGGCATCAATGCCCGGTGCATAAGTCTGGTCTCAGGGCTCAGTACCCGGTGTCACCTTAGAAGGAACAGAAGTACCAAACCCACTAGGAGCTGCCATAGAAGTCTCGATCAGTGAAGTTTGAATGACCAACTGCATGATAGTCTCCTCAAGATTCGGCAAGTCTCCATATATGCTCTCCTCTCGTATCACTATCTGCTCCTCATCGATCTCAGGATCCAACTCATCAACTGGTGCCTCATCCCTGCATATATCTCCATTTAACTGGAGGAATTGCTGAAGTTTCATGAGCGTCCCTGTCATCTTCTGCCTCTAGGAATGAAGTAAAGTCAGTAGACTTTGTATAGTTTACGTCCATCCTCAAGTCATCTACCTCGGCTTTCAAAGCCATAACATCGGAGGTCTCCCACTGCCTACTCTCACAAACTATGACTCTAGTAGCCATATCATCAATAGAAGCTCTGATGGGGGGTCAGTGCAGTGAGAATAACTGCCTCAATTATTGAGGGGATAGATTTGTCTAACCAAGTCACCCTCACGTTAGCTGAATGAGCCAGATGCCCCATCTTTAGGATCATTGCCTGAGTAATCTTGGTCTGTTGGGTGGAAGTAGAGGTGCCAGGAGCCTGTGAAGACGAAGGAGGAGGGGCAGAAGTACCTGAAGACCAATAAGCGGCAATGAAGCACAACCTTCTCCTTAGTCCATTCACTCTCTTGAGCTTAAGGTGTGGGAGAGGGTTTATAATTCACTCTCTCGTAGCTGAACCCACGACAACCCAATAACCACAGACCATTGATTCAATAGTTTTGGTTTTAAAACCTCTCTCTCGAGAAAGCTAAAAATACAATGTTAAAATTGTATTTGCAACTATAACACCATTGAATTAAAACACAACCACTAAATGAAATCACCTTTTAACAATAAATGAACTATCAATTAGCAATACCCAGCAGTAAATTCAACCCATATTCATATAATCACACCCCAAGAATTGAGGTTTTAGCTAAACATGGCAAAGAGATAGAAATTAATCTCGAAAAGTGTTTCCATCAAGTGGGTACGATTGATATGGTCTTTACACACGTCTAAAATTAAGAATCTTCAATACCCACTTTCAATTTCTTTTAAATTGAGATTTTCAAAATCTCCAAAGCAAACGGAAAAATGTGTCCAAAAACTAAGTTTTAAAGCTGAGTATTTCTAAAATTTCATAAACTGGTTGCATGCCAAACTAAAAATTTAAAAAAGTGTTTATATTTTTCAAAAATTGTTTTGCGAAGGTTCACTCGGTGCAGTTAGTCGGGATCACCGATCCACTTGGCGATCCGTCTTTGGTCTTGTTCATTGCGTTTCTGTATTGGCCTTCAGCAAATTCAAGTTCTGTAACTTTGGGCGATATAGCATTGCATCGCGAAATTGTTGGGCGACTCGCTGACTACCTCTTGCTATAGTGACTTTATTTTCTCTTTCAAGGCTTCGCACACTGGAACATTAGGCCACACCAAGGCCATTCGGCAACTCACCCAATGGTTTAGGCGATCCTCTGGCCTTCTTTTCTTCATTGTTTCAGCTGCCGTGTTCTTTTTTGCTCAATAATGTCCATGATTTGTCCCTAGGTTAAAATACCTGAAATTCAAGGATTTATATCAGTTATTGAGACAAAATATATATTTGAGAACACTAAATCTATTAAAATTAAGCCCTAAATGAGCCCAAATCATGGACTCATCACCCATACTTTTGCCTACATTTTTCCCAATTGTATGGTCTGATATTCAGGGTGCTCAGTTTCGTGGCTTGTAGGTGATTTGATAGATTCCTGAGCTTTGGTGATTCCTCATGCTTCGAGGATGGAGTTTTATTGTTTAAGTTTCTTTCATGTATTTTCTCTTTTGGACATGATGTATGGGGTAGGCCCAATTTCATTCTATTGTATTAGATGGCTATGATAAGACATGTGTTTTAGACTTCGACTTTGCTTTATAAAATGTTTTGGACATGGACTATTGTTGTACTCTGACTGTTCTATTTCTTATGTTATGAGAGCTAAGTGGCTTGTATGGAGTCCTTCGGGGTTCTATATGCCATATTATATCAAAGAGCTACCGTGGATCATGAAAAACTTGTTAATCAGAGCAGAAGGTTTAGAATGGTCCTAGAATGTCTCATAAGCCACATCTAGTAGAGTCTTATTCATGAGTTTGAAGCGCGCCATATTTATGAATGAGAGGCTACAAGATGATCAGGAAACTTCACTTCTTCTTTACTCTTAAGTCGTGCGATAAATTTCAACTCTATAAGGTCTCTCTTCTATTCCATATCCTATGTTCTTCATGATATCTCTACCCAAAGAGCTTATGCTAGAAGGAATGTGAGGGAGAATACGAAACAAGAAGCTTTTCTTCAAGCTCCTCAAGTTTCGATCGATCCTTTGGCTGAGGATGTGTCTAATGAGGAGTTTAGGGCTGCTTTTTAAGTATTGGCTCAAGCCATGATGGCCCAAGACAATAGAGAGGTTGTGGTTCCCGCAAGCTCAAATGTGAATTTGGCACTTCAAGAGTGAGAGACTTTACAAGGATGAATCCTCTGAAGATTCATGGTTCTAAAATTAAGGATGATCTGTAAGAGTTTATTGATGAAGTCTATAAGGTTTTGATGATTAAGGAGTTACACCAGTGAAAAAGGCTGAGTTGGCTACCTACCAATTTAAAGCTGTAGCTCAAATATGGTATAACCAATGGAGGGAAGGGAGGCCGGAAGATGTGGGTCCTCTTGATAGGGAGAAGTTTAAGGCCACTTTTCTTGATAGATTCTTTCCCCTTAAGACGTGGGAAGCTAAGGTTCAAGGGAGTATGAGTGTGAGGGAATATGCTATAAAGTTCACTCAATTGTCCAAATATGCTCCAACATTGGTTGCAGATTCAAGGGCTAGGATGAGTAAGTTTGTATTAGGTGTCTCCGAAATTATGGTTAATGATTGCCCAACCGCAATGCTCATCATGGAATGGACATCTCTCATCTCATGGTACATGCACAACAAATTAAGGAGGAGAAACTTAAGGAAAAGTCTAGGGAGGCAAAAAGGCCTAAGCCTAGTGACGGTAATTTCTCTAACACAAGGTCCGATAGACAAGGTCGTTCGAGTTCCGGCAAAGATTCTCCGATCAAGGTTTGTCCAATGCCCCTCCTAAGTTCAACCAAGATAGGGTGTCTAACCTTAATCCTTAAGGAGGTAATGGTAATGGATCTTCATTGCCTAGGCCTAATTTTACTAAGTGTGGAAGGAAGTACGATGGTAAGTGCCTAGCTGTCACAAATGGTTGCTTCGTTTGTGGTAAAAGTTGTCACAATATGAGGGATTGCCCAATGCTTACAGCTAAAGGAAGAGTGGGCAAGAAAGCCACTACTAGTGGTGTGGATTCCAATGCTCCTAAGCAAAATCGCTTTTATGCTCTTAGAATTAGAGGTGAACAAGAGAGTTCTCTGGATTTGGTTACTGGTATATTCAAAGTTTTCCAACATGATGTATATGCTTTACTGGATCCTGGTGCTACCTTGTCTTTGGTGACGCCATATGTGGCTATGAGGTTTGATTTTCTTTTGGATGTGTTGTTAGAACCTTTTTGTGTCTCTACTCCTATTGGTGATTCTATTGTGGCTAAGAGGGTCTATAGAAAGTGTCCCATTTCCTTGTCCCATAGAATTAGTCTTGTTGACTTGGTAGAGCTAGATATGTTAGACTTTGATGCTATCTTGGGTATGGATTGGTTGCACTCATTCTATGCTTCTATTGATTGTAGAACTTATGTAGTCAAGCTTCAATTCCAGAATGAGCCTATTCTAGAGTGGAAAGAGGGAAATTCAATGCCTAACGATCAATTTGTTTTTTTATCTTATAGCTAGAAAGATGATTTCTAAGGGTTGCTTTTATCATCTACTAAGGGTGGGGGATGAAGATTTTGAAACCCCTTCTCTTCAATCGGTCTCCATTGTCAATGAGTTTTGAAAGTGTTCCCAAATGATCTACCTGATATTCCTCCCGAGTGGGAAATAGACATCAGTATTGACCTTCTCCCAGATACGCAACCTATTTCTATTCCTCTTTATCGTATGGCTTTGGTGGAACTTAAGGAGTTGAAAGAACAGTTGAAGGATTTGTTGGATAACGGTTTCATCCAACCGAGTATCTCTCCATGTGGTGCTTATGCTTTGTTTGTTAGAAAGAAGGATGGTTCTCTTCGTATTTGCATTGAATATGGATATTTGAACAAGGTGAGTACTAAGAATTAATATCCTCTCCCAATGATAGATGATTTTTTTGAACAAGGTGAGTATTAAGAATAAATATCCTCTCCCCCCGCCAACATGTTTTGATTTGGGTAATAGTAGATCGGATGAAGAAATTGACTCATTTCCTCCCCATCAAGGTTTCCTACTCAGCGGAGGACTATGCATAGTTGTACTTGACAAAAATGGTAGGGTTCCATGGAGTGCCTTTGTCCATTATTTTCGATCGTGGTATCCAATTCACTTCTTAGTTTTGGAAGTCAGTCTAAAAGGGTCTTGGCACTAAGATTAAGATTAGCATGACTTTTCATCCCCAAACTGATGGGCAAGAAGAGAGTACAATCCAAACATTGGAAGATATATTAAGGGATTGTGTGATCGATTTTAGGGGTAATTGGGATGACTATTTGCCATTGATTGAGTTTGCTTACAACAATAGTTTTCACTCAAGTATCGATATGGATCCATTTGAGGCCTTATATGGTAGGAGGTGTAGGTCTCCTATATGATGGTTTGAAGTGGGTGAAGTTTCCCTAATAGGTATCGAATTGGTTCAAAAATCCATGGGGAAAGTTTGACTTATAAGGGAAAAGTTGAAAATGACTCAAAGTCGGCAAATTCTTATGCCGATATGAGAAGAAGGGAAGTAGAGTTTGATGTTAACGATTGACTTTACTTGAAAATCTCACCTATGAAGGGTGTAATGATGTTTGGTCAGAAGGGGAAGCTTAGTCCCCGGTATGTAGGCCGAGATCATATTTTGAGGTGTAATGGTAAGGTTGCTTACAAATTAGATTTGCCAGATGAGTTTGCAATAGTGCATCCCGTATTCCATATCTCTATGCTTATAAAGTTTGTAGGAGATCTGACACACATAGTTTCCCTAGAAGGGTTGGGAATTGATGAGACTCTTTCTTTTGAGGACGTTCCGATTGAGGTTTTGGACTGGCAAGTTAAGAGGTTGAGAAACAAGGAAATAACTTCCATTAAGGTTTTGTGAAGAAATCAATTAGTTGAGGGTGCTACTTGGGAGGCCGAGGGCGATATGATGTCCCGATATCCTCATCTCTTTCCTTCTACTCCTATTCTAGGTTGAGGTAATGAATTCCTCTTGGTTTGTCCTTATTTTGGGAGTCATGTGTTTTTATTTGTTTCCATGATTTCCTTATGTAATGCACATTGATGAAAACTTGTGTTTTTAAAGAAAATGAGTTTATCTGATTGATTTTCCTCATGTTGTTGTGCATTGAGTATGAGTTGCCTATAGACTTCATGAGATAAATTGATGAACATGCTTTATGTATGCTTTTTGAGAGTTAATTGCATATAAGCTCCATGAGATTGTGTTGAGCATGCTTTTAGGTTGGAGAAGGTAGATCCTCCTTGAACGTGAGAATTTTTGAAATGCATGCATATTGGGTTGCTAGATGTAGTTCCAACTTCCTTATGATGCATTTGAGTATGTTGAGCTTGGAGTTGATTTTTCCTCCTTATTTATATGCATTGCATGCATAGTGGGCTGACAGAGTTAGTTTCACACCTCTTATGATGTTTTGAGAATGTCCTAGCTTGGAGTCGATAGTTCCTTATTGGTTGTATGCATTGCATTGTAGGTTGGGTTGTTAGTTCCTCTCCTACTAATTCAGAACTAACTTAAATCTCATTTGAAGACAAATGTTCCCAAGGGGGAGATATTGTAACACCATGAATACAAAAGAGGGAACCATATTAGATTTTAGGACTTACAGGTGCCATCCACGAGGACCCAACTACTGGCCATGGGTCGAGCCATGAGCCATAGGTGGGCCCGTGGAGTGGGCCACCAAACATTTGTCCAGGCCATAGACCATAGCTGGACCTACGGATCGTAGGTGGGTCCCTACCCTATGGTCTAGGAGCCGTGGGTCTAGACAAAAGTCTCTGACCATGGACCACGAGTCTGCAGGATGGACCGTTGGTCCATCCACGGTCCGTCGATGGGGGTCTTGTGGGTCACTATTGTCAATTATTTTCAGGGGCAGTTGGGCCTTTTCCTAGTTAATTAATTCAGATATTATTTAGTTTTTCCTATGTTTAGAACCCATATATAAGCTTTTTGAATCCTCAAATTAATCCATTTAATTTATTCTTCCAATTTCACAAAAAGAACACCAAATTCCTCCCCAAATATTCATTCACCAGAAACTTGAAGAAGAAGATGAAAGATTCACCTAGGGCTTCAAGCTAAAGTTCCAATTCCTCCATTGAAGGCTACATTTGGACTCAAGGTGTGATGGTTTTCATCATGGTTTCCTTTCCTCCACGGAGTTCACAAATTGTCTATTTCAAAAAGGTAGAATCCCCAAATTGAGTTAGGGTTTTTTTTTTCAATTATCATGGGTTCTTTTCAGTATTCATTTAAATGATTGAATTATGATCTATTATGCATGAATTGATGAAATACTATAATTTTATGATGATTTCCTCTATGAACCCATGTTTTCAAGTTATGCATCATATGATATGGGATTTGGATCTTCATGGAAGAGTTTTATGAAATTAGGCATGTATTGCAAGCTTTATATGTATTTATGATGAAATCCATATCTAACCCATGTTTTTAAAGAGTTTGTGATTGAAAGTGGGTTTTGACATCAACAAGTGAAAGACTTATGCATTGTTTATAAAATCTATGCAAATGTTTTAAAGGTGCACTTTGAGAGTAAAGTACCAATGATGATGTTGTGTTGTGAAAGGATATTCTCACTAAAACACATACTAGCATGATGTGAAAGGCTTTCTCACATAGAAAGGATTCTTAGGTTGAAAGACTTTCTCACCTAATTGAATCAATGACAAGGGGCTATCTTAATGAAACTAGTTTGAATTGATTGTCCAAGGGCACCTTTTCATGAGTAATGAAGTTAAGTAAGAAATGACTATTTCATGGGAATTTATGCTTAGCACCGAGTGGATATTGATAGTGAGATGGAAGCTCTCCCGTAGTAGAGGCGAGGATTCCAAAGTAATCTCATGAGATGGAAGCTCCCCCGTTAGTAGAAGCCGGGTTTCCAGTAGCACTCTCCTTATCCTATAACTATATGCCCACATAGGTTGATTATCTAGTGGATCCACTTAAGCTAGAAGTTCAAGGTTCTACCTTCAATAAGTAGGACACCTCTTTACGGTGTGGGGTAGACACCGAATTCCATGCTATAGCTCACATGGTCTCAATGTCGGTTAACACTAATTTCCCCACAAGTAATAAGAAACAAAGGTTAATTCAAGAAGTATCGCATATGAGTTCAATGGTTTTAAAGATGAAGTTAGCTTGCATTGACCATGATTTATGACTATCTTTCATATCATGATTTTAGGTTGGTCAATTGCATATCATGAAATGAAATGTCTCTTTTAGAATGATTTAAAAATTTTATGCATGGCTAGCATACTTGGTACATTGTTTTGTACTAACGCATACTCTTGCCTACATTTTTCCCAAATGTAGGGTCTGATATTCAGGGTACTCAGTTTCGTGGCTAGTTGGTGATTTGATTAATTCTTGAGCTTTGGTGAGTCCTCATGCTTCGAGGATGGAATTTTATCGTGTAACATTCTTTCATGTATTTTCGCTTTTGGACATAATGTATGGGCTTGACCCAATTTCATTTTATTGTATTAGATGGTTGTGATGAGACAATTGTTTTAGACTTCCGCTTTGCTTTATAAAATGTTTTGGACTTGGTCTATTGTTTTACTCTTATTGTTCTATTTCTTATGTTATGAGTGCTAAGTGTCTTATATGGAGTCCTTAAAGGTTCTATACGCCATGTTACATTTAAGGGGTACCCTGGGTCATGAAATTTTTGCTTATTGTTGTGGTTTATTGATTTGCATGTATAAAATATGAGTGACCATGGTAGTGACAACGATAGTCACTACATGAAAAATTATAATGTGGGTGTTTTTAAAGACATGCACATGAACATCATTCAAACCATGGGAGCAATCCATTTACCCCCTACAGAAGGGAACAAAATTTTCATGTAACCCAAACAATGTTGCAACTGCTCCTCAAGGTTCGATCGGTCCAATGGCCAAACAAGTGACTAATACGAAGTTTAGGGCTGCTTTTCATATGTTGGATCAAGACATGAAGGCTCAAGCCTATAGGGATGTTGTGGACCCTGTGAACCCAAACGTGGGTACAACACCAACTAGAGTGAGAGACTTCTCTAGAATAAATCCTCCACAATTTCATGGTTCCAAGGTTGAGTAAGATACTCATGAGTACATTGATGAAGTGTATAAGGTGTTGATGATCATGGGGGTTACGCTGGTAGAAAAGGTTGAATCAACTACTTATCGATTTAAGGGTGTTGCTAGAATATGGTTGAACTACTGGAAAGAAGAGAGGGCAGAAGATGTGGGTCCTTTTGATTGGGAAAAGTTTAAGGTTGCTTTTCTTAAAAGGTTCTTATCCCTTGAGATGAGGGAGGCCAATGTACTTGAATTCATTAACCTTCTTTAAGGAAATATAAGTGTGAAGGAATATGCTTTGAAGTTCACATAATTGTCTCGATATGCTCCTATTATGATTGCTGACCCTAGGGTAAGAATGATTAAGTTTATTTTGGCCGTGTCTAAGATGGTGATTAAAGAATATCGTACCACCAAGCTTATCAATGTTATGGACATTTCTCGTCTCACGGTTTATGCTCAAGAACTTGAAGAGGAGAAACTTAAAGGAAGGTCTAGGGAGGCAAAGAGGGCCAAGACCGATGAGGATGACTTTTCACATTCAAGATCCAAGAGACTTGGTTTTTCTAAGTTCTGGCTAAGCTTTCCAATCAAGCATGCTCCAATACTCCTCGTAAGTTAAACAAAGATAGGGTGTCTAACCCTAAGCCTCAAGGAGGGAATGGTAGCTGATCTTAATTTTCTACTTGAGCTAAATGTCGAAGAAAGCATGAGGAAAATGTCTATCTAGTTCTAATGCATGTTTTGGTTGTGGCAAGACAGATCATAAGATAAGAGATTGCCCATCAGTTGCTAAAATTGAAGTATATAATCATTGGCGGGCTCAAAACTATCCCTTATCAGGTTCTAGTGGGAGTCAGAAGCAAAATCAATTCAATGTACTTCAGACTCGATATGAGCAAGAGGGTTCTACTGATATGTTTACTAGTATGTCGAAAGTCTTCCAACTTGATGTTTATGACTTACTTTACCCCGGTGCTACCTTGTGTTTTGTGATGCCATATAAGTCCATGATGTTTGATATTCTTCGGGATGTGTTTTTATTATCTTTTTCTGTCTCTACTGTTGTTGGTGATTCTATTGTGGCTAAGAGAGTCTATAGAAAGTTTCCCATCTCCTTATCCCATAGAGTCACTCATGTTGATATTTTAGATCTTGATATGCTAGATTTTGATGTTATCCTTGGTATGGACTGGCTGCATTCATGTTATGCTTTTATTGATTGTAGAACCAGAGTAGTCAAACTTCAGTTTCCAAATGAACCCATTCTAGAGTGGGAAGGGGGAAATTCTATGCTTAAGGGTCAGTTTGTTTCTTGTCTTAAAGCTAGAAATATGATTTCTAAGGGTTGCATATACCATAATGTGTGGGTTAGGGATATGGATTCAAAAACCCCTATTCATGGGTCATTCCCCATTGTTAACGAGTTTTCAAAGTGTTTCCCAAAGATTTACCCCGTGATCCTACTAAAAGGGAAATAAACTTTGGTATTGACCTACTTTTCGATATGCAGCCTATCTCTATTCCTCCTTACCAATGGCTCCAATAAAACTTAAGGAATTAAAGGACCAAATGAAGGATTTTTGTTTGATAAGGCTTTCATCCGACCAAGTATCTCTACATGGATGCTCCAGTGTTGTTTGTTAGAGAGAAAGATTGTTCAGTCTGTATGTGTATTGAGTACCAACAATTAAAAAAGGTTACCGTTAAGAACTAATATCCTCTTTCAATGGTAGATGATTTGTTTTATTAACTTCAAAGAGCAAGTTACTTCTCTAAGATTGACCTCTATTCGAGTTATCAGCACTTGAGGGAGAAAGAAGATGACATTTCGAAGTCGGCTTTTTGAACTCGATGTGGTCATTATGAGTTTTTGGTAATGTCTTTTGGTTTGACTAATGCTCTAGATGCCTTTATAGATTCGATAAATTGGGTGTTTAGACAATACATTGATATGTTTGTAATTGTGTTCATTAATGATATGTTGATATATTCGAGGAATGGAGACGAGCATACCAATCATTTGAGGATTGTGTTGCATGTCCTCAACGTCCAACAACTCTTTGTAAAGTTTAGCAAATGCCAATTTTTGTTAAGGTCTATAGCTTTTCCTCATCATATTGTTC